>JBBHKE010002310.1:18078-48061 GCA_037447655.1 Zygnema cylindricum
ACGGAAACGGAGCAGTAGTACGGTGTCGCCGATCTGAGCCGATGAGCAGCAGATACCATAAGACGGTGCAGTATTCGACTGCCATGAAGCCTACGCCGCCGGTTAGGTCGACCAAAAAAACTACGCGACCTAACTCTTTACAGCCACCTAGCTTACGACCTTTTTAGTAGCTCGGCATGTACGTCGATATAAACAACAAAATCAACGTTCATCCGATTATTAAAAATTCCTCGCTCTTGATGTGGCACTTAGCTATAATCACAATTACAAAAAAAGCAGCGAAATTTGTAGAAAAGAGGCATGTACGTACAGCCAAAAATATAGACTGCCAATTATAACTTTCCATCCCCAAGAGTCGATTTTTCAATTTGAGACCGCCAATCGGAAGCTGAGAACCCCTACCTTTCAATATTAACCGTCAGATATAAAAACCGACATGCATGTACGGAGAACAGATGTTTAAAGCGACGAAAAAAACATTAACACTAATATCGATTCACGGTGTAGTTCTCGCTCCTTAAAAATTATTAGCCTACTTGCAACTAAAACAACAAATATAGCTGCATGTACGGCTCGATGATTTTTCCAGCATTCGATCCACCGACATTTCTCAATCCAGCGCATCAAAAAAACCAGCTGGATTGGCCGCCGCATCCGAAGTACCGTCAGCTTATGACGTGGCAGAATACCATAGACGACGAGTAGCCGAGTCTAGCCGCTGTGGCATGATGACGAGGCAAAGGCAGAAAGTTTCATGTACTTATTTTTGTACGAAGTCCCCCTGCAATGGTTTTTCAAATGCCGTTTCAATATTTAAAATATTTGATGGTTGCCCGTGTGCGGCTCATTGGTCAAATTTAGGGTCAAAAAGCCCTCGTTTTTGAAAATTACGCGATGACCGCAAATATACACCTAAAAAAACTCAATGACTGGTATAGCGCAGAATACCGGGTCACCCTGTTATTTTGTTACACGTGTAACTAATAGGAATTAAAAAAAAAACAGAAAACACTAAAACTGCCCGGAAATTTTCCTGGATACTTCCAGTCTCCTTGAATAAGAAACTTTATTCGCCCAAATTTGGGAATGGATCCCTCAAAAAACATCTAGACACGTAAATTAGGCGTAAAATTAGGGTTTCTAACATACTTTTGTTCATCCTGTACCATGTATTGGCCACGTGTTTATTTATAAATGGCCAGAGTTATAAATCGCGTCATGCAATAGGCCCACCAATCGAGTCATCGCGTAAAACGAGCTTTTTAGGACGCGAAAATGGCCCAATGGTGGCCCAGCCTAGGGTTTTGCATTTAGTTCAAAAGTAGGCGTTTTTATGGTAGGTCTTTGGTAGGCGCACAAAACTTGGCACTAAACTCGCGTAGAGTAGGCATACTGTATGGGTGTTCGTTGTGGACACTATTGTACGGACGTACGAATCTGACGTATGATCATAGTTGAACGCACGCCGACGGACGAAATTTTTTAGCGAACTAAAACACGCGGACGTTCAAAATTGCAGACGCTAATATGATAGATAGTCCTATCGTAAGTTGTATTACGGGCTTTTCATGTGATCTTCTTATATCACTACTTTGATCAGAGACCGTCCGATCGTCTGAATCTAACGGTTTAAATAAGTTTTACCTCAAAACTCACAGAAATTGTTTTTTTCGTCCGATTTTTTTTCAGAATTTAGACATGACGTTTAATTCTCTATCAATCGATGTGCAACTCAACCCTGTAACTATTTTTATCATTTTTCGACCAATACAATATGGGTCTTAAGGGCATATTGTATGTTTTGCATACAATATGCATATTGTATGAGCCTACTTTCACCTACTTCTGAACTATGGTTTTGCATCAAATATGTGTTTTGGTGAGGTCTCTTAAATAGGGTTTCCTTCACTATTTGTTGCCATTTTAAGTTTTTTTAAACCCAAAATGTATAATGTGCTTAAGTGTGCAAACTTTTTAGGGTTTTTTAGGGTTTTTGAGGGTTTTTCACATTTTTGTTCAATCTACCTTGGCGTTTTTCATCTTAGAAAACCTTTTAATATAAAAACAGTATATTAACATCTAGTAAGAAAATAAAGAATTAAAAGCAAGGATCAATACCACTTATGAACCACAAAATGTATAGTGGAAGTAAGCTTTAATTAGAAATAGAAACCATTGTAAAAGGTTTTCATCAACACACTTACACTCTCATGCCAAACATGGAAAAATTTAAAATAATAATAGCTCACCAACTTACAAAATTTTGAAGTACCCACTAGTCAAGCCGTTTTTGCCTACACTATTTTGTAATAGCCTCTGGCTTCCAAATACCCTTTTACCCAAAAAAAAACCACACTAAAACATTTTTTATTTCACAAACTATTGAAATATATTTCTCTAATCAGGCATGGTGTCGAAAAGCACAACGTGCCAAACCAGGTGTACAGACAAAAGGACATGTCTATCAATCATATTCTACTTGCACACAACCTAAAAAAAAACCTTTTAACTGTACTTGCAAAATTCGATTCTATAGGACGGATTTCGGGTAACCGTACGGCTTACTGCACGTCTAACTGAATGTAGATAACCTTACAAATAACTGAGTCCGGAAGACCGTACGAGTTACTGAACACGACCAGCTGTACGGGAAACTGAATACGAATGACCGTACATACTATTGAACTACAGTAATGTACATACTATTACCGTACAAATTGCTGAATACGGCTGACCATACGGATTACTCGTAGAAAGGTCATGCACTCACGCGTCAATTTTATCCTCCGACGAATTCGCGTCTACGAATTGAGAATCGCCGGCGAATTTTAAAAGGGGAGATCCGACAGGAATAATGGTTTTTTTCGCATGTACATTGAATAGGAAAGCGAAAGAAGCATACCAAGCTGCAAAAAAGTACGACAGAAAAAAAAATGATTTCAGTACAAAGAGCTCAAAGAAATTGCAAGAAATTACCTGGTTCATTGTTACTTCGGGTGTTTTTGTGAGGATTTTTGTGGTTAATGTCTCAAAATTTCAATTCAATTTTGCAAAACCATGTTGGTATTTAAAGCATTCCTATTGATGTCAAAATAGACTATGAGAAAAAAAAGACTAATCAGAGGATAGAAGAATGTTACTTTGGTAGGGAATTCGAGCGACCGGAGCAAGCCCCGCAGCCACGAACCTATATACTTTAGCGCAGATATCACGGATAGGGGTCAAATGAGTCACAAGAATAAGCAAGATAGCACTAGAAGACAAAGTGGGAAATATCATTCACATCCAGACCATAGAGATAGGTTTTCGGATAGCCGTAGCTTTGATTATAACAGTTTAGGAAGTATAATTGATAAGACTCTCCTAATAAAGCTTGATATTTAAACACTACTCTTTAATGTTTGTTTGGTCGAATACTGTATGGATGATTGGACTTATTAAGGTTGAGAATGTCTCTTGCTAGGATGTCTATTTGTATGCTTCTAATGTGCATCTAATAAATCATGCATACACACTTGGTCCAATCATATAACAACACCTGTACAAAGTCTGCCGCTACACAACCAACACAACAAATAAATGCAAACGTTCACATGAAATGCGAACCAACGTCCTCCGAAACTTCCGTCGATACTCCGCACGAACGTTTGTACTCCACGATGTGACTGTGGTAAGGTAAAATCGGCGATGGATGATGTCACCCAAAATCGTACAAAACCAACACTCCCACTCGATTTTGGGTGACATCATCCATCGCCGATTTTACCTTACCACAGTCACATCATGGAGTACAACCGTTCGTACGAAATATCGCCGGAAATTCCGGAGGACGTTGGTTCGCATTTCATGTGAACGTTTGCATTTATTTGTTGTGTTGGCTGTGTAGCGGCGGACTTTGTACAGGTGTTGTTATATGATTGGACCAAGTGTGTAAGCATGATTTATTAGATGCACATTAGAAGCATACAAATAGACATCATAGCAAGAGACATTCTCAACCTTAATAAGTCCAATCATTCATAGAGTATTCGACAAAACAAACATTAAATAGTAGAGTGTTTAAAGATCAAGCTTTATTAGGAGAGTCTTTTCAATTGTACTTCCTAAACTGTTATAATCAATGCTACGGCTATCTCAAAACCTATCTCCATGGTCTGGATGTGAATGCTATTCCCCTCTTTGGCTTCTAGTGCTATCTTGCTTATTCCTGTGACTCATTTGACCCCTATCCGTGATATCTGCGCTAAAGTATACAGGTTCCTGGCTGCGGAGCTTGCTCCGGTCGCTCAAATTCCCTACCAAAGTAACAGGTTATGGGCCCACCCTTAGAGGGCCCAAGTGAGTTAGGAATTGTAGTTAGCCAAAGGAAAGACGACCATATCCCAGAGGGCGGTAATGGAGGAGCCGAGTCGGGAAACATGTCCCGACACGAGATCCCTATAACATAAACAGGCAATCAGAAATCAGAATTAGACACCATTAAAGGAGGTAACCTTGAGGAAGAGCCTCAAGGATCGGAGAACACATGCGGAGATCACAAACATCTAAGGGATCCCTCAAAGACAAGAGAAGTGTAGTATGAAATTTAAGAGTGACTAGAAAATAAGGGGAGTGTAGAAATTGATGGTTCTTTTAGTATTTTCTAGGTCTAAAATAAAGTGTAGAAAAAGAAGCAGAGGCAGTCTGTCTCTAACTTCTCTCTCCAACTCCCACACTTGTTGCAGTCATTGAGAAGTTGGAGAGGAAGCTAGTGCCATGGCTGCCTATGCTATCCAGAGATTTACGATGTAGTAAAGTAGTTGATTTACTAAAAGGAGAGCTGTCGGTTACCGGATTTGATCCTAGTACCTACGGATAGGTAATGCCGCCGGAAGCCGGTAGCCTCATCCATTTAGTCTAGGATTAGTGGTAGACGATATAGGGTTTAACAAATATATAAACGTTAACATATATGCTAATTCATTTAACGACAAATATATACGGGATACATAGAGTCAGTTATGAAAAGTACGGATAAGAAATAAGTACCGCGCATTTGTTTATATACCGAAACAAATACATTGCAAATATTTATGACGGCTATGATTAAAATTGACATTCAATCGGACGGTCGGAAAGAATGCCGAGATCGCGGAAGAAGATTTTGGCGGTTTATGGTCGCCGCAACATCGGATGACACGTGGCACCACGACATTGGATTTCGGCATCTCCAGGGATTACGGAAACGAATCCAGATAAGACACGTGTCGACATTTTGGTCATGTCGTACAATGTTCGTACATAAAGTACACCGACAGCTGTACCTTTCTTAACGGTACTGTAATATGATTGGTACCGTACGTCAGTAGATAGAGTTTTAGAGAGAGATAGGACTTAGAAAAATTTGGTAGATAGGACCCTCTCTCCGAGAGAGCTTCTGTACAAAAGGTCAACTTTGACCCTCCATAACTAACTGCTCAAGGGAGCAAATTCAAAGAATATTTTTGCTATCAACTCAGGGGAGTCTTGCCTCCACAAGGGTGCAGGAGGTCAGAGTTTTTCTTTGCCAGGGTGGAAGTTATTCTTCCTGAAACACGAAGGGGTCAGGGTTATCCTAGAGGCTTCTTGCAAGCTGTCCATTCTGAGGACCTATGGAGGCCTAAGAGTTGCAGGTTATGGGCCCACCCTCTAGGGTACCCATATTTAATGGAATTGGCTTCATATACTAGGAAAGTATGATGACAGGAGCTCTATGCGAGAAAAGGTTTTGGGGGATAGTGTGTGGACGAGTAGGGCGTCCATCAAGTCTTGGAATCCCTCCAGGTTTTGGAGGAAATAGATTCACAAGGAAAGCAGATCCATCTTCAATGGAGGATACAAAGGAAGGAGAGGTGGTTGACAAAGGAACGGAGAAGGAGGCGACCACACCAATAGCGATTGGGTCGGCATTCATGTTACCTATTCCGAGGAACGAGGAGAATGATATTGATACCTGGGACTTCAACAATATGGCGGCAAAGCACTTCATCCTCCGCCATCTTACTTAAGGACTTGCATGTCCTCATTTCCTGGTAGAAAGGGCATCCGATATTTGGATGGCTCTCATAGAGATGTGAGCAACAACAGTTGGCTGATGACAAAGTTAAGGAGTATGTATACAAAGGGGGGAAGGTGTTCGATTTTTGCAATGATTTTGCTACACTTTTCATGGAGCTAGAGAGTGCTGGAAAAGACTTTAGTGAAAATGAAAAGGTTAACTGTTTACTGATGAAGTTACCCGATGAGTTCGAGAACATAGTCAACCATGTGGAGGACTTGCCAGACTCAAGGTGGATATGGAACTTTGTGGTAGGAATAATTCGTGTTCGGGAGAATACGATTGAGATCCAAAGGGGAGGAAAGAGTGGGCAAGCCTTGGCAGCTGGGACGGATTCGAGGAACAAGGATTCCTGGAAAATAGTAAGAAATTTCGGATGGGGGGAGCAGAAAAATCAGACCGATGAGTTCAGACCAAGGGCTCCCAAGTGTTTATGTCATTTCTGTAAGAAACCAGGGCACTATATGGCGGAGTGCACTACGCTAACCGAGCTTCGGTTAAAGGAGGGGCAGTTTGGTGGAACCCGAGAGGAAAGAAAAAGGCCCTTGTGACACAGGTACATGAGGTGGAATCCGAAGACGAGGACGATGATCTCCTATTGGATGAGGAGTTGGAAGCGACAAACGAGGTAGAAATTCCACGAAAGTAGAAATGTGCTTTCGGTGGATTGAAAGGTGAAGCAGGCTGGATTGTAGATTCAGGTGCCTCCATGCACATGTGTAACGATAAACACCTGTTCACTAAGATAAGAAAGATTCCCACCGTAGAGATAGAGTACGGAGTTGGGAGGATAGTCACTGCTACTCTTGTAGGATCGGTAGATCTGAAAGTGTTAGTAGAAGGAAAGACATCCATAGTTACATTCTCCGATGTATTGTTTATTCCGGAGATGAACAAAAACCTCATCTCTACGTCTGTATTATATAATAAGGGTTCAAATACTAGCACTAGGGAAAGAGTCTTTACTGCTAGTTTTGAGGAGGAAGGTTATTTCACTGCTGAAAAAGGCAGACAAGGGATGTTTAGGCTGATATTAAGCAATGAAAAGAAGAAACTTTATTATGCTGGTGTTCATGATATAATGATGTGGCATAAGAGGCTTGAGCATGTGAATCTAGATAAGCTAAGAGAGATGAAAAAGATGGGAGTGGTGGAAGGAATTCAGTTCAGTGAGAGTGAGAATCTAAGTGATTGTAGTGGATGTGCTCAAGGTAAAGCACATAGATTGCCCTTTCCCAAAACAACCACCTATAGGGGAGAAAAGATTCTAGATTTAGTACACACAGATATTTGGGGACCGGCCAAAGTGCCCTCACCGGGGGGGAAGAGATTTATGATAACTATCGCTGATGATTGGTCTCGGTATTATTTTTTGAAAAAAAAATCAAAAGCTCTAGATTGTTTTCGACATTATAAAGCATGGAGCGAAAAACTCCATGAAACTTCAATCAAGAGAGTAAGGAGTGACAATGGTGGAGAGTATACTTCTAACCAGTCTGAGGATTTTCTAAAGGAAGATGGAGTCCAACACCAAAAGACAGTTCTAGAAAACCCGGAACAGAATGGGGTAGGTGAAAGATTAAATAGGACACTAAGTAATAGTGCTAGAAGTATGATGTCGGATAAGAAGATAGGAAAAAGGTTTTGGGCAGAAGCAATGAACTGTGCTAATTACCTCAAAAATAGAGTTCTTACTTCAGCTATAAAAGATCAAACGCCTTATGAGAGATGGACCGGTCGGAAACCAGACATATCTCACTTAAAGGTTTTCGCTAGTCAAGTATTTAGTCTAGATATAGATCGGTCTAATTGGAAGCTAAATCCTAAAGGTCAGTCTAGATACAAATCGGTCTAATAGGAAGCTAAATCCTAAAGGAAAACAGGGATACTTATTAGGATATGATGAGGATGTTAAAGGATATAGAGTTTATGATCTAAAAAGGGAAGATATAATCTTAGTAAAGCATCTAGTAGTTATGGATGAAGGAAAGTCTGTGGATCCCTTCAAGTATACAAAGTCAGTAAAAATCAGATTTGAGTAAGAAAATACCGATGACTTTGAGCTTCCTAACTATCCAGGTTTTAGAGAAGATGACATTCTTGCAGGTACAAATCAGACCGAAAAGGACTCGGCTGCGGAAACTTCAGTGACAACTCTACTCGAAGCAGAAGACGTGGTGGAAATTGATTCGGAATCAAGGGATATGGGAGAAGCCGAGAATGTTCGAAAGAACCCACGAGAACCATCTATTCCGACCACAGATTTTGAGGGGGGAAGGAGAAGTAGTAAAAGATTGCAAGAAAAACAGGTTAATAACAAGGTAACAAAACTATCTCATCAAAATGAACCTCAAACTTATGGAGAGGCGATGACTTGTCCAGAAAAGAACCAGTGGAAGACAACCATCAATGAGGAGATGGCCTCAATTATGGCAGCCGATACTTGGGAGCTGGTGGACTGTCCACCTAACCGAAAATCAATCGGTTGTAAGTGGGTTTTCAAATTAAAACTGAACCCGGATAACACCATTGAGCGTTACAAAGCTCGATTAGTGGCAAAAGGATTTACACAGAAAGAAGGAATCGACTACAACGAAAACTTTGCCCCGGTCGTCAGATTTCCCTCCGTCCACATACTTCTCAGTCTAAGAGCAGCGGCAGACATGGAGGTGCACCTGATGGACATCAAGACAACCTTTTTGCATGGAGAATTGGAAGAGGAGATCTTCATGCGACAACCCGAAAGATTTGTGGAGGAAGGAGAGGAGAGTAAGGTATGTCGACTGATTAAATCTCTTTATGGTTTGAAACAGGCGCCTCGACAATGGAATAAGAAGCTTGATGAGTTTCTTATCGGTCTAGGATATATCCGGATCAGCTCAGATCACTCAATCTATTTTTTTGAAGATGAGGAAGGTGTTATATTTATTGCAATTTATGTTGATGATTTGCTTGTTTTAAGTAAATCAATGGAAAAAATTAATAAACTGAAAACCGATCTTAAAGGGAGATTTGAAATGAAGGATATGGGGGAAGCAAAAAATATTTTGGGAATTCAAGTAGAAAGAGACCGAGAAAGAAAGATTATAAGATTGACTCAAAATGAAGCAATAGGGAACATGTTGGAAAAATTTCAGATGGATAAAGCTAATAGTTGTACAACTCCAATGGAGTTAAAGAAGGGAAGTGAGGGGAGTGAGGAAGAAGGAGTCATAGTCTTAGACGAGGAATTAAGTCATGAAGAACAGAAGTTCATGCAAACTATTCCTTACAGGCAAGTAGTGGGAAGCCTAATCTATTTTATGAATTGTACCCGGCCGGATTTAGCTGCAGCTGTAGGAGTGCTGAGTAGAAGTTTAAATGCTCCCACTAAGAAGGATTGGGAGGCAACTAAGAGAGTCTTTAGATATTTGATAGGAACTTGGGATCTATGGTTGCATTTGGGTGAGGAGAATACTGATATCACTACTTGGAGTGATGCCAGTTATGGTGATGCTCCGATGAGGAGGTGTACTTCTGGATATGAATTATATGTGGGTGATGGGGCTTGCTGTTGGAGTAGCAAACAACAAAAGGTTAATGCTCAGTCCACCATGGAGGCTGAGTATATGGCCTCTTGCTCTGCTGTAAAAGAATTGATGTGGGTGAAGTCTTTGCTTGGTGAGCTTGGTCACCTTAAAAGTGGTGTGCAGATTTTTTTTTGTGAAAATCAGGCAGCGATCGCTTTTCTGCCAATCCTAAACATCATTTTAAAGCCAAACACATGGACATTAGACTCAGCTTTGTTAGAGAGAAAGTAGAAAACAAAATAATCAGTTTATAGTACCGACAAGATAGCGAGATGGTAGCAAATATGATGACCAAACCTATGCCTTCCCCTAAGCTAATTTTATGCAGGGAGAAGTGTGGTATGAAATTAAAGAGTGACTAGAAAATAAGGGGAGTGTAGAAATTGATGGTTCTTTTAGTATTTTCTAAGTCTAAAATAAAGTGCAGAAAAAGAAGCAGAGGCAGTCTGTCTCTAACTTCTCTCTCCAACTCCCACACTGATTGTCTTCAACTTCTCTCTCCAACTCCCACACTTGTTGCAGTCACTGAGAAGTTGGAGAGGAAGCTAGTGCCATGGCTGCCTATGCTATCTAGAGATTTACGGGGTAGTAAAGTAGTTGATTTACTAAAAGGAGAGCTGTCGGTTACAAGATTTGATCCTGGTACCTACGGATAGGTAATGCCGCCGGAAGCCGGTTGCCTCATCCATTTAGTCTAGGATTAGTGGTAGACGATAGGGTTTTAACAAATATATAAACGTTAACATATATGCCAATTCATTTAACGACAACTATATACGGGATACATAGAGTCAGTTATGAAAAGTACGGTTTAAGAGTACGGATAAAAAATAAGTACTGCGCATTTGTTTCTAAAGCGAAACAAATACATCGCAAATATTTATGACGGCTATGATTGAAATCGACATTCAATCGGACGGCCGGAAAGAATTCCGAGATCGCGGAAAAAGATTTCGGCGGTTTATGGTCGCCGCCACATCGGATGACACCTGGCACCACGACATTGGATTTCGACATCTCCAGGGATTAGGGAAACGAATCTAGATAAGACACGTGTCGACATTTTGGTCATGTCGTACAATGTTCGTACATAAAGTACACCGACAGCTGTACCTTTCTATACGGTATAGTAATATGATTGGTGGGGTTCGTTAGTAGATAGAGTTTTAGAGAGATATAGGACTTAGAAAAATTTGGTAGATAGGACCCTCTCTCCCAGAGAGCTTTCATACAAAAGGTCAACTTTGACCCTCCATAACTTACTGCTCTGGGGAGCAAATTCAGAGATTCTTTTTGCTATCGACCCAGGGGAGTCTTGCCTTCACAGGGGTGCAGGTGGTAAGAGTTTTTGTTTGCCAGGGTGGTAGTTATTCTTCCTGAAACACGAAGGCGTCAGGGTTATCGTAGAGGCTTCTTGCAAGCTGTCCATTCTGAGGACCTATGGAGGTCTCAGAGTTGCATTTGGTACACTTGGAAAGAAAAGATATGATCCACGGTAGACGACCAAAGACAGCGTCACAATCGGCAAAGGCCACATGTCTTTTGACAGGGTGGTTTCAAATCCAACGAAACGACGAAAAAATCTTTGTCGGAGGATATCTTTTGATGCGCCATTTGCCATCCATTGACCTTCGAAAAAATGATTTTTGCGTTTAAAACATAATGGCGCAATTGGCAATTGGAACAGTCAAAAAATACGCTCGTACAAGTCATAGAAATATAAAATTAAATACGTTTTTACATATCTTAAATTTTGTTCGTCCTTACAAATTACGACGTTCAAATTTTGTGCACTTAAAATCTTTGGCTATTCTCGACGTCTTATCAAGAACCTACGTGGAGCTATTTGTAATGAAACATGTAAGTGATAATTGCCTCGCTGGCACGACCTCATGAAGAATTAATCAAAATATTACTGCCAGTGAACGTTTCCGTACGATTATTGGCGACGCCTAATGGAGGAGAGCTCTTAGTATGATATCGCATGCAATGGTTCAGCGGCCGATTAGATTTTAAGGGTGCGTCTCCATGTGCCTAAGTAAGGGTTTTTTTCTGTCGTTTTCCTGTAAAACTTAACGCCATACCGCGTAAGTTTCAACCGTACAAAAAAATAGAGAAAATGAGAAGTACGTTTTGCGTCATCATCGAATATAAGATGTACTACATGTTGTCGTTTTGTGTTATTCGACCCACGGCCACGCCAAAAAACGTCATCTTCAAACTTTTCTTTAAAACACAGGGAAGATGTGTTTTAAAACAAAGAATTTTCGAAAAACAAATAGCAACACGTAATCGCAAGTGTAAATTTTTTTCAGGAAATTTCAAAAGAATTCAAGCGACGACGAAAAATGCACGATCCGCTATGTTTTGTCCGTTTGCGTTCAGGTACGACAAAGCAAAGTACACAATTTGTTCGGTTTTGTCCGTTTGCGCCTGGTACGGATTTTATTTCGCCAGGGGTTTGAAGATCCGATGCCATTCACGTCGAGCGGACAAGAGACGCAAAGGCAAAATGCGTCTTCTTCAACCGTGAAACGGCACAGGCTGGATGGCGGTACGTCTACAATGTCACGAAAAGTCATGCGACGTCACAAGCAGTTACAAAAATAGCGTGTGTCATCACAGATTGTACATGTCGACAGCCGTCATGGGCATTGTCGACGTATACAATCGTCACGCCCTTAAGTGACAACTTCGTTTGGTAATTTTAGAGACACCCGAAATCCGGGTCTGTCGGATCTGCGCTAAAAAACAAAGTAAATTATCTAAGCTTTAAATGCATAGAGACGCACCCTAAGACCTTTTACAGCTGAAAAAACGCGATGACTCGCAAAAATATCGTTTTTATCGAACCCTTGGAGTTTGAGCGTCGACGGATTGCATGTCGCGAGTCACAACACTAACCGTTTATAACTGAACCCAAAGAGCGGCGACGCAACAACATGCATAGAACGCACATACTCGTGGCCAATGCACAGTAGGGGAATTAACAACAGTAGAGTTTTTTGGGGGATGTATTCCCAACTTTGGACGAAACAGTTTCCTAGATGCCGGAGACAAGAAAGTTCCCCAAAAATTATACAGACAAATATATTGTTTTATGGTTTTTAGCAAGAGTTGTTTGACACTCATCAAGAAACCTCATCGATCACCCAAAAATAGAACATATTGCAATGTGCTATTACTCTATTTAAAATATGACAACCGTGGACGCTATGGTGTTCACATTTTTGCCTGATAAAGGGAAAAAATAAGCATGTTAACTAAAGCAATTGGGAAAGAACAAAAATATTTTTTGCTTTGTGACTTATTCAAGAGTGTCGTTTTTGAAAATCTTGTTATAGAGTTAGACGTATGTGGCTTTAAGAATCTTTCTGGTCATTCGGAATGGCCAACTCAAAACAACACAAATAGTATGTGAAGTGGGGTATGCAATTCACCCGGGCTATTGAATGTGAATTAGTACACCGATAGTCATAAGATAAAATGGATATAAAAAGCCACGTGGTTTTATGAGGGCAAGTGTCTCTGCAAAAGGAAAACTTAAAAATTACAACCGATGTTCAATATATCACCTTCATTATAGCCTTTGTAGCCAATGTTAATACGTTTTTGAAAATCTAGATGATGTATTTTCTTATGCCAATTTGAGGATTTTTATGCTTTTATTCGAGCTACCTTAGTTGTTTTCACCTTAGAAGCCCAAAAAACCCAGATAAACAATTAAAAGCAAGAATCAATACAACCTATGTAGACAAATATAAGATAACACAAAATGAATAATGGAATCAAACATTACTTGAGAAATGAAAACAATGGGAAAAATTTCATCAACACATTGACATAACAACACAATGACACTTTTTTGACCATACGATCATTTGATGAGAAAAAGGAAAACATAAAACAGATTCTAAGTAAATAAGCTTGGAGAATCTTCATATATCTCCATTCAAAATGTTTCCCTAAAAAAATAAAAATGGTATGGAATGACACGAAAATGAAAGGCATCCACTAAACAACCTCACTTTTTCGCTAATGGAGGTCCACCTTTAGCTTGCGGGTAGTTTAGTTTGAGCAGGCTATGGCCAATTTGCCTTGGAGTGTACCGGGTCACTTTTGTGTCGGTTGTACTTAGTTTTGTTTTACGCTTTGTATTGTTTTTCAGATGGAGTACTTGGGATATATATTGAGTGGGTTAATCCGTTGTATTTTGGAAAAGCTTCACCTAAATATATTCCCTTGGTCGATACCTTCCTTGTGTTATGCATATAATTCAATTGGAATGAGCTTTTTGTCCTCTGTGTTTCAGTAATGGTAGGTTTCCACGAAATCAAGTTTTCGCGATATTCGAGATTTGCCATGTCCAACACTAGGGAAATTGAGCCGGCCATGGTTCGAACCTGGGACCTTTCACTTACGCTGTGAACGCGCTAACCATTGTGCCACCAGCTCGATGAAGAGCCTGGCCAGGTCCGTACCCATTTATTTAGGGCAGCTTCGAGTGTAGGCGTACCACATTACACCCCGTATTGAGCCAGCATCCAGGTGCGAATCCAACAAGCAATGATCGTATCATTTCGTCTCAGGGACAGTTAATGCTCCAATTTTTTAATGGTTGCTCTAGTTTGTGAGTAAACGAGAGTTAGAAGCAATAAGAAGGATGAAGTAAAGTCCACCTTTCCCATCGGCCAAACAAGACATTTTAAGGGGAAAAATCAGTCCGGATGCTTAGCTCGTGGGTGCATTGGCAAGGAACATGGGCAGGAAAAGTCCAAAATTGCATTATTACTTCTTCGAGATGAAGGAGCGTGACTTCTTTATTTACCAACTAACATGAGAGAATGCGACGAAGGACTCGCAATCGTGTTATGAAGCAAAAGAGTTCAAGAGGATGGGAGACGATATGGAAAAAAACATCAAGATGGAGTAAAAGTTGGAGGGAACGGAATATATAAAAACTTACTCTCCTGTGGTAAACCTTCATTGGCTGTAGATCATAATTTTTCAAACCCAAAAGACAAACTAGTGCTTTTAGCAATAATTAAAGTTGGGATGTAAATGCACCATGGCAAATCAGTAAATCTGCATATATGCATTCATTAACAGAAAAGAATATAATATCTTTCCACTGAGTTTTCGCTCCAACTTGGATAGGTTGTTAAGCTGGTCATTTCCTTTTGCATTTCTTTCAAGTCTGAACTTGGTTTTGATTTCCACATGGTTCTTAATAATGAATTATGTTCTGAGCCGCTGAAGTATCAACATTTAGTAAGCAAATAAACAAGGAAGGAAGGATCAATAAAGAGCAAGTAACAAAAATATATTGTACCACAAAATGTATCGTAGTAGCAAGCATAATTCGATAATGAAAACATTGTAATACCAACACATTGACACTCTCTCGACCAAAAATGGAAAAAATTAAAATAACAATAACTTACAAACATTACATATTTTTAAATACCCACTAATCAATTCGTTTATATCTACACTCATTGGAATAGCCTCTGCCTTCCAAATAACCTTGACCACAAAACCACATTAAACCGTTTTTATTCAATTATGGAAATCTATTTCCCTAATCGGGCACGGTGTGTTGAAAAAAGCAACAAGTGCCAAACCTGGTGTACGGACAAAATGACATGCCTAGCAGTCTAGTGCACACTTAAAAAACAAAACCTCTAATTGTACTTGAAAATGTCAATTCAGCTGTACGGATTCCAAATCATCGTACGGATTACTAAATGCTGTAGTGTACAGATTACTGGATGCAGATGATCTTAAAGATATAATGGATGCAGGTAACCGTACTGGATAACTGAATACTGAAGGCTGTACAGGGATTTGAACACGGATGACCAAACGGATTACTGAATGCGGTTACCTGTACACATTATTGAATTCGTATGACAGTACGAATTACTGAATATGGTTGACCCTCCGGATTACTACATAGAAAGGTCACGCGTCAATGTTATCATCCTAGAAATTCGGGTCTACTGTTTGAGAATCGCTGGCAAATTTTAAAAGTGGAGATCCGACGGGAATAATGGTTCGCTTCGCATGCGCATTGAATAATATAGCGAAAGAAGCATACCAAGCTGTAAAAAAAAAAAACAGTAAGAAAACTTGCAGGATATTACTTGATTCATTGTTATTTTGTGTAGTTAATTTTGTGGTGTTAATGTCTCAAAATTTCAATCCAAATTTGCAAAACCAGGTTGATATTTAGAGCAAGCCCTTTCATGTCAAAACATAAAAATAAAAAGGTGAGTAATAAGCGGATAGAAGAAAACTAATAGGTTAAAAACAAAGTTCTTACACGCAAAAAACTGAAGTATATAATTGCGTCTTAGCTCCGTTTATGTAAATATTTAGCCTTTTTAAGTGACATGCTTAATCTCCCTGGCAAAACTCAAAGGAGAGAAATGATATTTTGGCCGCATTCTTTTGCAAATTTTTAAATGTTACAGTTGAAAAAGAAGCCTTTCTTTTTACCTATAATTGCCGTGATTATGCCAAAATATCCTCCGGCAATGCTCCACGAGGCGTGTTCTCCGGCCGCTTGGTGACTAAATCTTCCGATAAAAAGACACAATAATGTAATTTCTAGGAAGAAAAAAACCATAGTTAAGGCAAGAGCCGCCATAAGGGAGCATAAAAGTAGCGCGGTGTTGTAGATAAAAAAGGCGGCGAGAAAAAATCCCAGCGCTCTATCGGCGTTGAAACCTTCGGGGATCTGCGAAACATTTATGAAGTCAAAGAATAAATTGGGATACATTTGTTAAGAAAACTTAGAATTGGGTTAAATTTGTAAAGGAAAATGAGAAAGTGAAATACATTTGTGAAGGGAAATTAGAAATCAGGATACATTTGTGGAAAAAAAAAAACTTGCAACACATTACTAAAGAAAAGTTGAAAATTCAAATACATTTGTGAAGAAACATTAGAAATTGCAAAACAGTTGTTAAGAAAAAATAGAAAATGTGATACATTTACGGAAAAAAAATAATGGGATACACATGTGAAGAAAGATTAAAAAAATTGCATACATTTACATTTATGTTATTCTGAAGAAAAATTGAAAATTGGCATAATTTTTTCAAGAAATGCAAGCGAACCAGAAAATTGCAAACAGTCATTTGAAAGAATTACGATTTGCAAATGTGACCAATGTAGCAAAATTTACAAATTTCACAAAATTCACAAAATTTTACAATGGGGTGCCATAGATTATGCTTACAGATACTACAAAAATAAAGTAAATCAGTTCTCAAATTCTAGCTATTTACATTTTGACCGACTTAAATTCACCAACATTGGTGAGGATTCAGTAAACAAATTCATTAATATGTCAAAATTGCCAACATATATCGACTTAATATTTTAACCAAGTTTAACTTACCCATATTACTAGGCATTGGGTCAATAAATTTAAATTTACATCGTTATTCCTTTTTATATATCGAGTAAATTTTTGACCAATTTTCTATTCACCGACATTAGTGTAAATTCTGTTAACAAATTCAAGATTAGGCTGACATAGCGTATCCACACTAAATTTGGTATTTTTTTTACCGAGATATTCAAAAATTCTACCATAATCACAATTCAAGTTTCCTATTAAATTAACTTAGGCAAATATTTTTAAAAAACAGGCTCGAATGTCAGAAAAATAAACTCGTATCAAACCAATTTCTACAAGAAAACCATAAATAACCACAAATAATGTGTTATCAAAAAATTGGCGGGAAAATGACGAATCCGTACCAAATCACGTTCCGCAAAACGCCAAGTAAAGCATGAAAAAATTCACGGTAATAAATGATACAGCTGTATCAAACCAGCTACCACAAAAACGACAAATAAAGCATAAAATAACAATTGGGAAAAATAGATACATACAAAACCAATTTCCGCGAGAACGACAAATAAGGCGAGAGATAACCAGAAACCGGCATATGTGGTGAACGCCGTCGCCGCCAACGTATTATTTCGTTTGAATTCCCACATTCCCGCCGCAAATTGCGCAACTCCGCCGTAGAAAAAGGCCAATCCGATCCAGATAAGGTCCGGAGCCCATCCTGGGAAAACGACAAAAAAATGGAGGGAGGGAGGGAGGGAGGGAGGGAGGGATGTACGGCCGGTGAAATATTAGGTCTATAAATATCAAAAAAATGGGGAGGGGGAGGGGAGTATTGGAGGTGGATTGGCGGACGCCATGAAATTATACACAAAAGAAAAGATCAATGCACTTGAAAAGAGAAATTGAATTGAATTTGGGATGATTTCATTAAGTGAGAAAGTCATTTATATACAAACAACACAGAGCTAATTACTGTGGATTCTAAGCGCTCTTTGGTGCGTTGTAACAAAAAGGGATCCTGGTCTAGATTCTAATAAATGTGTTCGAGATTCTAAGAGATTGACTTTAGGGAGGCAATGTACCAAGTGTGATTAAGACCTAAAGGAATGACGTGGACTCAAGCGACAAGAATAGTACAATAAGAATAGTACGACAATAATAGTACGACAAGAATAGTACGACAAGAATAGTACAACAAGAATAGTACGACAATAATAGTACCACAAGAATAGTACGACAAGAATAGTACGACAAGAATAGTACGACAAGAATAGTACGCAAATGACGACAAAATAGTACGACAAGATCAACAAAATCAAATAAGTCGACAATCGACAAGAAAAGTACGACGAAACAATATCGGAGAAATCAGACAAGGAAAATAAACCGGACAAAATGGGGGGACCGGCGGTTCCAGATCAGAAAATCGGGAAAAAAAGATCAAAAGTGAGAAGTGACCGGATCAGATCAGATATCCGGATTCGGATCCATTGATCGTTTCGGATAAGAGAGGGAGACAAAATGAAAAGAAAAGGTTTTAAAAAGTGGGTAGAGAAGATCAGAAACGGCGAATTATTCTCGGTTGGTTTTTTTTTTTTTTGTTTAGTATGTCTCCTTGGGAAGGATACGATAGACAGCTGGCGAACAAAGACGAGAAAAATAAAGAATAATCTTTTCCACGTGTCAAATGCAGCAATGTTCAAAAAATTGCGAAGAATGGTGACGTATTCTGTGTTCTGTTCGCGAAACGTATATGACAAAATCAGCGCACGAAATAGGTGAACGGACGTATAATACGAGTACACCACACGTGTGGAGACAAGTCTCGCACTTTAAATATATTTGATTCGCCTACTTGCAGCCAAAAACGACCATTAGATTTAATCCAACCTCCGCGAAGTTTCGAGCTTTCTATTCACCGCCGATTCCAGGTCATTAGAAGACCAGCTGGACTGCTACGTGGCATTTAGTTTACGATCGGCGTCTGACGTGGCTAAATAATATATGAATAGTTGAATACATATAGCCGAATCTAGCCGCTGTGGCAGGATGACGAGGCAAAGAAGAAAGTTTCATGTACTTTTTAGTACGATTTCTCATGCAATGGTTCTCATTCGCCGTAGGGCTGCCCGTCTGCGGACCAGTGGGCTCATTTTTTTTTTTCGGGTAAAAAAGCGCTAGGTTAAAAAAAAAAACGATGCGATGACCCATAAAATAGACTTGCGAAAGCTCCGTGATTGGATGGCCGCAGGAAAACAGATTTGCTACGGCGTGTAATTTAGGGCAAATTAAAAAGAAAACACCCTGCCCTAAAATTGCACGTAAAATTTTTTGGGAATCTTTCCTGTCTCCGCAAACTAAGAAATTGATTGGCCCAAAAAACATCTTGTCACGTAAAACACGCGTAAAAAAATATTTCTCAAAAGATTCTTCTATTCTCTTTTTCTTTTGTTTTTTTTTTCTTCCTTTTATTTTCTTTTCTTCTTCTTCTTTTTGGCTTTCGTTCTTCGATTCTTTTCTTCTTTTTCCTTTCCTTCTCATAGAGTATGTGTACCTGCCACGCGTCCTGCTATGAATGGCCAGCGTTATGACTACCGTCATGCAATAAGCCCATCAGTCGGGTGTGCACGCAAAACGACCTTATTATGGCCCAAAAATGGCCCAACGGAGACATCCAAGCTTTGGTACCAAACAGGTGTGAGATCTGGTAGAAAGGGTTTCTATCGCAATTTATTGCCTTTTTTTAAACTCAAAATAATAAACTAGTGCTTTTAGCACAAATTTAGTTTTGGGCGTAAATGTATTGGAGAAGGAGAGCTTGAAATGAAAAACGCACAAAAGAACAACATATTTCTCAATGCATTTGATGACTGAAAATATGACTTGGGATACTCTTCTAATTCCAAAGGGTTTGTATTATACAAAGTCTCACATTATTAATTACCGTGGGTTGGAAAGTGCTCTTCGAAATACTCCTAGAGACATTCAATATAATTTTGTTGATTATCGCTAGACGTCGAATCGCAAAATTATGAAAGACTTAAACATCGTAATGGAGCTAAGCGTATAAGTACATGAGACGGAATCTACATAGCTAATCTTCTATGTACAAAAATAAAGAATTGACAACTTCACACGTAGTATGGTGCCTTCAGTGAGGGTGAATGCAAATCCACCAAAAGCCACGATAAAGTCTTTGCCGGAGGATGTCCTTTGACACTCCTTTACCATACATTTTTCCTTACTGGAAGGGACTTTAGGTTTTACAACATTACACCACATTCCATAGTATGATATAAGATGTACATACACATGTCACATTTTAGCGCTCTTTTACATTCGTAATTTTCGTCCGCTCTTACATGAATTACATTCAAATGTTGGTGTTGAGTAGTCTTTGACGAACTTCAACACTTTGAACACAAGCATACGTGGTAACATTCAAAGTAAAGCCCTTAATTGAGAGGTCAAAGAATTTTTAACTATTTTCAACATTTTGAACACAACCAAAAGTGGTAGCAACCAAAATAAAGCACGTAATCGAGAGGTACAACAGCTCCTTAGCACGACCTGATGGAGAATTGGTCAGAATGTGACTGCCCGTAAACGTGACCGTACGATTATTGGCACAGCCCGATGGAATTGTGGCCCAATTATATTAACTATCGCCACACGGTGAACCACAATAACCACAATAGTACGAGAGACTGAAACGTCGTCATTGACCTAAGCGGCGAAGACTCGAAGTACATGCGACCCAATCTACGTGACTAATCTATTATGAACAAAAAGACAAAATTGATTCTTCACAAGTGGCGGAATAATAAATGTAAAGAATTTAGTTATTTACCTTGTTGTTCAAATCGCGCGATTTTTTCCTTTTTTGCGATTGAAACGTATAATTCGTGACTTTTGAAAAAATCGCAAAAAATCGCGATGTACTTTCGTCCGGTAAACCGAACAGAAATTTTACGGAAATGTACGGAATTGTACCAAAAATGTACGGACTATTACGAAAAGATACGGAAAATGTACGAAAAATGTACAAACTGTGGTATATGTGAAATTTATTTTTGTTTACATGTACGGAATAGTACGGACGAAAATTCATTAACAATTTTTACGATTTTTTCAAAAGGTTCAATGCGTTTGTTACGTATAATTCGTCGTCAATTAAATTGTTCGCACTAAACGCCGTGAACAACTATGGTTATTTACTATTTACAGTGCGCACGAAAATGAACTAAAAATCTAAAATGAACGAGACATTAAACCATAGTTGTTCACACCGTTTAGTGCGAACGATTCAATCGCGACGATTTATACGTAACGAACGCATTGAACGTTTTTAAAAAATCGTAAAAATCGTTAATGAATTTTCGTCCGAACTATTCCGTACATGTAAACAAAAATTAATTTTACATATACCGCAGTTTGTAAGTTTTCCGTACAATTTCCGTCTCTTTTCGTACAATTCTGTACATTTCCGTAAAATTTCTGTACAGTTTACCGGACAGAAAGTACTACGAAATGCAACGTATCTTTTCGTCAAAGTCCGTACAATTATCGTACAAAACCGTACAGTTTCCGTAAATTGTCCGTTCAGTTTACCGGACAGAAAGTACATCGCGATTTTTTGAGATTTTTTCAACAGTCACGAATTATACGTAGCAATCGGAAAAAAGGAAAAAATCGCACGATTTGAACAACAGCGCATTAAACTATTAAAGACAAAGTTGACTACGTATTGGACGTAGAAGTGCACTAGAGACAAAATAGAGGAATGTGACGGACGTACAAATTGAAGAGAGAGTGGTACGGAACGACCGTAAAAATTTAACTATTAGAGTGAAACAACAAAAAGGATCATTTTCTATTGTCATCGATGTACATGTATGGTCAGCATGGAACCCTTCCTTTCCATACGGTTAAACGTTTACTCCTTGCTAAAAACCATTCTTTTCCAAACTGTTACACGTTTAAACATATGGTTCGAATCTCTTTTACGGTTATAATCAAATTTCGTTTACAAAAAAAGATGCATTATAAGATTAAACCCGCACATGACACAAACAAACCATATATAAAGTGCATACAATTTCTTGCACTGTAGGAACACCTCCCGCTCTCTCCCTCTTCCTCCCTCTCGCTCCCTCTCTAACTCTCCTCCCCCTCTTCCCCCTCGCCCTCTCTCCCTCTCCCCCTCGCCCCCGCTCCCTCTCTCCCTCTCCCCCTCTCCAATCTTTGCCAAAAACTTGAACAAACATTTGAAATCCAAATTACTCGCAACATACTTTTTTTCTTTTTTTCAATTTCTCAACGTGAATGTTCAAACAATTCCCAAGTATAAAAATCCACATTCCCAATAAAACAAAAACAAAAAAAAGTTGTGCTTTTTTATTGGCTTAAGAATGTAGGCATTCAGAAAAATCTAAAGTACGAATGAGAATCAAAAAATCGAAAGGGTTATTTTTTTTTTTACTTTCTTGGTGCAATTTTTTCTCACAAGGTTTTTAATTTTTCAAAATTTTCATCTATACAAAGCCCTTTAAAAAAACTTAAAAACCTGTAAAAACCCCATCTGATAATTTTGTAAAAAATCACATTTTCGTGAAGCAGATTTTAAGATGCAGTTTAGGGTTTTTAGGGTTTTTAGGGTTTTCTAGGGTTTTTTTGGGGTTTTTTAGGATTTTTTTAGGATTTTTTTAGGGTCTTCTATGGATTTTTTTAGTGGTTCCCACGCATTAAAACATTTACAAAAATAAACGATTTTCGTTTTTTTTTAAGAATAGATAAAAAAAAATTACATTACAGCCCGGAGGAATTGTAATTTCCTTTTGTCTTATTATGAAATTGAATTTTAAAAATAATCCTGCAACACCCATCCATTCCGAAAAAAAAAAACAAAACTAAATAATGTAACAGTAATAATAATAATAATAAATCAAAGCCAAAATGGAACGAATACAAACAAAAAAAAAACATTATATAATATATTCGTCAGTATAGTTTGAAAGAAGGTAAAAAAAAAAAAAAAACAGTTGACATATTAAAAAATTGAAGATAAAAAGCTTACCATGTTTTAAATTTCATATAATTCAAGATTTGAGCAAAGTATTAAAAAAAAATGAAGATAAAAAACTTACCATGGTTTAAGTTTTCACATCAATAAAGATTTGATCGAAAATCGGTTACTTTTCCAATTCCCCTCTTCCGTAAAAGTTTTCACCGAATTTTTACCAAGTTGAAGCCGAACCACTTAAAAATCTTCAAGTATTTGTATTTTTCATCAATTTTTTGGCCACTTTTCCCCTCTCTTTCTATTTCTCTTTCAATCATTTCTCTCTCCCCCTTTTTTTTCCTCCTTTTTATGTCCTCCCTCCTTCCTTTGTTCTTTCACCTCTTGCCCCTCTCTCTCACACTCTTTCAATCGCTCTCTCTCCTTTCCTTCTTTCAACTCTTGCCTCTCTCTTTCTCTCCCTTTGTTCCTAAAATTCCTTTCTCTCTCTCCAACACTAAATTGAACATTATTACGCACAACTCTCCTCCATCTCATCTGAAATAAACCACAAATACAATAACTATTTTCCATCACATTTTCCCCATCAATTCCCTCCAAAATATCGTCCTTTCAAACGGTATGTCTCCTCCACCTCCTTAATTTCTATTTCTATTTCTTTCCCTTTATCTCTTAAAACTTCTGCCTTTTCAAAATCCTCTCTCTCCGCTGCTATTTCCATTTGTCTTTTCGCTACAAAATGGACTAATCTTAGCCATTCACATCGAGCCAAAACCATCTCTCTCTCTCTCTCTCCCATTCTCCATTCAAGGTTGGTAATTGTATTCCGTTTCTCTCTCTCCTCCCTTTCCAACCCCTCAATCTCTCCCTTCAAAATATATACCTCTCCTTCGTTGACATCCTTATCGCTCGTAATAATTTTTTCCTCAGCTGTAAGCCGGGCAGCTTCTTTAAAATCTTGGAATTGCGCGGCAATTTTTTTCTTTGATTGTAACTCTTTTACTCTTTTTTCCACCAATTCCACTTGTTGCTGACAGGAAATCATGTCATTTTCACGTTGTTTTTTGAAGCTAACCAGTTCCTGTCAAGGGAAAAAAGAAAGATTGAAAAAGTTAAAGGAAACAGGAAGGTGATCTCAACCAATGAATTGTTATAACTTTGTCTCACCACTTAAAGAGTAACTTCAATGTTAATGCCAATCAATATCAATTTTAACGTCAATCAATCTAATCTGAATTTCAACCCTAATGTCAATCGTAATGTCCGTGTCAATGTCAGACCCTATACCAATTCTAAAGGCAATCCCAATGTCAATCCCAATGACAATCTTAATGTCAATCTTGATGTCCAGCTTAATTTCCGTGTTAATGTCAATCGCAATCTCGACCTCAACCTCAATTACGAACTTCATCTCAATCTCGATCTCAACCTCAATCTCAAACTCTATCTCAATCGTATTCCCCATGGCAGTCTCAAAGTCAATATCAAATCTCGACCTCGATCTCAATCTAAAACTCAATCTCTCTCTATCTCCATCTCAATCTCAATCCAATCTCAATCTCCATGTCCATCTTGATCACAATCTCGATCTCAATCTCAATCTTAACTTCAATATCAACCTCAATCTCAATCTTAATCTCAATCTCAAGCTCAAGCTCAATGTCAATCCCAATCTCGATTGGGAGAATCCTAAAGGAAACAAAAGCATTTACCTGTAAAGAGGCCTTCAGCTCCAAAATCTTCTTCTGTAATACTTGCCACTTCTCCAAAGCCACTCTCTCTCTCTCACCCAAATCTCTCATCTTCGCCCTTCGAGCTCCTTCCGCAACCGCCATATCCCTCCCTCCTTGCACTTTCTTCTCCATACTCTCTCTCTCTGCCCTCGCAATTTCTGCGATATTCATATACATTTTACAATCTTCTTTGGTCATTGTTTCCATCTCTTCCACTCGGAATTTCTCATATTTTAACCTCTCTATTTCAGCTTCTACCTTCTCTCCCTCAGAAGCTACCATATTTGCTTCCTTTACCAGCTCTGATTTCAAAATATTATTAGCTTTTTTCACCAATTGAAATTTTCGATTGACGGACAAGATTAACTCATCTTGGGCTAAGTTTTCCCTTTATCTCCTCCAAATCCTCCTCCAAAATCTCTCTCTTTCTCATTAGAGATCCTCTCTCTATCTTTTCCCGAATAGTATTTTCTCTCATCTCCTTTTTCAACTTTTCTATCGCTTCATTGATTCGGTTTTCATCAGTTAACACTTTTTGTCTTTTCATTTCTATGGCATTTTCTTTTGTGGTCAATTTTTCCATCTCTATAAAAACAGCTAGGGTTCCTTCTTCTTCTAGTTTTTCCGCCCTTTCTAAAGCTTCCTGCAAAAACAAAAAAAAAGTAGCATTTTTATTGGACAGTAGTGATACATTTTGGGTCAGGCTACAATCGATCGTTGTTTTTTTTTTGAAAATACCCCCTTTAATGTGACCGATTCCGAAAAAAGACAAAACCGGTATATAATTTGACAACCAATGTATGGAATGGACCAAATGTGATTACTTCCAATGTGACAAGCATAATTGACACAAACCGGCATTGTATAAAATAAATTTATCAGCGCATCAGTAACATCAGAGCATGGAAAAATTGGCACAAATCGATTCATCGATAACTTTTTGCATCAATGTATCAAACAAATCGGCCACATTGGCATATTTGATATTGATGCTTGTCGCATCAACAAAAAAAAAATGCATTCTAAAATTGGGTCCGCATCGCACCTCAGTGTTTGGTGAACAACAAGCATCACTATTCAACCATAGTCTAGAAGTGCGGAAATGCGTGGAAACGCTATATCTGATGACTCCGCATTATATGCATATTATATGGGGTTTTCGCATGTAATACGGGTATAGTATGGGGCAACCACATATAGCGTTTTAATACCTTTTTGCACATTGAAACTATGTATTGAACAGACACCCTAACATAAAGTACAAAAAATGTCGTCACAAAACAGTAAGTGCCAAGCAATCCAAATATTGAATCGGATTATCTGAAAGCTAAAAATGTAACCACAACAGTAACTAAAAAAAACTTTGTCGAAAATCCCATTCGGCACATATGAAAACACGAACATACAACACGATTCGGTACACATTTCATGACATACCTTTTGTACTGCCTGTAAAAGATTCATTCCGACAATTTCCACATCCTTTTCCTCCTCGTGTTTCTGCTGAACACTCAGTTCTAAAACATTACATTTTTTTTCCGACATCTGTACATCAATTCCTGTAGCCTCCATCTGCTGCCACATGTCACCAATCTTAGTCCTTAAACCATGTGCTCCGACAAAATCCATTTTCTCAAGAGCTTCCGTGTATTTCCTTGCGTAAATCTTCACCTTTTTTGCGATTTCCAAAGCCTTTCGAGTCGCCTGTCGTCTCATTACTGCTGCAGAATAAAAAGAATCGCGGAGTGACGATGTATCCGTCTGTAAAGATTGGATTTTAAATTCTACACTTTTTCGAATAACTGGAACCACAGCCTCCAATAAAAGACTTTCCTGCAATTTTTTTTCACTTGAAATTGATTTCACATTCTCCGTAACCTCCAGAAAAAAACTTTCTTGCACTTTTTCTTCATTTGAAGCAAAATTCTCTTCCTCCACAGCCTCCAAAATATGTTTATCCTGCAACTTTCGATCGTGTGAGGCTATTCCACCGTTATCCAAATGAGATGTTATATCATCTTCAGGAAAGTCAATAGCAAAAATCTCCTGTGAAGAAGTTACATTTCTCGATTCTATTTCACATGGAAAAGTAGCATTTTCTCTTTCAATAATTGTACACAAACCCTCTAAATCTGTTTTCTTACTCACTTTTTCTAACATATCCTCCATTTTCCCAGCGGCGTAACTTTCCATACTGCTAAAATGTTCAACTTCTTCTCGACTTAATTCACCAAATTTTTCGTCCGATCTCTCCCTCTCCATACTGTCTTCTGTGACGTCACTCTCTTCACTTCCCTCCACATTCTCCATATCTCCAGAATCACAAACATTCTCACTTATTTCATCACTTTCATCCTCTCTAATCTCACGATCCCTACTACCATTTTCAACGATTTCCTTAACAGTTTCTATGTCAGTTAACCGTTCCTTGAAAAGTCCTTGCACCATGTCATCCAGTTCCTCCAAAACGGGTAACAAATCCTCTGCGATAGACGGACGGAGATTCCATGTCCGTTCCACGCAACGGAGAACGACGGATATCACATGACATAGAAACTTCCTTGGCAACAAAGCGCTCTCAGGATGTAAATTCTCACAAAATCTTTCCACCATCTCCTCAAAATCTCCTCCATTCAAATCCCATCGACTTTTCACCGACGGCACGCGGTCGAGAGGCTTCACCGACATAAACTCCTTTTCCCTTCCAGCTTCCATATCGGTCATATCGGTCATATCGGTCATATCGGTCTCAGTATCGGCCTCGAAAAAACTATCCATATTTTCCAAACGTTCCTTTTCCCATACAAATTTCCTAGTGATTTTCCTCTCAAACCGACCAAGTAAATCATGAATCTCCTGTATTCTCCTAGTTTTTGTAAGCAGCTGCAGCATTATAAGTCCAAGAGTATATGTATCCGAATGCTTAGTAATATTCCCTGTACTTATTAGATGTGGATCCATGTATCCTCTAGTTCCCTGCAACTGCGTCATAGCCATCTGCTCTCCTTCAAACAGCTTTGCTAACCCTAAATCGCCGATTTTACTTCTCTTATGTTCGTCCAAAAGTACATTCAAGGGTTTAAGATCGCGATGTACGACTCCGCGACTGTGAATGTACGATACGGCGGAGGCAAGTTCGCGGCAAATTCGTACGCGGTCTTCCCACGTGAGAGTACCTTGTTCGCCAGTTAACCAATCTTCTAAACTGGCGCCTTTCATATATTCCGTTACGAAACAAAATCCGTCGGGATCGAATCCAATTAAACCTAGAACGTGTGGATGGCGTAAGCCGTGGAGAATTTGTACTTCTCTTTTAAATGATTCGCTAGGGTGCGCGCCAAAAGTTTTTTTGACTGCAATTTCTACTCCTCTTAGGCGGCCTTTGTAAACCTCTCCAAAACCTCCCTTTCCTATCATATTGGTTGGAGAGAAATTTTTTGTCGCTAGTGAAATTTCTTTTTTACTTATAAGCCAGATTTCCTCCGTGAAACTGGTATTTTCAACCTACTTGAGAGAGAGAGAGAAAAAAAAAAAAAAAACGAGTGCGTACGATGAAATTTATTCCTCCTGAATTATTTTCGTTTGGATAAAAATTTGAATTGAAGATTGAAGGTCAATGCAGGTATTTGGTGATTGTTTAAAAAATAAAATGAGAAAAAAAACAGTTGTGAAAGGGAAATAATTTTAGGGTTTATGAAAATATATCTTAAGAAGATTGGATTTTTTCAAAGTGAAAATGTGAAGAAAGAATTTTTTTTTATTTTTTTTTCCACGCAACGAATGAGATCACAATGATTTTTTTGCTTTTTTTTCTTAAAATTTGCTAACAAATATGCAACAGTTACTGGAAAAATAAATGAAAAAGTTTTCTTAAAAACATTCGGGAGTGAAAATTGATAAATCGACAATTTTTACACCAAAGAAAACTTTCTTAAACGCTGACGGTGCAAAAACTTAATGCAAAAGATAGTAAATTAATGCCCCTTGCTTGTGGATTTAGTCTAGTTTTCATTGTTTCTTGCAAACAAATCCTCTTAAAAATTGTACATCAAAAACATTCCTTGAAAAATGCTTGCAAAAAAAAAATTCCACCGACATATTGTAAATCTAAAAAAAAATCTTGGAAAACAATTCGCAAACCATTCCTCTAAACCATTAGAAAACGGAGTAAATTTTTGAAAAATGCTTGCAAAACAAACCTTTTTCTAACAAAATTTCTCTCTTCAACAAAACTTTTCTTCAACAAAACAACAAAACAAAAAAATTCTTTTTGAAAGATTGTAGAGGAACACCATACCTGTGAACTCGAAGAAGACAATAAGGGACCTCTCAATGTTTCTAAACCTTCTCCTGATGCCATTTCCAAAATTTGGGAAAGTGATAAATGAACATCTTGAATATTTGAATGCTTTTCCACCTCCGGATGGGCGCAAGTTATCGCCACTTGAATAAGTTTTTTTGCGATATTTTCTGGCCAATTACCCGCGTGAAAATCGAGGTTTTCCATAACCGCAAATTTTACCCCCCGAATCGACAAATCTAATAATTCAAGCAAATTATTGAGATGGAGAAAAGAGGGAACCATAAGTAACTGAAAAATCAATTTCCCCAAATTGTAAACATCATATTGTTGAGTCCAACCAAGATCCATACAATAACTGAGTTTGGTTTTATTAGTTTTTTCCTCCAAAATTATGTTTTCGGCCGAAAAATACGAACATGGGACACTTTTGTTATGCAAATACAAAATCGCCGAAGAAATTTCGAAAGCGATTCGACACCGATCTTCCCAATTTAAACTTTTTCCGTTTTCTTTTAATTTTTGAAACAAACTCTCTCCTTGGGTAAACTCCGTCACGATCGACAGATTTTCCGGACACCATCCGATAACTTTTTCAATATGAGGATGTCGATTTTGATAAATTAACACGACTCTTTTTTTTAATTTCTCGCTCGTAAAAATGTGACGACACGAATGAAAATGTTGAACTGCAATTTGGGATCCTTTTAATTTCCCTAAAAAGATAGTTCCCAACCGGTCTTGTTTTATAAACTGCGAAAAATGGTTTGTAAATTTTTCAATATCTTGGAGTGTAAAAGGCTTATTCCGATTTTCGGTTGCCTGAGAGGACCAGGAAAGTCCTCTTAAAGCCTGCAGTAAAAAAAAAAAAAAAAAACAAGAGGGAAAGAGAGGGAGGAAAGGAGGGAGGGAGGGAG
>JBBHKE010002310.1:53072-82380 GCA_037447655.1 Zygnema cylindricum
AAAAAAAAAAAAAAAAAGTAAATGATTCAACTCTCATTTCCATTTATGTTTAAATCATTTCAGTACTACTTTTATCATTTTTGTAGCATTTTTTTGGTTTTTCTTCATTTTTTTCTTTGCATTTTAAAAAAGAAGTAACACTTTTTGGGAAAATAGCTATTTTTCGATTCCATTTTGGTTTTTTTACGATGTTTTTACTATTTTCAACAAGACTTTACTAAATTTGTATTTACCTTTACTTTCAACTTAGTAAATGAAAAAAAAAAAAAAAAAATGAATATACGAATTTAAGTTGAATTTACAGTGAAGTTATTGGGTTTATGATTGATTTAAAGAAAATTATTGAATTCATATCAAATAATTTATTTACTGAAGCGAAATTGAATTTATTGATTTTATTTTTTTTTAAGTTATTGGATTTATGGTTAATGTAATGAATTTACATTGATTTCATTTACTTAACCATTAATTTATTGCATTTTATTTTTATTTATTGAATACATTGAATGTATATCATAACTTCACACAAAAAAGAAAAGAAAAAAAAACAAAAAATGCAAATTGAAATGTTATTTTTTCCGTTTTTTTTTTTTTTTTTTAATGGGGAGATTTTTAAAATAAATTTGCATCTCTCTTCATCTCTAAAAAATCCTTCGCAATTTTTTTTATCATTTTTCCAAAATATATTTTAAAGAATTTGTCGATTTTAGGGCAATTTAAAAAATGGAATTAAAAAAAAAAATTAGGGCTAAAGGTCATAAAAAAGAACTTACCTTCATAATTTATTGTATCACTTTCTCTCTTTTTCTAAAAATTAAGGAAAGAAAATTCTCAATTTTTTTGCAGAAAATCTCGTTACAAGGAACTCAAAAAAATTGCAATTTATATCTCCAAGCTCATTCCTACGAAGCATTCATCGAAAAAAACAAAAGAACAAAAAAGCAAAATATAAAAAATGTTTTTGAAAACGTTACATCGACTTCCAGTCAAATGATTTGAAAAAAAAAGTCAACACCAGTACGAGTCGTCCATTTTGTCCATACTATTTTAAAGTACAAATTGTTATATTCACATCATGTTTTTCCAAATCAACTGTAGATAGTGACTGTTTTTCGGTGGCTTTCATTGGGTAATTATGAGGTAACAGTACATAGAACATAGGTTTTTGTCGTTTGGCTACTTAACAAATATCAGATATGTGGCCCAGAAGTACAAACGGCCAATTGTACGGCAACTTGCCGTCTTCTAGCGGTCACGTCCCAAATAGTTATGGCAAAATCCAGTCAGCTTTGACCACGTGTCAAAGACTGTTAGAATCAAACTTTAATGATGTACAGTTTCGCTTCTGTACCTTTTTCAGTTTTTCGTCAAGTTTGTAATTTTTTATGGGAATTGCTAATCGCAGAGACAATTTTTGCTGCGCGAAGGTACACCGCGAATCGTTATTAGTGTCAAAAATTAAACAGTGTTTAACAAAATTTACCGTAATTGATGCTAATTAAGAATTTGAAAATTCTCAAAAAATAGGTGTATTCTAATTTCGGCGTTTATGCTAATTTGGGAACAGCAAAAATGGAATATTCGCCGTACGATTATATTCTTTATTATACGTAACCGTACAAAATATTAGAAATCTTACGCCGTCACGAATTTAAAATATCCGTACATGCTATACTAATTTACGTGTCAGACAAATCCCGTTTTTTTTAGCGCACGTTACTATGCGTGCACGTCTGATTTAATTCATTTTTTGTAAATTTTCACTTGAAAAGGTACATGTATGTACGGTCTGACGTCGACAGTACACTACGCTATTTATATCTTATTGTACTTTCAGGCTTTACTTTTTTTTGTTCGGTACCTTAATTAACGTCAAGGAAAAATTAAAATCATGTATCCTATTTGAAAAAAAAAATCAAAATTTTAAGAACCCAAATTAGTGACTTTGACACTAATAACGATTCGCGGTGTACTTGCCAAAAACTGTACATGGTACACCGCGCATCGTTATTAGTGTCAAAGTCACTAATTTGGGTTCTTAAAATTTTGATTTTTTTCCTCAAATAGGATACATGATTTTAATTTTTCCTTGACGTTAATTAAGGTACCGGTCAAAATAGCGTAAAGAACGAGAGTACATTAATATCTAAATAGTGTGGTGTACGGTTGATGTCAGACCGTACATAAATGTATCTTTTCAATGGAATTTTACAAAAAATGAATTAAATTATACGGGCATTAAATTATACGCGCACGCATAGGAGCGTGCGCTCAAAAAACGGGATTAGTCAGACACGTAAATTAGTCTGGACATGTACGGATACTTAAATTTCACGATGGCGTACGAATTATAATATTTTGTACGAATGCGTATATTAATGATTATAATCGTTTGGCGAATATTCCATTTTTGCTGTTCCCAAATTAGCATAATGCCGAAATTAGAATACACCTTTAAAAAAAAAAAAAAACAAATTCTTAATTAGCATCAATTGCGGTAAATTTTATTCAACACTATTTAAATTTTGACACTAATAACGATTCGCGGTGTAGTTGCCAAAAATTGTACATTTGAAGTACAGTATGGGTATCGAACAAGCGCCCATACAATTGTGGGACCCTCGGCACCCCTCGGCACCCCGCGGCACCTCGCGCCGACATTCGGCACCTCTTGGGATTGGGTACGAGAAATAGGGTTTAGGGTTTTGGGTGTTTTTTTTAATAAGAAAAAAACAAAAAGTGAAAAAATAAACCCTAAACGAGCGGTCGTGGACGTCTTCGGCACCCCGGAGGGCCAAAAAGTTGCAAGATTCGTAAGGTAAGGTAAGGTTAGGTTCGTGAGGTAAGGTTCGTTAGTGTTCTCGCCCGTGGAGTGAAGGGTGTGAAGGGGTCCTACACAAGGCGAAATGCCCCCGTAACCTTCACACTTCGCCAGATCTTCCACCAAGGGATCCAATCCACATCCACGATCTTCGGGGGTGTGGAGTTTAGCTTGTTAGGGTTGGGTAGTTTTTTCTTTTGATTAGTGTCATCTTTAGTATATTTGCTTGTTTTTGGCATTCTTTTTTTGTAGATAGATTTGGTGTCTTCACATGTTTTGTTTACATTCTTTTCCTTTGGCTATTCTTTAGCAACAAGCGTCTATTTCTTCTTTTTGAGCCCCTTTGTACCTCGATGGATTTTTCCATCGCACTTTTTGAAATAAAGTTTGAATTCCATTTATTATTTAAGATAGTAGATTGCAGTATGCCACGTCTCCTTACACCAAACTATGAATAGGGTTTGTAATTTATCGTTTACAATAATCTACCCTTGCCTTAATAACGAGTGTTCGATAGAAATCCCATTTTTATGATTTCAACAGCATGGTTTGTAAACATTTCATGGATATTTTTATAAATAATAATTAAAAGTGTGGATATCCATAAAACGTTTAGTTGGAGTATATTAGTTATGAGCATGTACTTTTAATGTTATGACGATGTAATAAAATGTACACCAAGCTTAATTGTTGGTGCGCTTTGAAGGGCAGGTTTTGGCATTACAAACCCATGTTTCATGGTTATTATTCTTCTATAAGTACGCTTTAAAACATTTGTGTATATAAGTCATGCAACTCTATGTCCCAATTGTATAACTTATCGATGATATGAAAACATTTTTTTTAACGTTTGTTCCAATGGAGAAGCGTTGCTACAATATCATTGTTTCTTCATTATAATGATGGATGATATGCTTTTGGTTTGCGCACTATAATAAACAACCTTTCATTAGAGAAAAGCATGTGCTTACGCTTTATGTTTACAATTTTATCGTAGCGCATGATATTTAGGGTTTTAATAATTCCCAACAATGTCTAATTATACTTGTTTGAGTTTCTATATCGTCCGATTTCAAAAATTTGAATACTAACCTATGAAGTTATTACTTGCATATCCCATGTTGTGTGTGGTTGGTTATAATATTCATTATATTGTTTTACGTCGACATATTAAAAACATGGAACAAGGTTTCGACTAAAAACGACTGTTTCGACCACGTTGTGTAAAAGCTAACCTATCCATCCGTTGAACATCGACGAATGAACTTCGAAGCACCGCAATAACCCGTTTGCGGGCCAAATAAATTGGGTGACGGTCGACCGACCATTTACACATGCATCGGAGGTGAAGTTTGGATTGTAGGGTGAATTATAATTACACAAACTCTAAAAACTTATAACCCTTACATTTATCGGTGGTCACAAACCTATAAACTTATGTAAAGGATTACAAAAGGGTGAAAACCAAGGTTTACGTCGACATATTGAAAACATGGAACGAGGTTTCGACTAAAAACGATTGTTTCGACCACGTTGTGTAAAAACTCACCTATCCATCTGTTGAACATCGACGAATGAACTTCGAAGCACCGCAATAACCCGTTTGCGGGCCAAATAAATTGGGTGAAGTATTGAAACTTTGAAAATGTATAAAAACGACTCGTAATTGCACAAACTTTTTGTGTTGTGTTAATAGTTTGCATCAATATGCAATAAATATATTTGTTTCAATATTACTTGTCGTCAGCATTGATACACACATTTTACACAATACTCATACGAAACAAAGTAACAATGTGTATATTTCATACAAAGTCATTACGATGCTTACCAAAAGTAACAAGATTAACATGTTAAAATGAAAACTATAATAAAGCCCAAATCTAAGTACAATAATAAAAAAAATATACTATATGTCTATTTAACCCGTCGACACTTTTAAGTTAACCTATGATTGCACGTAACTCCTCTAATTTCCTAAATCGTGGCATGTTTTGCTTGAATTGTTTATTATTTACTCCGTCACTACGAACCAGTTCAGTACAAATAGCTAAAGACTTTTTCAATTCTGCTGTGCTCCCATTAAACTGATTTATTCTAAGTCTTTCTAAATATTGGATCGCTTTTGTTAAGTCCCACCGTGGAATAGTCATTAGTTTTTCAATAGAATTCACAATTCTAACACATCGAAACCACCTACTACTATCTTTGACCGCCCATACCGAAAATGGAGATCCTTGTTTTTTATATTTGACCATTTCTTCCCGGTTCAATAACAACTTTACCGGAGGATGCCCATTCAATCCATAATGGTACTCCTTAAATATCTCTTCCACGTTCACATTACTCCCGCTGCTTTGCACGGTGTATCCCTTCCAATTGGCACAATCTATATGGTATGCACCAAGGTCGACAGAAAGTTATGGAAGAAATGGTATGGATTGATGATGGAAAGAAGCGTGGATGGTAAAAGTGGAGGGTTGGGAAAGAGAAGGTAATGGTATGGATTGTTGATGCGAAGGAGTGTGGTTGGTAAAAGTGGAGGGTTGGGAAAGAGAAGGTGATGACTGAAACAAGGTGGAGGGAACATGGGTTGAGGTACAGGGATGGGAAAGAGATGGCGTCGATAGAATAGGGGAAGGAGAGGTATTGGTAAAAGTAGAGGGTTGGGAAAGAGAGGGTGAGGACTGAGAAGGGGGGGAAGGGCCATGGGTCGACGTAGGGGGTTGGGAAGGAGATGGTGTGAATACAATATGGGGAGGAGAGGCATCGGTAAAAGTAGAGGGTTGGGAAAGAGAGGGTGAGGGCTGAGAAGGGGGGGAAGGGACATGGGTCGAGGTAGGGGGTTGGGAAGCAGATGGTGTGGACGTAATAGGGGAATTGGGGACAGTAGTAAATGTGTGACGTTTAGAATAGGAAGGTGTTGGTAGGGTGGAAGACATAGGAGCAAAAGGGGGAAATGAAAAATGGGGTGAATTTCTAGAGGAAGAGGGAGGAGGAATAGGAGTAGAAGAAGGGGGGGGGGGGGGGAAGGGGTGGATGGTTGTGAAGAAAAAAAAAATGGTTGCATATAACGTTGTGTAGATTCCAAAAGTATGGACTCCATTCTCGAAAATCCTCCGTGAAGTTGGTGTTCTACTGTCGTGAGCCTTGTGTCAATCATCCCCATAGATATTTGTAACTGTTTGCCCAAATTTTCCACAATATTCTCGAGTTGTTGTATTCTTCCTATGAGGGGTGGGATAAAGTCGATTCCGACTCGAAGCGCGTGGAGTTCAGCTTTAACTTCTAAAGGTATCAAAATTTCGGCAATATGGGACCTTTCATCCTTATTCTCGTCCATTCGCTGCTTTCGCAAAATTTCGCCACTCCGAACCGCATTCCCCTAAAATTGTCAAAAAAAATGGAGAAGTGAAGTAGGCATATTGCGTGAAATCCTTTTGCAAAAGTGGAAGGTCTTGCCATAAGGATCTCGTAACGGTGCCCGTTAGTAACTCAAGAAAATTTTTGGCCAAAATATCTCGAGTCTCGTCACTTCCACGTAAATTTCTCTGCGTTTTTAAACATGAGAACATAAATGAATACTATCAAGCAAAACCATTAATAGGGTTGAACATACATTTTCGAAAATATGCATTAAACATTATTTGCAAGTGGAGAGGGAAAAAAAACAAATTTATTGAAAATAGGGAGCAATTGAAAACATTTTTTTCCCTCCCTCTTTCCCTCATTTCCCACCTCTCAGTCCCCTGTCACACTCTTCCGTCCCCTCTCATCTGCCCCTCTATCTCCCTCCCTCTCTCAAATATAATATATATATATATATATCTATATATATGCATTATATATGTATTATATATGTATTATATATGTATTATATATGTATTATATATGTATTATATATGTATTTTTATATATATATATATATACATATATATATATATACATATATATATATATATATATATATATATATACATATATATATATATACATATATATATATACATATATATATATATATACATATATATATATATACATATATATACATATATATATATATACATATATATATACATATATATATATATATATACATATATATATACATATATATATATATATATACAGATATATATATATATATATATATATATATATATATATATATATATATATAGATATATATGTATACATATATATAGATTATAGATATATGTATATAATCTATATATAAATATATAATATATAATATATAAATATTATGTATCATATATATATATTATATATGTATATATGTATATATATATAAATATATAATATATATTATATAAATATTATGTATTATATATATATTATATATATATATATGTATATATATATAATACATATATATATAGATTATAGATATATGTATATATATATTATATATATATAAATATATAATATAAAGTTGAAGCAACCCGGGGATGTCCACACGGTATCGGTAGTGGTCCTCAACCACCTTTACAAACGGCAAGCCGTGAGGGTTCAGCTGGACGTAACCTTTGTGATTGTTCCCCAGGTCTTTTGTACGCATAAAATTCCATGCGGGGTAAGAAGGCACGCCGGCGGGAATGTTGAGTGGTTCCCCGGGATTCCCTGTACGCGACTCTCCTGGCCACTCTGGAGGGTCCCAGTAGAACCGTTTCATAAAATTGAAGGTTAGGTCGGGGTTATGGGAGTCTACGGGTAGAGGAAATAGATAGTCACGAATTTCATCTTCCCTTTCACTCTCTTCCTCCCTTTCCCCTTCTTCCCGTCGGAGGAAGAATACGTCATCCTGATTGGGATACTGCTCCTCTGCTTTTTTTTCGGAGCTCTCCGAAGACTTCTCAACGGCATTACTTTCATTGTTAAGGTCTCTTATTACTTCATGGTCAGAGGCACTTTCCTCTTCTGGTGGAAGTGTCGGTTCTCGCTCTCGTTTTTCGGCATCTGAGAGCTCGTGATCACCTTGATCTTCGCGGTTACCATCTCTAGGTGGATTATACTTCAAGTCTTGCGAATTTTTTTATCTTTCCCCTTCGTACTTTCACCGGTTTCCTCCTCGCCAACAACTGCTTCTACCATGGTCTCACCTGCGGCCAAAAGCCTGTCCTGATAGGGCATATCGTCATTTCTCTTCCGCACTAGTCTCCTTCTTTTCGGTGGTGGAGAGGATGATGATGACATGGAAGCTATTGTGATTGAGAGTTCCGGTAAATCGATAAGTGCAGGTAGGCTCTTGGTATAAAGCAAGAGGTCCTCTAAAATGCTGTTAGTAAGTTTGTCATTAGGGTTGATGGCGACTTTAGTTGGGGGTTTTGGAAGTCTCGTCATCGAAACCTTCCCCGCGTTGCAGTATTCGAGGGTATTGTAGCGTTCAAAACTTCGCCGATTGCGATTCGTTTTCCGTAGGCGTCTGATGCGTCTGTCCTCCGATTAGGCGGAGTGTCCGCACTCTGCTGAAATCGGAGAAGTAATTCTAGGGCATGATAATCCCTTTTGTCAACCCAAAAATCGTCTTCCGCATTGTAGCCTTTCCATTAAATCAAGTACTGCGTAGTATGCGACCACCTACGTCGTAATTGGCGGGACTGGAGAATCTCCTCTACCTCATATTCATCCGGGGTATTTTGAACCAGGGGAAGAGGTGTATGGCGAAGCCGATTTGGAAACACTGAATCGGGGTTGCGGAATGGCATGAGGAGGGACACATGAAGACATCATGTATCTTCCATGCCTAAAGAATGTCGAGTTTGTAAGCAACCGCATTTACTTTAGAGAGTATAGTGAACGACCTTGTAAATCTCGGTGCAAATTTCGTAGAGAGGACATGTGGGAGGGAGAGGTTTGTCATATTCAGTCGTACTCTGTCCCCAACACGAAAGTCAATGTCCTTTTGATGCGTGGTGACTTTATATTTCTGACGATTCTTCGCCTGTTGGAGGACTGTCGCCGCTTTCTCCAAATTGATATGCAGCGTTTCGGCAAAGTCCCATAACGGCAGGTGTGCCACAGTCGGTAGCGATCAGATTTTTGGGAAAGGTTGGCTTTCGCCCATTAAGAGAGGAGGGCATAGCATAAGTGGAAGAATGGTCTGCACTGTTGTAAGCTAACTCAATCGCCGTCAGATGTTTCGCCCAATCTGTCTGGTGTACCGACACGTAAGTGCGCAGAGCTTCGTCCAAAGTCTTGTTCACTCTCTCTGTTTGTCCATCAGTCTGACGGTGATAAGCGGTTGACATAGCCAATTGTGTCCCACAGGTGGCAAACAGACTCGTCCAGAAGTGGCTAACGAATTTTCGGTCGCGGTCCCTAAAAATCTTCTTAGGAATTTTGTGGTGACGGAATATCTCACGGAAGAAGAGACGAGCTTCATCTCGAGCCGTAACCGTGGTTTTCGTGGGGAGGAAATAGGCCATCTTCGTAAAAAAGTCGATGACAACAAAAATGGAGACGTAGCCATCTAGCGTTACTGGAAGAGCGATGATAAAGTCCATCGAGATTGCTTCCCAAGGGGCGGATGGTGTGGGGAGGGGCTGCAAGAGTCTTTGATGACCCAGATCCGTTTTATTCATATTGCAAGAGTCACAGGTTTGGACATACTCCACAATATCCATTGTCATGTTTGGCCAATAATACGCTTCGGCAACTCGTGCAGTAGTTTTGTCTCGCCCGAAGTGTTCGCTGAGGGGTTTTTTATGGCTTAATTGCAAGATAGTATGCCGTAACTCTAGATTTGGCGGAATATACAACCGGGTTGTCTGACTCGGTTTGTACCGCCACATGCCGTTGGCAGTTTGAACCAATATCTTTCTTTTGACACATTCTACAATTGTGTCATTGTCTAAATATGCCGCCTTAATTTTGTCTAACCACTTTTTGTCCACTTGCAACGTACTCGTGACAGTGTTGACTTTCTAGTCATAAACTTTGTCGACTGCGATAATATCCACTTTCAAAGAGTCATCCCTACGTTCATGAGATAGTTGCGATAGATCTGCCGCGGTCAGCGCAACAACATCTCGTCTCTTTGACAACACTGCGATAGATCCGCCGCGGTCAGCGCAACAACATCTCGTCTCTTTGACAACGCATCTGTAGGACTTGTTTTACAAAGCATGTATTCGATGGTTAACTCCGATCCAAAAGTTTGTAGGAATGTTGTTTCTTTAATAACTTCGGCTGTGTTTGCCGATACTATAACGCATGGTGATCAATAATCACGGTGATCCGCTTCCCTTGAACGTAACATTTCCAAACTTCCAACGCATTAATGATGGCTATCGTTTCCTTCTCGTGAGTGGCCCAATAAAGTTCCGCCACCGTTAGTTTACGACTCTCATAAGCGATGGGTTGTAGGCCTCTTCCGTGATCTTGCATAAGAATCGCTCCAATAGGCGTATTGTTGATATTTGAGTATTTTTTAGGTCTGTATTATGATAGGAAAAAGGTAGAGGGCAGTCTGCCTCTAACTCCCTTCTCTAAGCCCCGACACTTGTTGTAGTCACTGAAGGCTACGTAGGGAGATAGAGCCATGGCTGCCTTAAGCTTTATAGAGAGACAGGTAGCAGAAAACAGATAGGTTTACTAAAATTATTGACGGACCCAAGAATTGATCCTGGTACCTATGGTTCGTCAGAGTAGCCGTTAGCTTTGTCCGTTAGGTTTAGGACCAGTGCTAGGTTATATGAGGTTTGAAATATATATATATGGTTACACGTAGACTTATTCGTTTAAACGAGGAATAATTACGTAGTGCATAGATACAGTTTTAGATGGTATGGAGTTTGGTTTCAATGTATTTTATGAAACGAATATCGCGCATTTGTTTCGACCGCAAAACAAATACCGCGAGTTTATTTCAACGCCTAGATTTATAGTCGATTTTGATCGCACGGCCACGATAGGCGCCACGATCACGGAAGCTGTATTTTTGGCGTTTTACGGTAATCGCCACGTCAGGTGACACGTGGCGTGATGACATTGGATTTCGGTAACTACGAAGATTACGAGAACAAATCCTGATTTGACACGTGTCGACATTTTGGCCATGTTGTACGATCGTCGTACAAAAAGTACATCGGCACCTGTACTTTTTTCTATGGCACAATAATTTTAATTGGTGACGTACGTCAATAGATAGATTTTTAGAGAGGGAATAGGAATTAGAAAATTTAGTAGGTAGCAGCCTCTCTCCGAGAAAGCTCCTGTACAAAAGGTCATCTTTGACCATTCATAACTATCAATTTACTTGACCATTTTCAGTGATTATTTTTGCCGCGGACTCAGGGGAGTCGAGGCTACACACGATTGTAGTCGGTCTGAGATTCTGCTTGCCATGCTGGCTGCATTTCTAGGAGAAAGTCAGAGTGGGTGAATGTGTCCAAATCGCATATTCTAACTTTGCATTCTGTGGTGGAACTGAGCACACAGAATGTCTTATTTCACAAGGGTGAAGCTATAATGGGTTTCTGATTGTCAAGGGGACAGTCATTTGGGTTTATATCAACTTAAAGTCGGCACTATCTAGATTAGCTTCTTTTGGATCTGCAATTTCTGTGGGCAATGGAGCACACAGAGTTTCAGGTTATGGGCCCACCATCTAGGGTGCCTATGTTTGATGGAACATGCTTCACTTATTGGGGATTTATGATGGAGGGATTGTTTTTCGAGAAGCACTTATGGGGAATTATTTCGAAGCAAGTGAAGTGTCCCCCACCAGGCGTTGGAGGAACTTAATATGGAAAATCATCTGGGGCTGCCCAGAAAACCAACCGGAGTTCAGATGTAAAGGAAGGTGAAGGGAATATCATTGCCATGGAAGGGGAAAAATGGGAGAAAGGAAAAGGAACACCGATGGTGAGGGGAGCTAAGCTCTCGAGTATGGTTCCACTTGTAGGGGTTACAACTAAAACTGAAGAAAGTGACATTAAAACTGGGAGTATAAAAACACCATAGTAAAACATCTCATACTTAGAGACGTATCTAAGTTTATAGCTATCACTCTTATAAATTTAACCAAGTCTTCAGAGATATAGGAAGCACTAAGTCAGATTTATAAGAGTGAGACTATACAAAGGCAGCAGTTGATAGAACATGAAATAAAGGCCTATGTTTATAAAGGCGGTAGCATGATAGAATTTTGCAATGATATTGCTGCGTTATATGTTGAGCTTGCTAATGCGCGATACGTAGAATCTGAGGAGAGAAAGATTAACCTATTAATCATGAAACTCCCAGATGAGTACGAAAATATCATTAACCATATGCAGGAAATAGATGGCTCCTCATGGACTGGGAGCATTATCATGGGGATAATTCTTGTGAGGGAAAGCACTTTAGAGCTTCGTAGGGGAAGTGCCAGGGTGAATGCACTAACAGCTGGTGGTGACTAGCAGAAACGTGATGAGAGGAACGACGGTGACGAGCGGAAGCGTGATGATAAAAAAGGCGGTGACGAGCGGAAGCGTGATGGGAGGAAGAAAGACAAAGGTAAACCTTATCCGAACTTTGGTGGAAAGAGAGGGAGAGGAAAAGAAATTATAGCTTTGAAAAATGGGGTTTGCTTCTTTTGTAGGGAACCAGGTCATTATATGGAGGAATGCCCTTATTTGGAAAAACTTAGAAGTTGGAATGTGGATGAGGAGGAATTAGGGGAAGAGGAGAAAGAGGATGAAGATTTTTTGGAGCTTCTCCGCATCGGTAGAATAGAGAAGAGAGAAAAGCACACATAAATTCCACGAAAGCAACAGTGTGCTTTTGGAGGTATAAGGGAAGTAAAGGGAAGGGAGGTACTTGAGGGAGTTAGACATGACGAGGATGTTAAAGAGAGTGAGGGGAGTGAGGAAGAAGGAGTCATAGTCTTAGACAAGGAATAACCTCCTGAAAAACAGAAGTTCATGCAGACTATTGCTTACAGGCAAGCAGTGGGAAGTCTAATCTATTTTATGAATTGTACCCGGCCGGATTTAGCTGCAGCTGACACGTGGCAGAATGACATTGGATCGCGGCATCTCCGAGGATTAAGGGAGCGAATCTAGATATACCACGTGTCCACATTTAGGCCATGTTGTACAGAGATCGTACAGAAAGTACACCGACAGCTGTACTTTTGTGTACGGAAGTGCAATATGATTGGCTCCGTGCATTAGTAGATAGAGTCGGTGAGAGAGATAGGATTTAGAAAAATAAGGAGATAGGATCCTCTCTCCCAAAGAGCTTCTGTACAAACTGTCAACTTTGACCCTCCATAACTTACTGCTCAGAGGAGCAAATTCAGAGATTCTTTTTGCTATCGACTCAGGGGAGTCTTGCATTCACAGGGTTGAAGTTGGTCAGAGTTTTTGTCTGCCAGGGTGGCAGTTGTTCTTGCTGAAACACAAAGGGGTCACGGTTATCCTAGAGGCTTCTTGGAAGTTGTCCACTCTGAGGACTTATGGAGGTCTCAGAGTTTCAGAGAAGGGGTTGGTTGTTTTATTTGCAAGAGGGAAATTGGGTTTAGTGTGGATGGAAAAGTGATGAGGTGGATAAAATCTTTGCTCGAAATTATGAAAAGTGGGATACTAAATAAAATGTGTGATAGAATTATTATTGCGGTTCATCTAAAGCATTGTTTCAAATGCGAAAGTATTTTCTTAAAGTTTTATGAAAAGAAAAGGAAAAGAAATAAAAATAGAAAGAGGGAGAGAGAGTGTTTGTTTATTTGTGTAAGGGAGTCGAAATGAAAACAAATTAGAAAATAAGGGGAGTGTTGATATTTGAGTATTTTCTGGGTTTGTATTATGATAGGAAAAAGGTAGAGGGCAGTCTGCCTCTTACTCCCTTCTCCAAGCCCCCACACTTGTTGTAGTCACTAAAGCCTAGGTAGGGAGATAGAGCCATGGCTGCCTAGAGCTTTATAGAGAGACAAGTAGCAGAAAACATATAGGTTTCCTAAAATTATTGACGGACCCAGGAATTGATCTTTGTACCTATGGTCTGTCAGAGTAGCCGTTAGCTTTGTCCGTTAGGTTTAGGACCAGTGCTAAGTTATATGAGGTTTGAAAAATATATATATATATAGTTACACGTAGACTAATTCGTTTAAACGATGAATAATTACGTAGTGCATAGATATCGCGCATTTGTTTCGACCGCGAAACAAATACCGCGCGTCTAATTTCAATGGCTAGATTTATGGCCGATTTTGATCGCACGGCCTGTTGAAATAAGTAGTTTTTTGTATTTTCTAGTTTAAAATAAATTAGCGGAAACATATATAAGAAATGATGGCAGCCTGCCTCCATCTCTTCTCTCTCTCCCCCATACTTGTTGTAGTCACTGAAAGAGAGAGAGAGCGATGGATCCATGGCTGCCTCAGCTCCATAGGAAGGACTAAAGAGTGACTTAAGTCACTCTCAACAAAAGGTTGAGTCCGGCAGGACTCGAACCCCCGACCGGTAGAGCGCGGCGTAGCCGTTAGCTCTAACCTGTCTGTCGTAGAAGTCCGTTAGATTTTATAGGGTTTCATTCATATATAAACTGTTGTATAGTACCGAAATGATCTAACTAGAATATGAAACGAAACGAACATAGAACTTGTTAAGGTTTAGTGCGAAACGTCATTTCGCACGAAACAAATGAAACATACACTTTTAACGGTCGACATTTAATGTCGGATTTAATCCGACGGCGCACGTCGTCGCCGAGATCGCGGAATGGTCACTTTGGATTTTATAGACGTGGCATGACGTGGCGCCGCGTGGAAGGATGACATTCGGTCGCGGGAATTCCGGAGGAAGTACGGACAAGTGGAAAAATGACACGCGTCCACTCAAGAGCCTTGTCGTACACTGGCCGTACAGAAAGTACATCGGCCATAGTACCTTTCTGTACTTTACAGTAATACGATTGGTTCGTACTTTAGAAGATAGGGGTTGTGAGAGGGATTTAGGACTTAGGAAATATTTGGTAGACAGACACCTCTCTCTAAGAGAGCTTTGTATAAATTGGCATTTTTGCCGGCTCATAACTTATCGCCTGGTTGGCCGTTTTCAGTGATTCTTTTTGCTACGGACTCAGGGGAGTCCAGGCTACACAGGGGTGCAGTCAAATTCTCAGTTTGCCTTCTTGGGCAGAAGTGGTCGTGGCTTAAAGTGGGTTAGTTAAATACTATCTAGAGGCTTCCTGTATTCTGTAGTCTAATGGAGGACACAGAATTGCAGGTTATGGGCCCACCCTCTAGGGTGCCCACCTTCAATGGATCTGGGTTCATCTATTGGGAAGCCATGATGATGGGAGCTTTGTGTGAAAAACGATACTGGGGTATCGTCAGTAGACAAGTGAAACGTCCACCTTCGGGAACTCCACCAAGATTTGGGGGAGTAAGGTTTTCTGCAACAACGGCTGCCTCAGCGGAGGAGGCAGATGATGGGGACAGCAGTGTGTCCGAAAAGGAGAAAGGGAAGGAGACACCCCTCACTCCTATTGCCACAGTATCGGGAACGGCGACCGTGAAGACCGTGGAGAACGATACTCAAATGTGGGAGGATGTAAACATGGCTGCCAAGAATTTCATTTTGAGGCACCTCACTCAAGGTTTGGCCACTCCTCATCTTCACATTTACAAGGCAGAGGAATTGTGGGAGAGTTTGGTGGAGATTTATAGAGCTGGAACTATTCAGGAGCTCCAGTTGGCTGAGCAAAAGCTATTGAGTTACACTTACAAAGGAGGAAAGATGTTAGATTACTGTAATGATCTTTCTTGTTTGTATATGGAAATGGAAAGTGCCGGGTGGACAGGTACAATGAAAATGAAAGTTAACACCCTTATCATGAAATTACCAGATGAGTTCGAAAACATAGGGTACCGAGTACAGGGAATGCCTGATAGTTCATGGAAATGGAACACAGTAGTCAAGATGATACTTGTGCAGGAAAACACAATGGAGATTAGGAGAGGAGGAAAGAGCATTCAAGCTCTAGCAGCAGGAGGGGACCGATGGGGGAAGGATCCGAAGAAACCTTATAGAGGGGAAAGAGATTATTTTGGGGGACAGAGGCCCCCAAAGGGTCTTCGTCATTATTGCAAAAAGCCGGGACACTTTATTGCAGATTGTGTCAAGTTGTCAGAGCTGAGGCTCCAAGAAAACCGTGGAGGGGGTTCTTCCGGAGGGAAGAAAAAGGCACTTGTGGTTACAAAAGTGTCAGGAGAAATCGAGGATGAGTCATCTGAGGAGGATGGGGAGCTTCTTCTTGACGAGAGTCTGGAGGAGAAGGAGATCCCTCGGAGGCAGAAGTGTGCCCTTGGAGCAATTCGGGAAGCTCCACAGGAAGGATGGATCATCGACTCAGGTGCATCCATGCATATGTGCCGTGATAAAGAACTCTTCACTAAGCTACGAAAGATTCCTACTGTAGAGATAGAGTATGGGGATGGGAGAGTGGTTACTACAGATCTAGTGGGATCAGTAGATCTGAAAGTCTTAGTGGAGGGTAAGACCTCTATACTTACATTCTCAGATGTACTTTACATTCCTCAGTTGAGTAAAAATCTTGTCTCTACGTCTGTGTTAGATGACAAAGAGTTTGATACCTTCACCAGAAAGGGAGTCTTTACAGCTAAGTATGGGAATGAAGTTTACTTCACAGCAGATAAGGGTAGCCAAGGAATGTTTAGGCTTAACTTGAGTAATGAAAAGAAGAATGCTTACTATGTTGGTGTTCCTAAGGTGATGATTTGGCATAAGCGTTTGGGGCATGTACATTTTGATAGGTTAAGGGAAATGAAAAAGCTTGGGGTAGTAGATGGCATTCAGTTTGGGGATAATGAAATAATGGATGATTGTAGTGGTTGTGCTCAAGGTAAGGCTCACAGACTTCCCTTTCCTAAAGCCGCCACATATAGAGGTGAGAAAGTGTTAGATTTGGTCCACACAGATATTTGGGGACTACAAAAGTACCTTCGGTTGGAGGAAAGAGGTTTATGATGACAATAACTGATGATTGGTCTAGATACTCTAGAGTCTACTTTCTGAAAAATAAGTCTGAAGCATCCACTTAGTTCAAAGAATATAAAGCTTGGAGTGAGAAGTTGCATGAAACCCCTATTAAGAGGATAAGGAGTGATAATGGGGGGGAATATACCTCTAACCAGTTTGAGGAATATCTGTGAGATGAGGGAGTGCAACACCAGAAAACTGTACCATATAACCCGGAACAAAATGGGGTAGCTGAGAGGTTGAATAGAACACTAGGAGATAGTGCATGCAGTATGTTGGCAGACAAGAAAATAGGAAAGAGATTTTGGGCAGAGGCAATGAACTGTGCCAACTATATTAAGAATAGAGTCCTCACCTCAGCTGTAAAGGGAGTCACACCTTATGAGAGATGGGTTGGAAGGAAACCAGATATCTCACACCTTAAAGTATTTGGTAGCCAAGTTTACAGTCTTGACACGGATAGGAAAAACTGGAAACTAGATGCTAAGGGAAAACCTGGATACTTTGTGGGATATGATGAGGATGTTAAGGGATATAGAGTATATGACTTGGCAAAGAAAGATATCATTCTGGTCAAACACTTAGTTGTCATGGATGAAGGGAAGTCATTTGACCCCTTCAAATATACAAAGAAGATTAGGATCAGATTTGAGTCTGAAAGTGAGGAGAACTCGGTCGTTCCCGAAAGGGATATGGGTGACACCGTGATTACAGATTCAGGGGAGATCCAAGATACAGGAGACTCACCGGAAACCTCACATACTCCTATGGACTTCGAGGAGATAGAAGAAGCGGGACAAGAACCGGTTTCCATGGACAGGGGAGCCGATGAAACAGTGAGAAGAAATCCAAGACTTCCATCCATTCTTGCTTCAGAGTTTGAGGGAGGAAGAAGGAGCAGCAAAAGATTACAGGAAAAACAAGTCGCTCATAAGGTAACTAAGCTATCTCACCCTGATGAGCCTCAGTCTTACTCGGAGGCAGTGAATAGTCCAGAGAAAGAAAGATGGATTAGAGCTATAAATGATGAGATGGCTTCTATCATGGAAGCAAATACCTGGGAATTAGCAGATTGTCCTCCAGACAGAAAACCTATTGGGTGTAAATGGGTATTTAAACTAAAACTGAACCCAGATAATACCATTGAAAGATATAAGGCTCGATTGGTAGCGAAGGGGTTCACCCAAAAGGAAGGGATTGACTATGAGGAGACCTTTGCTCCAGTTGTTCGGTTCCCATCAGTAAGGATTCTCCTCAGCCTGGCAGCAGCGGAAGACATGGAAATCCATCAGATGGACATTAAGACTGCGTTTCTTAATGGTGAGTTAGAGGAAGAAATTTTCATGAGACAACCCGAGGGGTTCGTGGAGGAAGGAGAAGAGAGCAAAGTCTGCAGGCTCATAAAGTCCTTATATGGACTAAAGCAGGCTCCCCGACAGTGGAACAAGAAACTAGATGAGTTTCTTACCATTCTGGGATATATCCGTATAAGCTCTGACCATTCTATCTATATGTTTGAAGATGAGAATGGTATCATTTTTATTGCAATTTATGTGGATGATCTGCCTGTGTTGAGTAAATTCTTGGAAAAGATCAACAAGTTAAAAACAGAACTTAGAAGCAGATTTGATATGAAGGATTTAGGGGAGGCAAAATATATTTTGGGGATTCAGATGGAGAGAGATAGGGGGAAGAAGATTATCAGACTTACTCAGAAAGAAGCAATAGGTAATATGCTTGAGAAATTCCAGATGGAAAATGCTAACAGTTGTACCACTCCCATGGACTTGAAAAAAGTAAGTGATGGGAGTGTAGAAGGAGGAGTAATTATCTTAGATGATCAAATGAGTATTGAAGAGAGAGAGTTTATGAAGACTATCCCTTATAGACAGGTCGTAGGAAGTTTAATCTATTTTATGAATTGTACCAGGCCGGACATAGCGGCAGCAGTTGGAGTACTAAGTAGGAGTCTGAATGATCCTAGGAAGAGGGATTGGGAGGCAGCCAAGAGAGTCATGAGATATCTGGTTGGAACCAGAGAGTTATGGTTGCATTTGGGAGGGGAGCACACTGACATCACTACTTGGAGTGATGCCAGTTATGGGGACGCACCTATGAGACGATGCACTTCTGGGTATGTGTTGTATGTTGGGGAAGGTGCATGCTGTTGGAGCAGTAAGCAACAAAAGGTGGTTGCACAGTCCACCATGGAGGCTGAGTACATGGCCTCTTGTTCTGCTGTGAAAGAGTTGATGTGGGTCAAGTCCTTGCTGCAAGAACTTGGGTATATGAAGGAGGGAGTGCATGAAGTGTTTTGTGATAATCAAGCGGCCATAGCAATTGCAGCAAATCCAAAACATCATTTTAAAGCTAAACATATGGACATAAGATTAAGTTTTGTAAGAGAAAAAGTTGAGAATAAAATAGTGAATCTTGTATATAGATCTGATGAGGAAATGGTAGCGGACATGATGACCAAACCTGTACCCTCGCCAAAATTAAAATACTGCAGGGAAAAATGTGGATTAAAAGAAAAATTAAAAATAGACTAGAAAATAAGGGGAGTGTTGAAATAAGTAGTTTTTTGTATTTTCTAGTTTAAAATAAATTAGCGGAAACATATATAAGAAATGATGGCAGCCTGCCTCCATCTCTTCTCTCTCTCCCCCATACTTGTTGTAGTCACTGAAAGAGAGAGAGAGCGATGGAGCCATGGTTGCCTCAGCTCCATAGGAAGGACTAAAGAGTGACTTAAGTCACTCTCAACAAAAGGTTGAGTCCGGCAGGACTCGAACCCCCGACCGGTAGAGCGCGGCGTAGCCGTTAGCTCTAACCTGTCTGTCGTAGAAGTCCGTTAAATTATATAGGGTTTCATTCATATATAAACTGTTGTATAGTACCGAAATGATCTAACTGGAATATGAAACGAAACGAACATAGAACTTGTTAAGGTTTAGTGCGAAACGTCATTTCGCACGAAACAAATGAAACATACACTTTTAACGGTCGACATTTAATGTCGGATTTAATCCGACGGCGCACGTCGTCGCCGAGATCGCGGAATGGTCACTTTGGATTTTATGGACGTGGCATGACGTGGCGCCGCGTGGAAGGATGACATTCGGTCGCGGAAATTCCGGAGGAAGTACGCACAAGTGGAAAAATGACACGCGTCCACTCAAGAGCCTTGTCGTACACCGGCCGTACAGAAAGTACATCGGCCATAGTACCTTTCTGTACTTTACAGTAATACGATTGGTTCGTACTTTAGAAGATAGGGGTTGTGAGAGGGATTTAGGACTTAGGAAATATTTGGTAGACAGACACCTCTCTCTAAGAGAGCTTTGTATAAATTGGCATTTTTGCCGGCTCATAACTTATCGCCTGGTTGGCCGTTTTCAGTGATTCTTTTTGCTACGGACTCAAGGGAGTCCAGGCTACACAGGGGTGCAGTCAAATTCTCAGTTTGCCTTCTTGGGCAGAAGTGGTCGTGGCTTAAAGTGGGTTAGTTAAATACTATCTAGAGGCTTCCTGTATTCTGTAGTCCAATGGAGGACACAGAATTGCACGGCCACGATAGGCGCCGCGATCACGGAAGATGTATTTTTGGCGTTTTACGGTAATCGCCAAGTCAGGTGACATGTGGCGTGATGACATTGGATTTCGGCAACTCCGAAGATTACGAGAACAAATCCGGATTTGACACGTGTTCATATTTTGGCCATGTAGTACGATGGTCCTACAGAAAGTACATCGCAACCTGTACTTTTCTGTACGGCACAGTAATTTGATTGGTGTCGTACGTCAATAGATAGAGTTTTAGAGAGGGAATAGGACTAAGAATATTTAGTAGGTAGCAACCTCTCTCCGAGAGAGCCCGTGTAAAAAAGGTCATCTTTGACCATTCATAACTATCAATTTACTTGACCATTTTCAGAGATTCTTTTTGCTGCGGACTCAGGGGAGTCTAGGCTACACAACGGTGTAGTCGGTCAGACTTTTTGCCTGCCAGGGTGGCTTTATTTTTAAGGGAAAGTCAAAGTGACTGAATGTGTCGAAAACTCATATTGTAACTTTGCATTCTGTGGTGGAACTGAGCACACAAAAAGTTTTAATTCATAAGGGTGAAGCCATAATGGGTTTTTGATTATCAAAGGGTCAGTCATTTGGGTTTATATCAACTTGTAGTCGGCACTATCTAGATTAGCTTCTTTTGGATCTGCGATTTCTGTGGGCAATGAAGCACACAGAGTTTCAGGTATCACTCGCGTCAGTGATTATTGTCCAAGGAAACTCCGGATTGGGAACCGCTAACGTAGGGACGGTAACCAACCGCTCCTTTAGCGTGTTGAAGGCTACCTCCTACACTATCTTCCACTCATAAGGCACGTCATTTTTGAGCAAATCCGTGAGTGGTGCGACGATTTTTGCAAATCCCTCCACGAAACATCGATAGTAGGAGCATAGCCCAAGGAAGCTCCTCAACTCCGTGATAGCTTTCGGTTGAGGCCACTCCTTGACTGCTTTAGTTTTGTTTGGATCTACCGCGATTCCATTCCGCTTGACCACATGGCTTAAAAACGCCATCTCTTCCTTCAAAAACTCATTTACTCATATTGGCGTACAACTTATTTTCCCTTAGGATTTGTAACACAGTTCTCATGTGCTTTCAATGGTCCACTAGTGTTTCAATATACACTAAGATGTCGTCCAAAAAGACTATTACGCATGCGTCCAGATATTGTCGGAAGATAGAATTCATTAAGTGCATAAAGGTAGCTGGGGCTTTAGTCAATCCAAATGACATCACTAGGAATTGAAAATGACCGTACCGCTTCTTGAACGCAGTCTTCTCCAAATCCTCCTCCGCAACTCTAATCTGGCGGTATCCACTACGGAGTTCTATCTTAAAAAATATCTACCATCCCTTAGTCTGTCTAACAACTCGTCGATCTTGGGAAAGGGAGACGCGTTTTTGACCGTTAATTTATTTAGCGCTCCATAGTCCACACTCATACGAAAACCTCCATCTTTCTTGGACACAAAAAGAACGGGGTCTCCATAAGGTGACTTGCTCGGTTCAATGGCTCCGGCCTCAAACAACTCAGAAAGTTGCTTTTTGAGTTCATCCAACTCGGTATAACTCATCTTATACATCCTGTTGGTCGGGGGCACTGCTCAAGGAACAACCTCAATTTTGTGGTCTACCTCGCGTTTCGGAGGTAAACCTTTCGGAAGTTTTGGGGGAAAAACATCAGCATACTCTTGGAGAAGTTTTGTCACGGCTTTTGGGGCCTCAACGGAAGCCTTTCGTGCGTCGTCCCATTTTTTGGAGTCGAAGTCCGGATCTTTTTTTATCCACTCCTCCGGAATCTCCTCCTTGCTTTCCTCCACGTGTTGTACGACCCCCATTCCATTTTTTTCACCTTTCTTGAGTGCCCTCTTAAGCTGTAAAGCCGAAAGCAGGCGTCCCTCTTCCATAACTTTACCACCCACTCCGGTGTTTTCCTCATACTCTTTTTCGCCTTTCCTGACCCTTATACCTTTGTTCCTCCAATCCATAATCGGATTCCACTTTTGGAGCCACGGCTTCCCCAACTTTACCTCATGATCCCCGAGCGGTAATACGTGGAGCGTCTCATACCAATGGAAGCTCCCCAAACTAACCCGCATTGGAGGTGTACGATGAGTTATCCCAATAGAGGTGCCATCGGCCAGTTGGACCGATTGCTGATCTGGAACAACTATGAGAGGCAACTTCAACTTCTTCATCGTCTTCTCGTTGATGAAATTCCCCGATGCTCCAGAGTCAACCATGAAGCTAACTCCGCTACCCCAAAACATTCTTTGAAAAACCAAGGGGTCTCCTCCTTTTCCAGCTAACCTCATGACATTAAGTTTGCCTTTTCTGAGGTCTTTTCTCCTTGGGCATTCTCTGGCCATATGGTCTGGGGAACTGCACTGGAAGCATAATCCGTTTTGCCTCCTTTTATGGAGCTCTTTGGGGGACAGGTCATTGGTCTTCTTCTTAGTGATATTCTTCTTTCTATTAATTGCGTTGACCAAATCCGCGTCCTCCTTCATTGCTCCCAGCTCCATAGGGGTCGGACCATCATCCCTTCGGCCTCTTCCGCTACTACTCAATCCAAAATGATAAGACCTACGAAGAGTGAAGTCTACAAAGTTGGTACGTTCTACAAACTGAACAATTGTCGAGAGACTAAGAGTCGTCATATCCCGTGCGAGCCACTATTCCACATCCCTCCGAATAGACACCTTGAGTCCCTTAACATATCGATCAACCGCCTCATCCTCTGTCATCTTTGGGATTTGAACCTTGCATTCCAAGAATTGTTGCGTGTACTCCAAAACGGAAGTGCGTTGTTTAAACACCAAAATCCTATCCCGAGCAGCCTTAACAGTGTTCACCGGTTGCCAGCAGTCACGAAGAGAACGAATAAATATAATCCAATCAGCGGGAACCTCGTCATCTTCCACCATTGCTCTCCACAACGCTCTTGCTGCCCCCTTCAGTAAACCTCCCGCATAGTAAATCTTATCGCGATCAGACAGGCTGGGAAAATTCTCCAGAGAGTTCGTCGTCAAAAACAACCAAGCATTGAGATTCTTGTGCTTGGGAGGGTCAAACTCATTGGGCATTCTCAACTTCGGTCTCCTCAAGTCTCTTTCTATACTTCCATGTGTTCGTTAACCAAAACGAGTTTCTAAAGTTGCGACGATGTCACTCAGGTGAGCGTTTTGCAATCTGACGTTCTCCAAATCTTGAAGAACTTTCTACAACATATCACCTGTGGAGACTCCGTGACCTTCGATATTGTCGAGTCATGAGGAAAATTTCCGATATCAATGTAAAAGGAGTAACCTAAACACGTCCAATATGCACAGCAGAATATTCCCAGAGATTCACTCGTAGCAACAACAAGGTCACACAGTGAACACAATGAAAAGCTCGAGCTTTATTAATCATGAAGAGATTACAAGATTGATTGCTCGTTGTCAGAAGTCTGCTTGCAAAAGAGTGTCCCTTCACTAAATCTACTCACTATTTAAAGTAGCAACTTGCTAGTCACTCCAGTACTACAGCTTGTCAACTATGTACACGTGGACAACCTTCATTAATTGCATTCTATCCACACTAGGTTTTAAAACTTTACACTACAGTCTACAATTTGCTACGTTGCTATATTGCTAAGTTGCGTTGCTATATTGCTAAGTTGCGTTGTTATAGTGCTATGCTGCGCTAGTCTGACATCTCAACTGCGCTTCTCTGACATCGCAACTACAACAGCTTCTCAACTCTACTTCGATTATGTAACCATGTTCCATATAAGAACTCATTTTAGGGGACGACATCTAGATGAGTGAATCATAGAGGGGGCAATTTGAGAGATACTCGTCGTTGTAGTATATAATGGAAAATAAGACTATCAATTAACAAAATTTCTCACCTCCCTCCTTTATATAATATGAAGAGATCAAGGGCCGTTTTTTTATAAGGCATCAACGCGTAACTCTGGCAACATGGTGGGTAAACACTTGACCCACTTTTAAATATGGGGCTTCCTTTAGCTGTTTCGCATGTGGAGTTTATGAATTCGATGCATGCTCAACAACTACCATGCTTCATTCTACAATCCTGTCAAACTTTCAAACAATAGCGTGGCATGCGAAACTCAAAAAAAATACATCACTTTGATAACTATCGTGCATGATCTCTAACATGGCCCGATTACGAAAATATTTTTTTACATGTCGTAATCTTGCCATAGAGCTTAAGGGACAAGATGTCGCTTGCAGGCGGATAAACCAAAATTGGATAATGTATACAGTATACGTGGATATACATTGTTTGTAGCGCCTTAACTGCCAAATTAGGCACGGGACAACCCTCTTTGAGACTTGCTTTTCCCCTTCGTCTTTGAAGAAGCTCGGTTGGCCGACTAAGTTTTCACTCCGAGTCTAAGAGAGTAAATTCTTTTCTCTATCCATAATAGAGTTTCTCGCTTCCAAGTTGCTCGACTTTTTGCATCAAAGACAAACCAAGTTGTTGTAAAGAGAACAACTGGGGTTGGGATCTGAATACAATGTGTAGGCCAACACATTAGTTTAGGGAGATCCACCCGTATAGTCGTTTTTTTTACCAAGTAGAGGTTATGACGGGCAATTTCATAACTAGGCAGATTGGGGACACTATCACTTAACTAACACTAACCTTTTTAGTGTCGCTTTACCTCTTTCGTTATTTGGATGCAAAGGTTACCTAGCAATCCGCAAATTACTACGTTTTGGGATGTACTCGTCGAGTATCTAGATGTACTTGTTTCGATTTTGAAAACTTTGAGGCTTTTTAATTTTTCTTAGATTAGCTTAAGCCACCATTATTAGGCCGTGCAAAATCATTTAGTGATGTGTTTGAGGTAAAGACTTACAGCGATAAAACCGGTACCGATAGTTTTTGGTTATCAAACCGTGAGGGGTCCTTATATAACGCTCTGAAACAAACAAAAACTTATCGCAAATAATTATCGGTTGGGAGGCTTGTTCGTACAAACAATACAAAAATAAAGTACGAAACGTGTACGTAGATGTAGCGACGAGGGGGGGCTTTTGTTTTTTTTTCACAATCCATTTCGTACCGAAGTACGGAGCTATCGCAGATAGTTATCCGCCCGATAATTATCGGTAATTCATCGCGATATATAGGACATTCATCACGATAACACATTATCGAGACAATTTATCGATTATCGGTGGGTAAAAAAAGGTACATATCCGTTATCGGCAAATGGCTACCGATACACAACACTACACCGTGTATTGCTACTAGTGTTAACTAGTGTTGTGTATCGAAAGCCCCTAGCAGATATTCGATATGCACCTAATTTTGGGTACCCGATAATTGATCTATCGTTTGGATATATCGAGGAGGCAAATATCGCGATATTTTTTGCGATTTATCGACCGATAATTCAATATATTTTGTACCGCGATAAATCGAAGTTGACGCTAAGTAAAAATAAAATAAAGTCGTCGGACCACCGTGGCGCTACCGGAGGAGGGGTACGATTTTTTTGTATTTTTCTTACGACTTTAATTTAATTTTCGCTGTATCGAACCTTAACCATCGTTAATGATACATCTTATATGGAGTTTATCGCGATATATTTTACGAATACAAATAATAGTGTTAATACCCGAGGTCGCGAACGGTTACCCAAACCGTAACGGATTGTTACCAATTCCTGATCCGCTCGAACGGTCGCTTGTAAAATTAAAGGGCGGATTCGGGTCATTCATAAAAAGTACGGTCGGTAAGCAAAAACGGTAATATTGAAGGTCCGAAATGTCCATACTATCCAACATTATTGTACTTGTAATCTTCTATCATGGAAGTGCCTTGACATCACGACAGCGCTTCTAAACCGACACGGTACCTGCCTATTTTGCAAATCTTAATGGAAGATAAGGTGCCGCATTCTTATTGTAAAGGTAACTATGCACTTTATAATGGTGTTTCCACAAATATGTCAACGTGTCAATGTCAAATATCAACATTTTGATAGTCAACGGTTCGGTATGATTTACTTTGAATTCATTTAGGATGGTTTTAATGCGCGTCATGGCAACTTGTTTTGTTAATAAATTTATTTTTTTGAGTTTTATAATTTTTTTTTTCAATAATTTTTATTTATACGTTTTTTTTTTTTTATTATTATTATTTGTTTGTCATGATGTTGTTTTTTATTTGTCTATTCATAAAAAAAAAAATCGTTTTGGTACAAACCTTCTTATTGATCATGGTTAGAAATTGTAAGATATTTTCTTATTGTTTTCTTTTTTTTTCTCAGGTTTTCAAGCATTTTGTCAAGCATTGTTTGATGTTGGCGTTTTGTCCAACGAAAGTGTTGACATCGACCATCTACTTTCGTCCCTAAATAGCGTAAAAAACTACATTATATCTTTTGCCAAAAGTATTCGTAGTTTGATCATCCAAAAACTTAGAGAAAATATTGATAACAATATTTTTGTCGCATTTACGGTTGATCTCTGGACGAAGACGGTAAAAATAACCTCATTTATGTCAGTAGCCGCTCATTTTATTGACAAAGGATTTAAACTTCATGCACGCTCGCTTCAAGTCGATCATTTTCTGGAGGAAAAACATACCGCATAAAATGTTTTAACGACTTTCAAATATTGTTTGACCAAATTTGAAATGTCAAATTTTGATGTTTTGGAAAATCGTTGTGTTGTTGTGATCAAGAGTGGCTCTAACATGTGTCCGGTTGAAGGTCTACCGAGTATGTTTTCTTTAATACCTTGCGCGGTCCATAAAATTGTTACAATTGTAACAACGATTTTGAACAAGAGCAGAACTTCCAAAAAATACAAATACGATGTGGAAGTTCCTAAATTGTCTGATCTAATTGATTTTTGTAACTCGTTGATCACGTTTTTCAAACATAGTAATTTACAAAATCTTTTGAAAAACGCTTTAAAACAAAAAAACGCAACGCGGTGGAATTCTTTGCTCCGAATGCTTAAAAGTATTAACGATGCATTCAATGAGATAGGATCAATCGCTCAGGCAAAAATAAATTAAAACTTTTTGCTCGTATCGATAAGACTCATTTTACCGAACTTATACGATTTTTTGAAAGGTTTCAAGAAGCGACCCTAAAGTTGGAAAAATTAAAAAAACCAACTTTACATTTGGTTGTGTTTGAACGATCGTCTGTCCATAACCAGTGTAATATAAGAAAAAATCTTACAATGACGGTGAAAAATAATGCCTCCCCGATTCCCCAATCTTGCAAAAACTGAAATAACTTTTTATGAAATTCGCACAACCGAATTGGGGCCTTCACGGGTATCATATGGTCGCGGCTCTTTTAGATCTCTGACAAAAACATAGGCTTGAAATAATTGGGGTATCGAAAACCGAAATTGAAAGCGCGAGGGTCAAACTTTGAGAACTCGCAAACAGCCTCATTGATAACGTTGATTTCGGTAGTCCTCGACGTATAACAAAAAAACGAAAAACATCGCAAAGTATGGACGGTTTCCACAACTTTATTGGTGAGAACGATGACAAAAATGAGGTTTTTAATACCAGCGACAAAAAAACGATTGTTAATGATGAATTTAAACGTTACTTTGTTTTTAAATTAACCAGCGACGAAATATTGAACTTTGACATACTTGAATGGTGGAAAAAAAATCAAGTGTATGTGCGAAAGATGGAGGATTTCCTCTTCTATCTTGTGTCGCTATATCCGTTCTAGCTATTCCGGCTTCTAGCTCTATATCCAAATGCAATTTTTTCGGATGCCGGGAACACGATCACAAAAAAGAGGAGCTCACTAGCGACTTCAAATGTTATTGATCTTTTGTGTGTTAGATCCAACCGAGATCTTTTAAACGCATAGTTTTTTTTTGTTTTGTTTTATATTTTTGTTTTTAATTATTGCTATTTTTTTAGTATTAGTTATATTGTTTTTTTTTCTTTTAAAATTTTGTTGTATTTCACAATTTTTATAGTGTTTTTTTTTTAAACCGGAATGCTTATTTTTAAAATCGTAGTATTCATACCAAATTTAGATTTATAGATTTTGTGTAATTTTTAAGTTTGAGGTTGAAAATTTGTATAATAGAGTAAAAATATGTTGTGATTTTTTTAATTCTATATTTGATATTACATAAGAATTTCTATATTTTTGCATATCATAATGTGTTTTTTGCAAATTGATTTTCTATGTGAAAAACTAAGATTTTCTTTTTTTAGCATACATAATAAAAACTTTACCTTTTTTGCATATATAATAACATAGTATCGTAGTCGAAAAAAAACCGTCCAAAAATTGTAGCGAAAAAATTAGATTTGCAAGAGAATAAACATTAATCTAAGAGTTTAAACATTAATCTAAGAGGTTAAACATTAATCTAAGAGTAACACGCAAAATTATGAGAAAATCTCTTTAGGGAGGTGACTGTCGAGGTAAAAAAATATACGTCAAGAGAGATTGCAAAAAGACAAATTAGTAAAAAGAAGAGGTACACGATCTGTTTTTTTGTAAAACAAGATGTTAGGCGTTGTAATTTACTAATATTGTATTTATTCGGGTACTGGCGGGTACAAGTAGTCGCGGGAAATCGAGTTTCGGTTAAATATTTATTTTTGTAATGGCCTATCGGGTAACAGGTAATAATTTAGGAGCGTGACATAACCCGGTCGGGTGTCGGGTACTCAGATTTTGATTTTTTTTTTGTAGGTTTCGAGTATCTAAAATTATGACCTTTGCGACCTCTAGTTAACACTAATAGCGATTCGCGGTGTGCAGTAACAAATACTTAAATACTCATATAGGTATATTATACGCACATGAGATTTGTCTTAACTCGGTCTCAGACTTTTGGTGTTTCAAACTTAGGGTGAGGTTCCATTAGGAAAAAAATG
>JBBHKE010002310.1:87145-116442 GCA_037447655.1 Zygnema cylindricum
GAAAAAGAGAATGTTTTGAATTAGAATACAGGTATACAAATCGGAATTTTACTAAAAAACCTAACCGACGTTAACGATACCGGCGAACTAAAAGTGTTTTGTGAAGATCATTTTAAGGCTAAACATATGGACATAAGATTAAGTTTTGTAAGAGAAAAAGTTGAGAATAAATAAGTGAATCTTGTATATAGATCTGATGAGGAAATGGTAGCGGACATGATGACCAAACCTGTGCCCTCACCAAAGTTAAAATACTGTAGGGAAAAATGTGGATTAAAAGAAAAATTAAAATTAGACTAGAAAATAAGGGGAGTGTTGAAATAAGTAGTTTTTGTATTTTCTAGGTCTAAAATAAATTAGCGAAAACATATATAGAAAATGATGGCAGCCTGCCTCCATCTCTTCTCTCTTTCCCCCATACTTGTTGTAGTCACTGAAGGAGAGAGAGAGCGATGGAGCCATGGCTGCCTCAGCTCCATAGGAAGGACTAAAGAGTGACTTAAGTCACTCTCAACAAAAGGTTGAGTCCGGCAGGACTCGAACCCCCGACCGGTAGAGCGCGGCGTAGCCGTTAGCTCTAACCAGTCTGTCGTAGAAGTCCGTTAGATGATATAAGGTTTCATTTATATTTAAACTATTGTATTATACTGAAATGATTTAACTGAAATATGGACGAAACAAACATAGAACTTGTTAAGGTTTAGTGCGAACGTCATTTCGCACGAAAGAAATGAAACGGACATTTGTTTTAAACGGTCGACATTTAATGTCGGATTTAATCCGATGGCGCACGTCATCGCCGAGATCGCGAAATGGTCACTTTGGATTTTATGGACGTGGCATGACGTGGCGCGGCGTGGAAAGATGAGATTCGGTCGCGAGAATTCCGGAGAATATACGAACGAGTGGAAAAATGACACGCGTCCACTCAGTAGCCTTGTCGTACACAGGCCGTACAGAAAGGACATCGACCGTAGTACCTTTCTGTACTTTACAGTAATATGATTGGTTCGTATTTTAGTAGATAGGGGTTGTGAGAGAGATTTAGAACTTAGGAAATTTTGGTAGATATACACCTCTCTCTCTAAGAGAGCTTTGTATAAATTGGCATTTTTTGCTGGCTCATAACTTATCGGCTAGTTGGCCGTTTTCAGTGATTCTTTTTGCTACGGACTCAAGGGAGTCTAGGCTACACAGGGGTGCAGTCAAATTGTCAGTTTTCCTTCTTGGGCAGCAGTGGTTGTGGCTTAAAGTGGGTTAGTTAAATATTATCTAGAGGCTTCCTCTATTATGTGGTCCAATGAGAGGACACAGAATTGCACCCCGTACCATGCCGAACTACATTTTCCTGAGTTTCTTGAAAACAACATTACAAAAAATAAGATTACGATTCTCCAAGTATCCCGGAGAAGACGTCGACAGTCCGATTACATTTTGGCCTTCATCTGTGAAGCAATTGCTCCATGCGCATCTGTATTGATGAACCCACCTCGTAGAGGTGAGTTCACCAATACAGAACCAGTCAATTCGCTACACCTCGATGATAGACACGTGCGTCGATGAAAAATGAAAATTTTCACACGCCCCCAAAGTCACGTGGCCTCAGACAGGGTGACCGTAAAACATTTGCCGAAAAGAAATACGGTTATTTCTCGAAAGTCATTAGAGTGAAGGAGATCTTTGAGATACATTGACGCGGTACACTTGCGAAGTACACGTACGAAGTACGCAAGTACGGATTTGCATACGAAAATGGTCGGTTTCCAAATCTTTGCGATTTTAGAGATTTGATCGTTGACTTACGTGGAACCACTTAAAAGAAAAACATATGTAAAAAGCTATTTACAGACGATACGTGATGTAACCAAGGCCTATGTAATACAAAAAATTTCATGTCCGTACTATTACAGAGATTTCCTGAAGTAACCATGCCCTAATTCTAATTTGTTTCTGAAAAAAAAAATGTCGGTCGCAAACATGTTTACATTAATATGTACCCTTACAATTTTTTTTGAAATCGTACGCCGTCAAGTAAAAGATTCCCACGTACATGTTAAACTATTTTACCGCAGTTAAGCGTCGTCGCTACGCCGTAAAGCGTACATTTTTGGTCCAATTGCAAGTCGCGTCATTTGTGTTGTTCTTTGGTCTAAAATAGACCGCAGAAGCCACCCAAACTATCATGCAAACAGCTAAGCAAAGTTAGGCCAATGAACAATCATATTAAAATGTGCACCCTCCCAATGCGTACACAGACGCAACAAAATGCATACTCAGATGCATTAACAATCCGTACACAGACGGAACAAAATGCATACACAGATGCATTAAACAACAACTAGGGTTTCATGGAATAATCAACATAAATAAACCCTATGACAACAAATAAGGTTTGATGGAATAATCAACATAAACAAACCTTAGGACAAATGCATTAACAATGCATAACAAACAAGCATGTAAATAATAACACATGAATTCATCACACATAAACAAATGTATAATCAACTAATCAATTCATCACTCAAAGTGCATGACCTAATCGACAACCCTAAAATACTACATCTTCGGTCCCCACTTTACTAACCAACATTGATGATTTTCCTAACAAAGCTCATTCCTATATGTACACTTGTGAGCTGTCAACGAATCGCTACATGTCAAGATAACCAACGTAACTTCCACTAAGTAGTACTACACCATGAGAACATATTACGACAAATAATCCTAACTGTAAGTGTACACCTGAGAGTCGACCAATCATAAGAGTACACTTGTCTGCAAGTACGGCACTGCATACACACAAATTAAACTGTCGAAACCCTAAATGTTCACCTAAATAAAAGCTGTCATAATCAATACTAAATTATTAATACACATAAGACAAGACAATGTTGTTTCAAATATTTACACCGACGCGTCCGTAAAATCCGGCCGCTAAGTGACAACTTGCTTAGTCACTTGTAGACGAAACCACGCAGTAAACCGACATCACAAAAGTACGGTCCACTTGATAACACGTCATCAAACAATGCGATCCCTTGAAAATATCGGCGGACGCCGTCCGCCTTCCACGTCTAGCTCGAACCTCTTGCCGAAATAAACCGTACCATCCAAATCCTGTCCGTACTGAAAGTGCGTACCTCTCCATAAATTCCGCCGGTCAGATTCAAAGTAAGTCCGTCCAAAATTGATTCTACGTACCAGTGGCGTCCTTTTTCCATAGATGTCGCCTGTCGCATTATGTTCTGTATGGCCGGCGTAAACCTTAAATATTTCGTACATTTCACATTGGATCGCTTCGCGATCCGCCGTCCATTTCCCAACGCATTCCGCGCCACTGAATTAGTCCACTAATTTTACTCGTACATTTAATTCCCCAATCCGCAAATCCTTTCGAACCTCCACAGTATATCAGATAATTACATACGCACGCAAACATGCGCACGCACATACGAAACTTAATCTTCCAAAAACAACACTCCCCCGAAGATTTAGTTTCGTAAGTCCATGATGCCACGTCATCATCTGTCACACTCCATAGATCTACGTCATCAGTTGTCACCACTGTCACCTCCTGCTGTCTCCTCCATCTGAATCCGCCAAATTCCTCCAACAACATTTTCCCACTTGTTCCACCAACGCTTCCGCTGCCTCGATATACCTTCCAAAAAATAAATAATAATGTATATATATCTAATTTTTTTTTTTATTTTCCGATTACAACAAACAAAATTTATCTTCCTACCAATATCTAAATCTTAATCTGCTCTCCTAAAATTCTATCACAAATAAGCTAAAATTAAAACTAAAGGATCACACAAATAATATAACCCAACTCAAAATTTCTACCTCGATTATATCAAATCTAGATTTCAAAATTTTTCTTTTCTTTTCTTTTCCATTTAATAATCTGATCTCAAAATTTCCCATAAAAAAATACATAAATCAAAAATCTATTTTCCCAAAAACAATTCTATCGCAATAAAACTTCCACCAAAAATCCCACATTCCTCAAACTAACACAACAATTTCCAAATTTAAAAACTTTTCAAATTTTCTAAATTTCTCAATTTCTTACTTAATCCCACAAATAATAAAATCATTAAAAATAAATAAAAATAGAATCCACATCCTTTATCTTTCACCAAATGCCACAACTCCACCTTTCGGATCTCTCTCCCAAACGTCGAAACTCCTCCTTTCCACATCTCTCCACTAAATGTCAAATCTCCACATTTCGAAATGTTTCATTAAAAATAAACATTTATTTTCAAAACTAAAATATCGATTCTCAAAATAAATCATTTTCATTAAGGGTAGACATTTCGGCACTGTCACTAAGTTAACCCTTGGGGCGATGCAAGATTAAACTCGGCACATACCAACACTATGATAAGGCCGATCTCATGGGTACACAGACACCATTACTGCAATACAACCAGCAAGGACAATATTAACCCGCTACAATGCGTGTGACAAAAACCTACATTGACTTAACCTAACATATGATAGATGGGGTGTGGGCCCATAACCTGTTGTTCTTTGGTCTAAAATAGACCGCAGAAGCCACCCAAACTATCATGCAAACAGCTAAGCAAAGTTAGGCCAATGAACAATCATATTAAAATGTGCACCCTCCCAATGCGTACACAGACGCAACAAAATGCATACTCAGATGCATTAACAATCCGTACACAGACGGAACAAAATGCATACACAGATGCATTAAACAACAACTAGGGTTTCATGGAATAATCAACATAAATAAACCCTATGACAACAAATAAGGTTTGATGGAATAATCAACATAAACAAACCTTAGGACAAATGCATTAACAATGCATAACAAACAAGCATGTAAATAATAACACATGAATTCATCACACATAAACAAATGTATAATCAACTAATCAATTCATCACTCAAAGTGCATGACCTAATCGACAACCCTAAAATACTACATCTTCGGTCCCCACTTTACTAACCAGCATTGATGATTTTCCTAACAAAGCTCATTCCTATATGTACACTTGTGAGCTGTCAACGAATCGCTACATGTCAAGATAACCAACGTAACTTCCACTAAGTAGTACTACACCATGAGAACATATTACGACAAATAATCCTAACTGTAAGTGTACACCTGAGAGTCGACCAATCATAAGAGTACACTTGTCTGCAAGTACGGCACTGCACACACACAAATTAAACTGTCGAAACCCTAAATGTTCACCTAAATAAAAGCTGTCATAATCAATACTAAATTATTAATACACATAAGACAAGACAATGTTGTTTCAAATATTTACACCGACGCGTCCGTAAAATCGGGCCGCTAAGTGACAACTTGCTTAGTCACTTGTAGACGAAACCACGCAGTAAACCGACATCACAAAAGTACGGTCCACTTGATAACACGTCATCAAACAATGCGATCCCTTGAAAATATCGGCGGACGCCGTCCGCCTTCCACGTCTAGCTCGAACCACTTGCCGAAATAAACCGTACCATCCAAATCCTGTCCGTACTGAAACTGCGTACCTCTCCATAAATTCCGCCGGTCAGATTCAAAGTAAGTCCGTCCAAAATTGATTCTATGTACCAGTGGCGTCCTTTTTCCATAGATGTCGCCTGTCGCATTATGTTCTGTACGGCCGGCGTAAACCTTAAATATTTCGTACATTTCACATTGGATCGCTTCGCGATCCGCCGTCCATTTCCCAACGCATTCCGCGCCACTGAATTAGTCCACTAATTTTACTCGTACATTTAATTCCCCAATCCGCAAATCCTTTCGAACCTCCACAGTATATCAGATAATTACATACGCACGCAAACATGCGCACGCACATACGAAACTTAATCTTCCAAAAACAACACTCCCCCGAAGATTTAGTTTCGTAAGTCCATGATGCCACGTCATCATCTGTCACACTCCATAGATCTACGTCATCAGTTGTCACCACTGTCACCTCCTGCTGTCTCCTCCATCTGAATCCGCCAAATTCCTCCAACAACATTTTCCCACTTGTTCCACCAACGCTTCCGCTGCCTCCATATACCTTCCAAAAAATAAATAATAATGTATATATATCTAATTTTTTTTTTTATTTTCCGATTACAACAAACAAAATTTATCTTCCTACCAATATCTAAATCTTAATCTGCTCTCCTAAAATTCTATCACAAATAAGCTAAAATTAAAACTAAAGGATCACACAAATAATATAACCCAACTCAAAATTTCTACCTCGATTATATCAAATCTAGATTTCAAAATTTTTCTTTTCTTTTCTTTTCCATTTAATAATCTGATCTCAAAATTTCCCATAAAAAAATACATAAATCAAAAATCTATTTTCCCAAAAACAATTCTATCGCAATAAAACTTCCACCAAAAATCCCACATTCCTCAAACTAACACAACAATTTCCAAATTTAAAAACTTTTCAAATTTTCTAAATTTCTCAATTTCTTACTTAATCCCACAAATAATAAAATCATTAAAAATAAATAAAAATAGAATCCACATCCTTTATCTTTCACCAAATGCCACAACTCCACCTTTCGGATCTCTCTCCCAAACGTCGAAACTCCTCCTTTCCACATCTCTCCACTAAATGTCAAATCTCCACATTTCGAAATGTTTCATTAAAAATAAACATTTATTTTCAAAACTAAAATATCGATTCTCAAAATAAATCATTTTCATTAAGGGTAGACATTTCGGCACTGTCACTAAGTTAACCCTTGGGGCGATGCAAGATTAAACTCGGCACATACCAAGACTATGATAAGGCCGATCTCATGGGTACACAGACACCATTACTGCAATACAACCAGCAAGGACAATATTAACCCGCTACAATGCGTGTGACAAAAACCTACATTGACTTAACCTAACATATGATAGATGGGGTGTGGGCCCATAACCTGTTGTTCTTTGGTCTAAAATAGACCGCAGAAGCCACCCAAACTATCATGCAAACAGCTAAGCAAAGTTAGGCCAATGAACAATCATATTAAAATGTGCACCCTCCCAATGCGTACACAGACGCAACAAAATGCATACTCAGATGCATTAACAATCCGTACACAACGGAACAAAATGCATACACAGATGCATTAAACAACAACTAGGGTTTCATGGAATAATCAACATAAATAAACCCTATGACAACAAATAAGGTTTGATGGAATAATCAACATAAACAAACCTTAGGACAAATGCATTAACAATGCATAACAAACAAGCATGTAAATAATAACACATGAATTCATCACACATAAACAAATGTATAATCAACTAATCAATTCATCACTCAAAGTGCATGACCTAATCGACAACCCTAAAATACTACATCTTTGGTCCCCACTTTACTAACCAGCATTGATGATTTTCCTAACAAAGCTCATTCCTATATGTACACTTGTGAGCTGTCAACGAATCGCTACATGTCAAGATAACCAACGTAACTTCCACTAAGTAGTACTACACCATGAGAACATATTACGACAAATAATCCTAACTGTAAGTGTACACCTGAGAGTCGACCAATCATAAGAGTACACTTGTCTGCAAGTACGGCACTGCATACACACAAATTAAACTGTCGAAACCCTAAATGTTCACCTAAATAAAAGCTGTCATAATCAATACTAAATTATTAATACACATAAGACAAGACAATGTTGTTTCAAATATTTACACCGACGCGTCCGTAAAATCCGGCCGCTAAGTGACAACTTGCTTAGTCACTTGTAGACGAAACCACGCAGTAAACCGACATCACAAAAGTACGGTCCACTTGATAACACGTCATCAAACAATGCGATCCCTTGAAAATATCGGCGGACGCCGTCCGCCTTCCACGTCTAGCTCGAACCACTTGCCGAAATAAACCGTACCATCCAAATCCTGTCCGTACTGAAACTGCGTACCTCTCCATAAATTCCGCCGGTCAGATTCAAAGTAAGTCCGTCCAAAATTGATTCTACGTACCAGTGGCGTCCTTTTTCCATAGATGTCGCCTGTCGCATTATGTTCTGTACGGCCGGCGTAAACCTTAAATATTTCGTACATTTCACATTGGATCGCTTCGCGATCCGCCGTCCATTTCCCAACGCATTCCGCGCCACTGAATTAGTCCACTAATTTTACTCGTACATTTAATTCCCCAATCCGCAAATCCTTTCGAACCTCCACAGTATATCAGATAATTACATACGCACGCAAACATGCGCACGCACATACGAAACTTAATCTTCCAAAAACAACAATTTGTACGGTTGTAATGTTTACGCAACGCTTGCTGTCTAAAAAGTTGTTCGCTTGGCCGTTGTATCTCGACACTGTACGTTAAAAAGGGTTCTTTACGCTAACATTGTCACGATGCTTTGTTTTATTAGAGTGAATTGATGCTACAATGTGTGTTAACTCTAAAACGGTTGCACTCCCATCTGTATCTTCGGGTAGTGACCGGTATTAGAGTTGATGCGATGATGTATTAGAGTGAACTCTTATTCTAAATTGGTCCAAAATGAACAAACTCGACAACCACCCCGTCTCAAGTATATTGTGATTGGTCGCCTATGATTACACGTGGACAATTTATATCCACGCAAACATTACGGCTCCAGCACGACGAGACACCAACCATCACCATACCCGCCGCCATACAAAAAATCGATCCGTACATACAATTAGCAGCAGGTAGGTGTTGTCCATAGCCTATTTCAGCCATGGATTACTCACGGAAACACCCACAGACTACCTCAAAACAGCTATGTTTCAGAGAGCACAGATTACTCCACAATGAGCAGAATCACCTCAAACTGCTTCAATATGCAGTATACCATATATATTATAAACTCCCAAAGTTACAGCTAAATCCACCAAGGCATCTAGAAGATATAAGCTCCAGAGTTTCACAAAAACAGTTGACAGCTTCACAAACTAACCACTTAGACAGTTCACAGAATCTTACAGAGATACTGGAATACAATGAAACTTCACACACATATAGATTCTATATCATAGAATATACCCACAAAGTTTCACATGAAAGCACCAAACAGAGTGATCACACCAACAGGTCAAAGATGCAGAAAACAGTCTGCCATTACTTTGATAAACTTGACTGCGATACATAAAATAATCTAAGTCCTGAAAGTTATACTCAGAGTACGGAGGCATACCAGCTGTACTGTATCTACTCTAATAACCTAACTAATCAAAAGGACAAACCTCTGTTGTACATAATATTTACACCGTACTCTTCGTATGTCAGAAACTGAGCTACCACTAAGCAACTACTAAGCTACCTACTATCGTTTAACTTAAAGTCTATCCCTATCCTTTCATGTGCTTCGCTGTTCGCGCTGGCTGCGCTTTCCGCACCGGATCAAAAGTAGCACGGCTAGCGTTCTTAACTAGCGTGCAAGCTCTCCGCGGCCTATTTCAACATTCGTTTATTTACATCGGATCGCCGCATCCGCCATCGTATATTGCGTTCCACCACTCAATGAGTCTTTAACTTTAATTATAACCGTTCGGCCCCAATCCATGGAATCTATTCCAACCTCCATTAAATTCAATAATAGCACGCATGCCTGCGATTTCAAAACAACGGTAGGTCCTGGCTCTTTCGTGAAAATCGTCCGCCTGCGTGCATGTTCTCATATTTGGTGCCATGTCTATGCCCATAATATTTTGATAATTCATCGACAAACAAATTATTAAAATTCAAATTTTGAACATCGAAAGTTTGGAAAATGGTTTCCCTCCTTTTTGTCCGTCTTGGGTTTTTGTATGTGGTATATATATCTAGCGTTCGATCCACCAATGGCAGTGTCTTTTCATATTCTCCAGTTACCTTGGCATTTGCATCTCTATTATTTGCTTTGTATCCTTTTTTGGCCAAAAGTTTTTCTATATTATTGCAAATATGTGGCCTATTACTTCCCATATTACCAGTTTTTTTGCGTCGAAAAACACAGCTACGGCCGGATTATTGCCATCTCTAGCCGAAGAAGACATGGATTATAGCAAAACCCAAGGACCCTACCCATCGAGTGAAGAAATGGAATCACCCGACGTGGACCCCCTCGTGGAAGGCGCTATTACCGGAGATTTGGACTCACCGTGTGATACATACGGGAACGTCCTGTTGTCGATCCGAAAAGTTTAGCAAGTTTCAGCGAAAATTACTCGACTTGCAGTAAACAATTGGATTAACGCCGATTGTCACGAAAAGGGAAAGGAATTGCTCATCTCGAGGACTATCAAGAATTTTCCGCAACATTTTTCGGGGGTGTATCGTAAAAGTAAGAGTTTTTACCATTGTCCTTACCTTCATGTCGCAAACACCGATTGCCTAATTTGTGTGTCGCTAGTTCACATTGTTTGTAATTTAATTAGACATATTGAATAATTTATATTTGATTATATTCATCTCATATTGTATGTTTATATTTGCCCCATGTTGATATTTGAGTATTTTTTAGGTCTATTAGGATAGAAAAAGAGCAGAGGCAGCCTGCCTCTAACTCCCTTCTCCAACCCCCACACTTGTCGTAGTCACTAAAGGCTGGATTGGGAGCTAGAGCCATGGCTACCTAAGCTCACTAGAGAAGACAGGAGATGATTTAGGTAGATGTACCAAAAGGTACTTGACGGACCCAAGAATTGATCCTGGTACCTGCCGTCCGTCAAGTCACCCATAGCCGGTAGCTTTGGCCGTTTAGTCTATGACTAGTGCTAAAGTATATTGGGTTTGATTTGTATTTAAACATGTACACGTAGGTTTTTCCATTTAACGAGATTACGGTTTATAGGGCATAGAAACAGTTGTACTATTAGTACCAGACGAAACAAATAGTACGGACATTTGTTTCGACGGTCCGAATAAAAAGGCGATGTAAAATCGACGGCCGTGGTGCAAGCCGGGATTGCGGAATGGCCCCCTTGGCGTTTTCGGGCGCCGCCACTCCGGATGACACGTAGCGACGTCGTACGTGGTTGCGGAATTTCCGAAGTGCAAGATAACAAGCTCGGATGTGACACATGTCACCTGTATGACCTGCCGTACATCTACCGTACATAAAGTACACCGACGCCTGTACTTTGCTGTATGGTACAGTCTTGTGATTGGCGCCGTACTTCAGTAGAAGGGGTTTTAGAGAGGGAATAGGACTTAGAATATTTTGGGTAGGTAGCCGCCTCTCCCAAAGAGCATCTTGTATAAATGGCAAACTTTGGCCAGCGATAACTATCAACTCAGTTGACCAAATTAAGTGATTCTTTTTGTTGAGGACTCAAGAAAGTCCAAGCTACACAGCGGTGTAGTCGGTCAGAGTATTTGCCTGCCAGGGTGGCTGCATTTCTAGGGGAAAGTCAAAGTGGGTGAATGTGTCCAAATCTCATATTCTAACTTTGCATTCTGTGGTGGAACTGAGCACACAGAAAGTCTTATTTCACAAGGGTGAAGCTGTAATGGTGTTCTGATTGTCAAGGGGTCAATCATTTGGGTTTATATAAACTTGGAGTCGGTACTATCTAGATTAGCTTCTTTTGATCTGCGAATTCTGTGTGGCAATGGAGCCCATAGAATTTCACCCCATTACCCCCCCCCCCCCCACCTCGTGTCGTTATGATGTGTGGTTATGCAACGTAGTCCAATTAGTTTTTGTTGTGACTTCAATCCAATGGAAATGCGACGACATGGTGTCGTCGCCTTAATGTGGTGAACGAATAGGTACTTCAGTGCGTGTCGACAAATTTTGGCGAAATCAAAAAGGCGACGACAATGCGTCGTCGCCTCAACGTTGGAAGTTTTATAAACATAATTCATGCCGGTTAAAAGTGTAGCCGACACTTAAACGTAAAGTATAATAAATGTCCAACGAATACGGTGCCCAATATTGAAATCGTGTTGTAAATGAAACATGGGATGCATTGATTCCTTTCGTCGCCCCACTGTTGGAATAGTCGAACGCATCGGGTAGGCGACGAAGTTAATACGTGCCCGACCTTACATAATGTAAGTATCCCTCGCACGAAATCGTAGTATTTAACATTGTTGTGTACCTTTCATCAAAGTATGATTTGGGGCTATTTTTTTTTGTACTCTCTCCACTTTCCGTAGCCGCGTCTTCTTCAGTTTTATTTTACTCGCATCTTTAAATCTACGCTATAGAGGGCAACAACAGCGCTTAACGCACGTGCAGTGATCTTATCGCCGTCGCCATCCTCCTTGACCCGCAAAAGGTCATAAAGGGAGGCGAAAATGCTCGATCTCAAAATGAGGAAATGAAAAGGAATGGCTCTGTTAAGGTGAAGGATCCGGAAGATCGTGAAATTAAAGGAAAAACGAGTTGTGGAAGTCGGGAGGAAGATCCAGCGTCGGGTTAATGAAAGAAGAGGATCTAAATCAAAACATCAGCTGATCAAAATCAAGAATCAATCTTGCAAATCGATCCAGAAAGATCGGAAAAAAGGAGTTAGGAAATCAAAGAATAAAATCGTTCAAGAAATCAGGAAATGGGGAGGGGGGAGGGAGTGAGGCACGGATAAAGTTAGAGAGGAGGGAAATTAAACTAGGAAAACAGAAAGTTAGTCGATGAAGCAACGAGGATTACGTCCCCTAAACTTCTTATAGCGACGAGAGCATTGTGGAAGGGGAGGAACCGCCAGATGAGAAGCGTACCCCCGAAGTAGAACATCCCACGATTATTAGGGTATGGAAGGATGTGGATGAGGCCACCACTGAGGACGAAGAAAGTTTGGATATGAAATTCTGTGGTCTCCATTGACCCACAAAATGAACAGCCTATGTAAAGCCACTAGGATAATATTTGACCGTTTCACTTTCCCACTGAATAAGTGCCGCCCAGGCACACAAATATTCTGACCACCCTCACACCTGTGAGGACAAGACTCTCGTGAGTCAAACGCAAAAAAAAATCACTGAATTTGCTCCCCTGAGCAGTTAGTTATGGCTGGCCAAAGATGGCCTATAAATACAAAAGGTCACCTGAGGAGAGGTGCCTCAAACACGCTAAGTCCCTTAACTCCTACTCACAACTACGTCCTACTCTACCCTAGGCCAATCAAAAGAGTGTATAGTACAAGAAGGTACAGTGGGCGATTGTACTTGTTGTACGGCCATTGTACAACATGGCCTCTTGGTTGACACTTGTCAACATGGGAGTTGTCGTTCCTCTTCCCATCTTTTCCGCCGTCCAATGATGTGGCGCCACGTGGCACAGCGTGCCACTATCTTCGAAAGCCGCCAAAGATTCCTTCGGGTTTGGCGGGGGCGACGACGTCCGTCCGATCATGTATTTTCCACAGTTAGATTTGCGTCCACGAGAGCCATTTCACTATAATGTTGTTTCGACAATTTTGGTCTGTTTTAATGAAAGTGACGTTTTGCGTAACACTTTAAATACATAACGAACTAAATCCGTATATCGTTTCGTACACGCCATAATGGTTAAGGCATACGTCTATGTTGTATTTCGTAGACCTGGGTTTAAATCTGGTCTAGGGCAACATTTTGGCGATCTATAATTCATATTGCCTGTCTGCCTGTTTCTTTTTGACTATGGCGGCAGCCATGGCGACTCTCTCTCTCTCTTCACTCTAGAGTCCAAATTAAGAAGTGAATATTAATTACTTCTTTTCAACACTCCCCTTAATTCTTAGTCAACTTTTAATTTAAGTCCACAATTTTATCTGCAAAATATTAACTTAGGAGAAGGTACCGGTTTTGTCATCATGTCTGCAATCATCTCTTTATCACTTTTATGAACCAGTTTAATTATTTTATTCTCAACCTTCTCTCTGACAAAGCTTAGTATTATATCCATATGTTTAGCTTTGAAATGGTGTTTTAGATTAGCTGCAATAGAGATAGCAACTTGATTATCACAAAAGACATTCTGAGTCCCAGATTTCATTAACCCAAGTTTTTTGAGCAGAGATTTTACCCACATTAATTCTTTAGTGTTCGAACATGGAGCTATGTATTCAACCTCCTTAGTGGACTGAGCAACTATTTTTTGTTGTTTGCTACTCCAACAACAGCCAATTTGCAACACATATCCAGTTGTACATCGTCTCAAATGCACATCCCCATAACTGGCATCACTCTTAGTGGTGATGTATGTGTGCTCCCCTCCCAAATGCAACCATAATTCCCTTGTTCCCATGAAATACCTTATCACTTTTTTGGCTGCTTCCCAATCTGTTTTCTAGTTTCATTTAGACTTCTACTGAGAACGCCTACAACCGCAGCTATGTCCGGACGTGTACAATTCATAAAGTAAATTAAACTGCCTACAATTTGCCTATAAGGAATTCCTTCCATAAACCTCTTTTCTTCCTCATCCATCTTATCACTCAAAATCAATATCCCTCCCTCTTCACTCCCATCCGATACTTTCTTTAGATCCATGGGAGTGGTACACCCATTTGCTTTCTCCATCTGAAACTTTTCTAACATATTACCAATAGCTTCTTTCTGAGTGAATCTTATAATTCTATTCCCTATATCCCTCTTCATTTTAATCCCCAAAATGTATTTTGCTTCGCCGAGATCTTTCATGTCAAACCGACTTATCAAATCCTGTTTGAGTTTGTTAATTTTATCTAAGGACTTGCTTAAGACTAACAAATCATCAACAAAAATAACAATAAATATCACTCAATTTTCATCCTCAAAATATATATGGTTTGATCTGAACTTATTCTAATGTATCCCAAACTTGTCAAAAATTCGTCCAATTTTATGTTCCATTGCTGCGGGGCTTGCTTAAGGCCATAAAGTGATTTTATCAGTTTGCACACCTTGCTTTTGTTCTCCACTTTCCACGAATCCTTCTGGTTGCCTCATGTAGATTTCTCCTTTCAACTCTTTGTGTAAGAAGGCTGTCTTAATATCCATCTGGTGTATTTCCATATCCTCTGCTACGGCTAAACTTAAGAGAATTTTGACAGAAGGGAATCTGACTACGAGTGCAAAGGTTTTCTTCATAGTCTATTCTTTCTTTCTGAGTATAACCTTTAGCTACAAACCTAGCCTTATATCTTTCAATGGTATTATCTGGGTTTAGTTTAAGCTTAAAAACCCACTTACATCCAATCGGTTTTCTGTTTGATGGACAATCTACCAACTCCGATGTATTGGCTTCCATGATAGAGGCCATTTCTTCATTGATGGCAATGATCCACCGGCTACTTTCTAGGGAATTTATGGCCTTGAAGTATGTTTGAGGTTCTTATGGGTGAGACATCTTTTTGAGATTGCTATTTACATGTCTTTCTTGAAGCCGTTTACTACTTTTTTTTCCTCTTTCAAAATCTGACGCCGGTATGGAAGGCATCCTCGGGTTTCGTTTAGGAAGATTTTCATCTGCCGTATCTTCCAATTCCGGTGTTTGATCAAGTTCCTCGTCGGTTTCCATTTCGTATTGTGGTGTTACCTTGGATGTTGTCTTTTCATCCTTCTCTTTTGATACACCTGCAAATTTTTCCTTCTCCCCGTCTTCCTTCTCTTCATTTCCCAAGTAAAAGTCAGAATACTGACCCGATTCAAATCTGATTTTGACTTCTTTGTTATATTTGAATGGATCTATAGACTTTACTTCATTCATCACCACTATGTGTTTTACCAAAATGATATCTCTCTTTTTTAAGTCATACACTCGACATCTTTTTGTGCTCTCATCATATCCTACAAGATATCTTGGTTTCCCTCTTCCCTCTAACTTCCATTTGGTCTTATCGGAATCCAAACCGTAGACTTGACTTCCGAACTCTCTCAAACTAGACGAATCTGGTTTTCTTCCCGTCCACCTTTCATACGGAGTTTCCTCCTTATTTGGCGAAGTTAGCACTCTATTTTTGATGAAGTTAGCGTAGTTCATAGACTCTGCCCAAAACTGCAATCCTATTCTTTTATCAGTTAGCATACTTCTGGACATATCTCCTAAAGTTATATTCACTCTTTGTGCTACTCCATTTTGTTCCGAATTATAAGGAACTGTTTTCTCATGATGGATTCCTTCTTCTTTAAGAAATTCTTCAAATTCCTTTGAGGTGTATTCTTTCCCATTATCACTTTTTATCTCTTTTATTGAGGTTTCATGTAATTTTTCACTCCATACTTTGTATAATTTGAAACATCTTAGAACCTCTGACTTATGTCTAAGAAAATATACCTTAGTGTATCTAGACCAATCATCTGTAATGGTTAGCATCCATATTTTCCCCCCATGTGAAACATACCTAGCTGGTCCCCAAACATTAGTGTGAACTAGATCTAATACTTTCTCTCTTTTAAATGTGGATGCCTTTGGAAATGGAAGTCTATGAATCTTCCCTTGGGCACATCCACTACAATCATTTAAGGTCTCATCATCTCCAAACTCAATTCCATCCACTATTCTATTTTTCTTCCTTTTTTATAATCTATCTAGATTCACATGCCCCAACCTCTTGTGCCCAAGCATCATATCACTTCCACACGAGTAGAGGACACCCTTTTCATTGCAAAGTATATTTTGAACATTTATTGACTACCCTTTTCAGCTATGAAATAAGCCTCATTATCAAAGCTAGCTGTGAAAATTCCTTTCTTAGTTCCGGTTTCGAACTCTTTTTCATCTAGAACAGTTGTAGAGACTAGATTCTTGCTAAGTTGTGGAATGTAAAGAACGTCTGAGAGTGTTACAATTGAAGCCTTTCCATCAACTAGAACTCTTAAATCAACCGATCCAACAAGACTTGTGGTTTTTACTCTACCATCTGCATACTCTTTCTCAACTGTTGGAATTTTTCTTAACTTAGTTAACCACCTCTTATCCTTGCACATATGCATTGAGGTTTTGAGTCTATGATCCACCCATCCTCAGGTGGATCCCTCTTACCTCCGAAAGCACACTATTGTCTCAATAGAATGTCTGCATGCTTCATAGTTGTTTTTGGTTTAAGAAGAAGCTCCTCAAGTTCCTCTTCCGATTCGGTTACGTCATCTTCTTCCTCGTCATGAACTTCAGTGAGAAAAGCCTTTTTCTTTCCTCCATATTTTGAGGAACCTTGTCCATCTTTTAATTGGATTTCTGCAAGCTTTACACAATCTGCTATATAATGTCCTAGTTTGTTGCATAAGCGACATAATCCACCTCGAGGAGCTCCTCTCCCTTGTCGATCAAATCTGCCACCTCCTTGTCTCTTTCCTCCAAAGTTTCGATAGGGATCCTTTCCCTTTTCCTCTTCTTACTTCCGCCAATCAGATCCTACAACCAATGCTTGAACACTCAGACTTCCTCTTCTAAGTTCTATGGTACTCTCTTTTACTAAATTCATCCCCACTATTTCATCCCAATTCCAATTGCTATTACTTTGATCGTGCAACCAATTAATGATATTCACATACTCTTCAAATAGTTGCATTATTAATGTATTTACTCTTTGTCTCTCAGACCATGAGTTACATGCACTCTCTAATTCTCCAAATAATGCTCCTAAGTCACTGCAATAATCATTCATACGTCCTTATTTGTAAGTATGAGCTGAAATCTTGTTTTATAGTAACTGTTGCTGCTGCAATGACCCACTCTTATATTTTTTTACAAGAGATACCCAAATCTAAGAGGAAAATGTAACATGCATAAGGGGAGTGGCAATAACCTTCACTACACTTTTGAGAATTAAGTGCTTAGCCACCTTGTCCTCATAGTTCCAATTTTTATATTTTGACCGTTCGGTCTGACTCCTTGTCACCATTTATGGTGGTGCTGCTGCCGGTTTCGTCCTTGACAATGGAGTCCCTCGAGAAGCAACTCCTCCCTTTTCTCCTTCCATGATTATTTCCTCCCCTTCTTCGTCATCGTTCGTGATGGTGGCTGATGTTTTAACAGCTGTTGTGACGGAGGTGCCAGAAAAATGTGTTCTTCCAAACCCAGGTGGAGGTGGTCATCAAATTTGCCTAGACAGTATGTACCATAGGTGCTTCTCAAAAATTTCTCCCTCTATCATCATTTCCCAATAAAAAAAGTTTGATCCATTAAATACGGGCACCCTAGAGGGTTGGCCCATAACCTGAAATTCTGTGGTCTCCATTATCCCACAGAATCAGCAGCCTATGCAAAGCCTCTAGGATAATATTTGCCCCTTCCACTTTCTCACTGAATAGGTGCCGCCCAGTCACACAAAAACTTTGACTACCCTCACCCTTTTGAGGACAAGACTCCTTTGAGTCAAATGCAAAAAGAATCACTGAATTTGCTCCCCTGGGCAGTAAGTTATGGCTGGCCAAAGATGGCCTAAAAAAACAAAAGGTCACCTGGAGAGAGGCGCCTCAAACACGCTAAGTCCCTTAACTACTACTCATAACTACCTACTACCCTACCCTAAGCCTTTTAGAAGAGTGTATAGTACAAGAAGGTACAATGACCGATTGTACTTCTTGTACGACCATTGTACAACATAGCCTTCTAGTTAACACTTGTCAACTTGAAGCCATTGTTCCTCCTCCTATCCCTTCCGACGTCCAATGATTTGGTGCCACGTGGCACAACGCTCCGCTATGTCCGAAATCCGCCAAAGATTCATTCGGGTTTGGAGGGGGCGATGACGTCCGCCCGATAATGTATTTTACACGGTTATATTCGCGTCCTGGAGCTTCGTTTGACAATAGACGTTTCGTCAATTTTGGTATGTTTAAGTGAAAGTGACGTTTTGCGTAACACTTTCATTAATTACCGAACCACATACATGTATCGTTTTTTTAACGCCTTAATGGTTAAGTGTACTTCTATATAACACTATGAAGTCTAAGGTTCAAATCCTGTTAAGGGCAATATTTTGGTAATCTATCAATCGGTCTGCCAGTCTGCCTATTTCGTTCTGACTATGGCGATAGCCATGGTGACTCTCTCTCTCTCTCTTCACTCTAGAGTCTAAATTAAAAAGTGAATAATCATTACTTCTTTTCAACACTCCCCTTGATTCTTAGTCAACTTTTAGTTTAATCCACAATTTTCTCTGCAAAATTTTAACTTAAGAGAAGGCACCGGTTTTGTCACTATGTCTGCAATAATCTCTTTATCACCCTTATGAACCAGTTTTGAACTATTTTATTCTCAACCTTCTCTCTGACAAATGTTAGTCTTATATCCATATATTTAGCTTTGAAATGGTGTTTTGGATTAGTTGCGATAGAGATAGCAGCTTGATTATCACAAAAGACATTCTAAGTCCCAGTTTTTATGTACACAAGTTCTTCGAGTAGAGATTTTACCCACATTAAATCTTTACTGGCAACATATAAAGCCATGTATTCAGCCTCCATAGTGGAATGAGCAACTACTTTTTGTTGTTTGCTACTTCAAAAACATGCACCAGATTGAATTTGCAACACATATCCAGTTGTACATCGTCTCAAAAGCACAAACCTATAACTGGCATCACTCCAAGTGGTGTGCTCCCTTCCCAAATGCAACCATAATTCCCTTGTTCCCATCAAATATCTCATCACTCTTTTGGCTTTTTCCCAGTCTCTCTTCATAGGTTCAGTTAGACTTCTACTGAGAACACCTACAGCCGCAGCTATGTCCGAACGTGTACAATTTATAAAGTAGATAAAACTACCTATAGTTTGTCGATAAGGAATTCCTTCAATAAACCTCTTTTCTTCCTCATCCATCTCATCATTCAAAATCAATATCCCTCCCTCTTCACTCCCCTCCGATACTTTCTTTAGATCTATGAGAGTGGTACACCCATTTGCTTTCTCCATCTGCAACTTTTCTAAGCACATTTCCTATCGCTTCCTGCTGCGTTAGATGAATTGTACTCCGATCGCTGTCCCTTTCTTCTTGATTTCCAAGAATATACTTTGCCTCACCTAAATCTTTCATCTCAAATTTTGAATTCAAGGCTACCTTCATTTTGTTAATCTCATTTAATGATTTGCTTAACAACAACAAATCATTTACATATACTGCAATGTAAATGATCCCATCATCCCTTTCTATAACATAAACAGAGTGATCTGAGCTAATCCTAACGAATTAAAGACTGGTTAGGAACTCATCTAGTTTCAAATTCCATTGACGTTGAGCCTGTTTCAGACCGTACAGGGATTTCAACAGTTTACAGACCGGATTTTCTTTTCCTGTCTCTTCATACATTTCAGGCTGCTTCATATAAATTACTTCCTCTAGATCTCTATGCAAAAAGGCTGTCTTAACATCCATTTGATGTAATTCCATATTTTCAATAGTCGCTAAAGACAACAAAATTCTAACGGTTGGAAACTGGACAACCGGAGAGAAAGTCTATTCATAGTCAATTCCCTCCTTTGACTATAGCCTTTAGCAACTAGTCTAGCTTTATATCTTTTAATAGAGTTATCTGGGTTCAACTTGACTTTAAAGACCCACTTACAACCGATGGCCGTTCTATCTGGCGGAAGCTCCACAAGCTCCCAGGTTTGAGCCTCCATTATCGATCGCATTTCATCATTAACTGCGGAGATCCATTGATCCTTTTCCAGAGCTGAAAAAGCTTCCTGTATTGTGACTGGTTCTATCGTGCAGGTAGACAATAGAGCAGCCTCGCAGCTTCGTAGCTTCGCAATTTTGCAGCATCGCAGCTTCGCAACAGCCTCGTAGCTTCTAAACTGGCTGGTATGCTGTTCAATTCCCTTAGTAAAGCAAAATGGAGATCAATGGAATTTGATGAAATTTGATTTGATTTGGTTTTGTTTGAGTTGACTTTGCTGAGTTTTTCTAATTTTTGGGAAAACTGTTGATGGTGTTTTATAAAGCGGTTATTGATGCTAGGATACCAAATTGAGCGGAAAAATATGAATCGAGGTACAAGCCGATTCTCTATTAAGAACTTAAGGGCGCACATAGAAAAAATGTCACATTTGATTCAAATTTTGAGGCAATTTGCGTTTGGATATCCAGTGGTTTTGAGAATCTTGTTTTACAGTCTCTGATCGCAGTTAATTATGGTTTATCTAAATTATGGATTAACGTATTAGGATTCTGGCTTATGGTCATTTTTTCGTTTTTTTTTCCCTTTAGTTTAAGGTAGAAAGTTAAAACGTTTTATAAGTTATTAAGTTTAACAAGTGAATAAGCTAATAAGTCTAATAAGAATAATAAATGTAATAAGTTTAATAGTTTTAATAAGTTGGTAAATTTAGAAGTTTAACAAGTTATTGTCTTGTCTTTGAACCACATGAATAACCTTGGGGCTTCTGTTACTTCACCAAGAATTTGGTACTGATAAATGAGTAGGTTTAAAGTGTTAAGTTAATAAGTTTAACGATGGGACCCGTAGCAAGATAAAAATGCTAATAATTACATTGTTACATAAAATCAGGTAATGTGGGAATTTAGGATGAAGTTCGATGTCTTCTGAAAACATGTTTTTGTTGATGCTTGTGTGGAATGTGAATTCCTTTTCTTCTTTCCCTCCTATTATTTTTAAAGGCTGACTCAGAGGTGTAAGCTGACATTTTTATCGATTCTCCTTGATAGCAGTTTTAGTACATGACGACTTCTGGTTTTGCCTTGAAGTTTTGGTTGGATTTAATTTTTAATATAAAAATTCTTATATATTAGCTACTGTTGTTATCATGAGCAATTTCAACCTCAACTGTCGGGCAGTCTTTTATCAATAAATGCATTAATCCTAGCCCTTTGTCCACTATTGGATTGCAATTGAGGTCGAGTCAAGCGAGTCGAGTTTAAGCAAGGGTTTGTTTCGCTCAATGGTTTTATTATAGTTTCTACTTTATAGTAAAACAGAGTTCTGTCATTGTGATGCTCAATGACTTGAATGGGTTTTTCTTGTTTTAATCCTTAAATTGCAGTTTATTGTATCGTATATCTTTTTTTGTATTGTAGTACATTGTATTGTATCTTATGTATTTTGCCGTAATGTTTTGTATTGTATTTTATGTATTTTGTTGTAATATATTGTATTGTATTGTATGTAATTTGCTGTAATTCTTTCATATATTTAGTGTTTGTTTTTGAAGAACAAAACCAACACCCCTGTTCACTTACTGGTTTCGATAAATTAAAAAGGGTTGAAACTTCTTTGTTTTTTTATCTCTTAAAATTTGGGTTTAGTCTAGCTACCGACTAGTGATCGGCTGCTTCAAATTGGTGGTGTGCAGGATTGTGCAAATATGGCGGAATATGGTGCGATTCTCAATATTGATTTTAATGAAGACACTAACATTATAGAAGAAAACCATTTTCTCGGAACCTAATTCAACACCCAAAGAAGTATGACATCCACTCAACAAAGTCCTCTTATTAGCCCAAAACCGGAAGATGCTAAGTTATTAAAAAGGCCTTATAACGTGGAATCAACGAACTTCCTTGTAAATGCATGGGTGCAAACCCCAAAAGGGAGACAATAAATCTAACCAACCAAGAATGGCAAACCATCATAGTCAACAAAATAAACGAGTTACAACGACATTTGGGGTATAGGAGCAGTGAATCCTCAAAAGGGAAATTGGACACCTTAAAGAAAAAATAAAAGATTTTGTAATGAAAAAAAGATCGTCTGGAACAGACATAATAAAATGGAGATACTTTGACATCCTACATTCGTTCTTACAGCATAGCAAAAAAGTTAATGGGGTGGATTTTAATTTTGATGGAGGCATCTTTCACAATACAAAAAGAAGGAACACAGACAGTATGGGAGGAGGTGATGTTCAAAAAAATGACGAGGAAGCCATACCAAGCAACACTCTTGGAGGGGATGTCGATGAGGAAGAAGACGATGTGGTGGAGATACCACAATTCATTCCAAAACCACAAGTGCCGAAAGCTAATATCAATGACAGTAACAATGCACTTATTCAAACTGGAGGCTTTGATCCACCAACAACGAATACCCCACAATCGGACATCCCTGTATCCCCTAACAAAGACCTAAAAAAAACCAAAAAGGGGAGTGTTGAAGAAGAGGCAAACACCTCACAAGAGAACCAACCTGTCTCCGATAACAAAGTAGGGAAAAAAACCAAAATGCGTAGTGTTGAGGATGAGGTAAACACACATGCGCACGTGGTCGGTGTTTCAAAACGGAATAAAAAATGACGTCAATGAAGAACGGCTTATGTCAGAATAGATGTCTAACATGAAAAATACGATCGAAAGCGAAGTGACAAAGTCTGGACAAGCTTTGGAGGTTATCGCTCAATCAAGCGGAGAAAAAACTGTAGAAACTAAAGGATCTCTTTAGTATTTTCTAGGTTTAAACTTGTAAAGATAAAGTGCAGAAAAGAAGCAGAGGCATTCTGCCTCTAACTCCTCTCTTCAACTCCCACACTTGTCGCAATCACTAAAAGTTGGAGAGGGAGCTAGAGCCATGGCTGCGAATGCTATCCAAAAGAAGACATGCAGTAGTTTGGTATGTTTACTACAAAGGAACTTGATGGAACCAAGATTTGATCCTAGTACTTGCCGTCCATCAAAGTTGCCAATAGCCGGTAGCGTTATCCTATTAGTATAGGACTAATGCTAAATGCTATAAGGTTTGATAAGTATATAAATGTTTACAAGTAGAATAATTCATTTAACGGTATATTAGGACATGATACAGTTTGTATTGCACGGGTTACGAAATATCTAGAAACGGATATCGCCCATTTGTTTCAATTATGAAACAAATACCGCACAATTATATATTACGGCTAAGATTCAAAATCGGTTAAAATTCGACAATCGAGGTAAGCGCCGAAATCGCGAAATGCGCACTTTGGCGTTTAATGGTCGAAGACACATCGCATGCCACGTGGCAAGATATCATTGGATGGCGACATCTCCGAAAAATATAAAACAAATCCGAATCTGACACATGTCCACGAAATGGCCGTCGTACAATGGCCGTACAAAAAGTACACCGACACTTGTACCTTTCTGTACGTCACAGTATTTCGATTGGTGCCGTACGTCAGTAGATAGATTTTTAGAGAGAGATAGGACTTAGAAAAATTCAGCAAGTAGTCGCCTCTCTCCGAGAGAGCTTCTATACAAAATGTCAACTTTGACCCACCATAACTTACAGCTCAAGGGAGCAAATTCAAAGATTCTTTTTGCTATCGACTCAAAGGAGTCTTCTTTTCAAAGAGGTGAAGTTATTCAGAGTTTTTATCTGTTAGGGTGGCAGTTATTCTTGTGGAAACACAAAGGCGTCAAGGTTATCCTAGGGGCTTCAAGTGAGCTGCCTACTCTGAGGACCAATGGAGGTCTCAGTGTTGCAGGTTATGGGCCCACCCTCTACGGTGCCCATATTTAATGGAACAAGCTTCATATATTGGGAAAGTATGATGATAGTTGCTCTATGTGAAAAGAAGTTTTCGGGGATAGTAAGTGGACTAGTGAGGCGTCCATGTAGTTCAACCATTCCTCTAAGGTTTGGGGGAAGCAGGTTTACCAGAAAAGCAGATCTAGCTCCACCGGAGGATTTGGAGGACGTGTAGAGCATTGTGATGGAAAAAAAGAAAGACAATGAGATAACTACACAGATAGCAACACCTATCGCAACCGGTTCTGCGTTCATGTCACCTATTCCGAGGAATGAGGAAAATGATGTTGATACTTGGGACTACAACAACATGGCGGCAAAACACTTCATTCTCCGCCATCTTACTCAAGGACTTGCATCTCCTCATTTGCAGGTGGAATGGGCATCCGATCTATGGATTGCCCTCATAGAGATGTATCGAAGTAGTACAATTCCGCAGTAGCAATTGGTTGATCAAAAGATAGATGTATATGCATACAAAGGGGGAAAAATGCTAGACTTTTGTAATGAGCTTGCAACCCTTTTCATGGAACTAGAGAGTGCTAGACAGGTAGAAACACAAAAGATGAAGGTTAACTGCCTGCTTATGATGTTAGCGGATGACTCTTAAAACATAGTCAACCGTGTGCAAGATTTGTCGGACTCTAAGTGGATCTGGAATTCTGTGGTAGGGATGATTCTCGTCCGAGAGAATACAATAGAGATCCGGAGGGGAGGGAAGAGTGGACAAGCTTTTGCAATAGGAACTGATTGGAGGAGCAAGGATCCCTAAATTTCAGTAGGAAACTATGGAGGAGGAGGACAGAAAACTCAGTCCGCTGAATCCGGACCGAGGGTCTCAAAGGGGTTGTTTAACTTTTGCAAGAAACCAGGACACTATATGGCAAAGTGTACTAAGCTAACTGAACTTTGGTTAAAGGAGGGGCAGACCGGTGGACCCCCAAGAGGAAACAAAAAGGCCCTTGTGACACAGGTACATGAGGTGGAATCTGAGGATGAGGACGATCAGCTCCTATTGGATGAGGAGTTGGAGGCGAAAAACGATGTCGAAATCCCACCAAAGCAAAAATGTGCTTTCGGTGGATTGACAGGTGAAGCAGACTGGATTGCATCCTCCATGCACATGTGTAAGGATAAACACCTTTCACTAAGATAAGAAAGATTCACCCACCGTAGAGATAGAGTACAAGGATGGGAGGATAGTCACTACTACTTTTGTAGGATCGGTAGATGTGAAAGTGTTAGTAGAAGGAAAGACATCCATAGTTACATTCTCCGATCTATTGTTTATTCCGGAGTTGAACAAAAACCTCATCTCTACATCTGTATTAGACGATAAGGGTTTTGATACTAGCATTAGGAAAGGAGTCTTTACTGCTAATTTTGAGGAGGAAGTTTATTTCACTACTGGAAAAAGTAGCCAAGGGATGTTTAGGATGATTCTAAACAATGAAAAGAGGAAATTTTATTTTGCTGGTGTTCATGATATAATGTTGTGGCATAAGAGGCTTGGGTATGTGTGTTGTTTTGAAAAGTTTGTTTTGTGTGTACGCAACATTTTGTGCGCTTAGGACAGTTAGAGCATAATAAAATTTAATGTGGAGGTTCGAATGGATCCACGGATTGGGGGAGCGAAAGTACGGATAAAACGAAAGTGACGTTAGGGAGTCGGTGAGTGGCGTGAATAAGCATTGAGAAGTGGACGGGGGATCGCAAAACGATATGATGTGAAATGAACGAAATGTTGAAATATACGCCGCCGGTAGGCGTATGACGCGACAAACAACGCAGCTGCTATTTGTATGATCCGGACAACGCAGCTGACGCAGCTACAGATAATATGAATATGATATGGTACGGGACAACGCAACTGCGATTGGTATGAATCAAGTCGGCGGACGAAGATTCATAAGAAAATCTTAAGTAACTTAGCAAGTTGACGCCTAGTATGCTGATTTTGCAGAGGTGTCGGTGTAAATATTATGTAAAACTGAGGTTTGTCTTTTTGCTAATTAGTTTATTAGTGTAGATTTGTTCATTCTTGACATACCTCAAATTATCCGGGTATACTCACAACAGTTTAGGTAGATGGAATATACCGTATGGCTGGTATGCCTTCGTACATTCACTAGTGAACTCAATGAGTATAACTTGTAGGACTTAGATTATTTTGAGTATCACAGTTGAGTTAATCAAAGACATGGCAAACTGTTTTACTGCAACTTTGACCTGTTAGTGTGATCACTCTGGTTGTTACTTTGATGTGAAACTTTGTGGATGTAAACTATGATTTAGAAAATATATGTGTGTGTAGTTTTAGTTTATTCTGTTGTTTCTGTAGATTATAGTGAGTAGTCTACGTGGTTAGTTATCTTTTGAATGCCATTGTGGATTTGGCTATAACTTTGGGAAGTTGCAGTGTCTAGGATATACTACAAATTCGTGCAATTTGAGATGGTTTTGTTTATTGCAGAGTAATGTGTGTTGTCTGAAACACAATTGTTTTGGGGGATAGTCTATGGTGCTTCCGAGAGTAATCCATGGCTGAAATAGGCTATGGACAACAATGTGAATCTCGATAAGTTAAGAGAGATGAAAAAGATGGGAGTAGTAGAAAGCATTTAGTTCGGTGAGAGTGAGAATCTAAGTGATTTTAGTGGATGTGCTCAAGGTAAATCACATAGGTTACCCTTCCCAAAAATTGCCACCTATAAGGGAGAAAAGATTCTAGATTTAGTACACATAGGTATTTGGGGACCAGCCAAAGTGCCTTCACCCGGGGGGAAGAGATTTATGATGAATATCACCGATGATTGGTCTTGGTATTCCAAGGTATATTTTTTGAATAATAAGTCAGAGGCTCAAGAATGTTTTAGAAAATATAAGGAAGGGAGTGAAAAACTCCATAAAACCCCAATCAAGAGAGTAAGGAGTGACAATGGTGAGGCACCCCAACCAATTTTTATGACTCCATGCCGTCTTGTCCAAGTCCTGTCCAAACGTCTACCACAAGTTTTTCACTGTTCCAAACCCCAACCTGTTCCTTACTCACTCTGAAACAACCCTATAATTTTAAACGTCCCAAACCAGACACATCTCAACGCCTTTATCCGTGCTCACACCGGGACACATCACCAATGGTGCCAAATCCAAAGCAGAAAACCAAGTTAAATGAGGATGTGATGGAGGGATGGGGGTTGAAATGAGCTATAATCTGGGGTGGAAGAGGAGACGGTAGTACGGGAGCATGGATAGAAGGAAGTTTGATTTTGAGAAAGAAAAATTCTAGGATTTTGAGCCTTAACCATCCGTGTTTCGCAGAAGACGCATTCTCAGGAATGAAATCGATCAGAAAGACTTTGCCAAGGAAAACCTGGATAACTCTACCCAAACGGGGTGGAAATGGGAAGCCGATTGTTCGAAGAACTATCGGAACCATCTATTCCTGAAACATTTTGATAGGAGAAGCACAAAAAGGTTAAGAAAACGTGCACAACAAGGTAACAAAATCCATCTTATCCGGAAGGAACCCCGACGGCGAAGAGTAATGTAATTCCATCTAGAAAGCGAAACTCGGCAAAGACAAACCATCAATTTGGTGATGGCCCACCGCGGGCGTACCATACTGGGACCCGTGATTGTCCACCTAACCCAAACCCCAAGTGGGTAGTTCAAATTCAAAAAAACCCGCATAACAATCATCGAGAGCTGCTGCCCCGCCAGTGGCAAGCGGATAACAGTAGGGAATCGACCACGGGAAACCTCAGACTGCCGCCGATTTCCCAACCCATAATTTCACCGGGCAATACAAGAATGGAGGCACTGATGAATCAAGACAACCTTTTTGCATAGAGAATTGGAAGAGGAGATATTCATGCAACAACCTGAAGGATTTGTGGAGCGAGGAGAGGAGAGTAAGGTATGCCAGCTGATTAATCCTCTTAATAGTTTGAAACAGGCGCTTGGAAAATGGAATAAGATGCTTGATGAGTTTCTTACCGGTCTGGGATATATCTGGATGAGCTCAGATCACTCAATCTATGTTTTAGAAGATGAGGAAGGTGATATTATTATTGCAGTTTATATTGATAATTTGTTTATTCTAAGTAAATCAATGGACAAAATTAGTAAACTGAAAACGGATCTTAAGGGGAGATTTGAGATGAAGGATATGAGGGAGGCAAGATTTATTTTGGGAATTGAAGTAGAAAGGGATTGAGAAATAAAGATTATAAGACTAACTCAAAAATAAGCAATAGAAAGCATGTTGGAAAAGATTCTACATTCTTGCTAAACTGTGGAATGTAAAGAACATCTGACAGTGTTACAATTAAAGCCTTTCCATCAACTAGAACTTTTAAATCAACCGATCCAACAAGACTTGTGGTTTTTACTCTACCATCTGCATACTCTTTCTCAACTGTTGGAATTTTTCTTAATTTAGTTAACCACCTCTTATCCTTGTACATATGCATAGAGGTTTTGAGTCTATGATCCACCCATCCTCAAGTGCATCCCTCTTACCTCCGAAAGCACACTATTATCTCAATAGAATGTCTGCATGCTTCTTAGTTGTTTTTGGTTTAAGAAGAAGCTCCTCAAGTTCCTCTTCCGATTCGGTTACGTCATCTTCTTCCTCGTCATGAACTTCAGTGAGAAAAGCCTTTTTCTTTCCTCCATATTTTGAGGAACCTTGTCCATCTTTTAATTGGATTTCTGCAAGCTTTACACAATCTGCTATATAATGTCCTATTTTGTTGCATAAGCGACATAATCCACCTCGAGGAGCTCCTCTCCCTTGTCGATCAAATCTGCCACCTCCTTGTCTCTTTCCTCCAAAGTTTCGATAGGGATCCTTTCCCTTTTCCTCTTCTTACTTCCGCCAATCAGATCCTACAACCAATGCTTGAACACTCAGACTTCCTCTTCTAAGTTCTAT
>JBBHKE010002310.1:116452-175326 GCA_037447655.1 Zygnema cylindricum
TAAGACAACACCTAATAAACTATGTTAAAAGACTACGACTTGAGGGAGTAGAGAGTTTATTAGGAGTTTGAGCATTCTCCACATGAGAGGGGGTAATAGTGAGGAACAAAAGAATTACCCCCAAAGCACGTTGAAGAGTGAGGTTCGAAACTTAAGAAATTTCATAAAACCACAAAGATCACAGACTTCCTTTCCCAAAACTGCCACATATAGAGGTGAGAAAGTACTAGATCTGGTCCACACAGATATATGGGGACCAGCAAGAGTACCTTTGGTTGGGGGGAAGAGGTATATGCTGAAAATTAGTGATGATTGGTCCAAATATTCTAAAGTATACTTCTTAAAAACAAAGTCTGAAACACCAAAATACTTTAAAGAATTCAAAGCTTGGAGTGAGAAGTTGCACGAAACCCCCATTAAGAAAACAAGGAGTGATAATGGGGGAGAGTACACCTCTTACGAGTTTGAGGATTATTTGAGAGATGAGGGAGTTCAGCATCAGAAAATTGTATCAAATAATCCACAACAGAATGGTGTAGCTGAGAGGTTGAACCGGACTTTAGGAGATAGTGTATGCAGTATGTTAGCAGATAAGAAAATAGGAAGAAGAATTTGGGTAGAAGCCATGAAATTTGCTAACTACATTAAAAATAGAGTCCTCACTACAGCTGTTAAAGGGATGACCCCTTATGAGAGATAGGTTGGAAGGAAACCATATATCTCTCACTTGAAAGTATTCGGTAATCAAGTTTACAGTCTTGACACAGATAAGAAAAACTGGAAACTAGATGCTAAAGGGAAACCAGGATATTTTGTGGTATAAGACGAGGATGTCAAGAGATATAGAGTCCATGACTTAGCTAAACAAGATATCAATTTGGTAAAACATCTTATTATCATAAATGAAGGGAAGTCTTTTGATCCCTTCAAATACACTAAGAAAATCAGAATCAGCTTTGAGGCCGAGAGTGAGGAGGACTCAGATCATCCCAGAAGGGACACTAGTGAAAAAATGATTGCAGATCCAGGGGAGATAAAAGATGGGGGAGATATACTGGAATCCCCTCATATTCCTACACACTTTGAGGAGAGAGAGGAAGAAGAGTCAAAATCGGTTTCCATGGATAGGGGAGCTGATGAGACAGTGCGGAGGAATACAAAACTTCCCTCCATTCTAGCTTCACACTTTGAGGGAGGACAGAGGAGCAGCAAAAGGCTTCAAGAAAAACAGGTTGCTCACAAGGTAACAAAGCTTTCTCATCCAGATGAGCCTTAGTCATACTCCGAGGCAATGAACTGTTCAGAGAAAGAGAGATAGGTCAGAGCCATAAATATTGAGATGGCCTCAATCATGGAGGCAAATACTTGGGAGCAAGTGGACTGTCCACCAGATAGAAAACCTATTGGCTGTAAATAGGTATTTAAACTGAAACTGAACCCAAAAAATACCATTGAGAGATATAAGGCTCGGTTGGTGGCAAAGGGGTTCACCCAAAAAGAAGGGATAGATTATGAGGAGACCTTTGCTCTGGTGGTTCGATTCCAATCTGTAAAGATCTTCCTTAGTTTAGCAGTAGTGGAAGAAATGGAAATATATCAGATGGATGTTAAGACCGCCTTCCTTAACGCTGAACTGGTGGAGGAAATCTTCATGCAGCAATTAGAAGGATTTGTAGAGGAAGGAGAGGAAAGCAAAGTCTGCAAACTAATAAAGTCCTTATATGGACTGAAGCAGGCCTCAGACAATGGAATAAGAAACTAGATGAATTTCTTACGAGTCTGGGGTATGTTCGGATTAGTTTTGACCATTCTATTTATATGTTTGAGGATGAGAATGGTGTGATTTTTATTGAATCTATATGGATGACTTGCTCGTATTCAGTAAATCTATGGAAAAGATAACTAGACTAAAGAAAGATCTTAGAAGTAGATTTGACATGAAGAATTTAGGGGAGGCTAAATATATTCAAAGAATTCAAATGGACAGGGATAGGGGGAAGAGGATAACTAGACTTACTCAGAAAGAGGCTATAGGTAATATGCTGGAGAAATTTTAGATGGAGAATGCTAACAGTTGTACCACTCCCATGGACTTAAAGAAACTAAGTGATGGGAGTGTAGAAGGAGGAGTGACAATGCTAGATGATCAGATGAGTCCAGAAGAGAGGCAGTTTATGAAGTCTATTCCTTACAGACAAGTTGTAGGAAGATTGATTTACTTTATGAATTATACCAGACTTGACATAGCTGCAAATGTTGCAGTCCTTAGTAGGAGTCTTAATGATCCCAGAAGAGAGATTGGGAGTCAACCAAGAGAGTAATGAGAAACCTGGTAGGAAGTAGGAATATGTGGTTGCATTTGGGAGGGGTGCACACTGACATCACTACTTGGAATGATGCTAGTTATGGGGATGCACCTATGAGATTATGCACTTCAAGGTATGTATTGTATGTGGGAGAAGGTGTTCGCTGTTGGAGCAGCAAACAACAAAAGGTTGTAGCCCAGTCCACTATTGAGGCTGAGTACCTGGCCTCTTGTTCTGCTGTGAAAGAGCTGATGTGGGTGAAGTCTTTGTTGCAAGAATTGGGGTACATGAAGAAGGGAGTGCATGAAGTGTTTTTGATAATCAAGCTCCAATTGCAATTGAAGCCAATCAAAAACATCATTTCAAAGCTAAGCATATTGACATAAGATTGAGTTTTGTGAGGGAAAAGGTAGAAAATAAAATTGTGAATTTGGTGTATAGAAGTGATGGGGAAATGGTGGCTGAAATGATGACAAAGCCTGTGCCATCTCCCAAGCTAAAGTACTGTAGAGAAAAGGGTGGATTAAAAGAGAAACTAAAATTAGACTAGAAAAAAATATGAGTGTTGAAATCACTAGATTTAGGGGAGGTGTTTTCTAGGTCTTAATTAAAAAAAAAAGGAAAAAGAAAGCACAGGCAGCCTGCCTCCACCTTCTCTCAATAGCCCCCATACTTGTTGTTGTCACTGAAGGAGAGAGAGGGCGGTGGAGCCATGGCTGCCTTAGCACCATAGGCAGGGCTTAAGAGTGACCTAAGTCACTCTTAACCAAAAACGGTTGAGTCCGGCAGGACTCGAACGTCCGACCGGTAGGCCGAAGCGTAGCCGTCAACCCATACCAGTCTCTCGTATTAGTCCGTTAAGATACATGGGGTTTGATAGCTATTTAAACAATAGATAGGCGACTAATCCGATTAACGGAATTACAAATAGAATACATAGAAACTAGTTGGAGCTTTAGTTCGCATAAAATACATGTACCGGACATTTGTTTTTTGAACGGCTCTTATTTAAAGCCAGTTATGATCCGACCGCCCGCACCATTGTCGAGATCCCTCAGTAGCCGCCTTGGCAATTTTTGGTCGTGAGATGACCTGGCGACACGTGGCACGATGTCATTGAGAAGAGGAAATCTCGGAGAGCATGAGGATAAGTTCGAAGGATACAGGCGTCCACTCCATGGCCTTGTCGTACACACGCCGTACAGAAAGTAGATCGCCAGTAGTACCTTTGTGTGCTGTACAGTCTTCTGATAGGTTCCGTGCCTTAGTAGATAAGAGTTGTGAGAGAGTTTAGTGCATTGAGGAGGTAGCCGCCTCTCTCCCCATAAACTTGTATAAATATTGGCATCTTGGCCCTCCATAACTAATCGCCTAGTTGGGCGTTTTCAGTCATTTTTCTTGTTGTGGCCTCAAGGGAGTCTAGACTGCACAGGGGTGCAGTTCGATTATCTATTTGTTTTCTTCGGTAAGAGTGTCTCTTGTTGAAAGTGGGTTAGTTGAAAACTACCAAGAGGCTTGCTCAATTTGGTCCAAATGGAGGACACAGAATTGCATCTACCAATTTTTTCTAAGTTCTATCTCTCTCACAAACTCTATTTATTGATGTATGGAACTAATCATATTACATTTTCCGTACATAAAAGTACATCTGCCGGTGTACTTTCTGTACGGAAACTATACGATATGGCCTAAAAGTTGACACAAGTCATATCCGGGTTTTGTCTCGTAATCCTCGGGGATGACGAGATCCAACGTAATTTTGCCACGTGTCATCCAATGTGGCGATGACCACAAATCGCCTAGATTCTCTTTTGCGATCTTTGCGTTTTTCTCGGCCGTCCGATTGATGTAGATTTCAATCGTAGCTATCATAAATACTTGCACGGTATTTGCTTCGTTAAAGAAATAAATGCATGTTACTTGTTTTATACACGTATCGTAATCCGTACTTTTACATAACCGGATATATGTATCCTAGAAACAGTTGTAGTTAAACGAATTATCCTATGTTATAATATTTAAAAAAAATATCAAACCCTATATCATATTTCATTAGTCTTTGATTTAACAGCTACGACTACCGGCTACCGCATCGCTACCGCATCCTTTCTTTTCGCAGGTACCAAGATCAAATCCCGATTCCGACATCTATCCTTTTAGTAAATAAAGTACTTATCGGTTTATAAACTAATCCATTTCCCGTAAACCATTGGATAACCAAGGTAGCCATGGCTTTATCTTCCACTCGAACTTCTCAATGACAGTGACAAGTGTGAGAGTTTGGAGAGAGAAGTTAGAGATAGAATGCCTCGGCTTCTTTCTGTATTTTAATTTAGACCTAGAAAATAATTAAAAGGAACCATCAATTTCTACACTCCCCTTATTTTCTAGATAATCTTTAATTTTCAGACCACACTTCTCCCTGCACTTCTCCCTACAAAAAATTAGCTTAGGGGAAGGCACAGATTTGGCCATCATATCAGCTACCATCTCATTATCTGGTCGGTACTCTAAACTGATTTTTTTTTTCTACTTTCTCTCAAACAAACAGCGTCTAATGTCCATGTGATTATCTTTAAAATGATGTTTAGGATTGGCAAAAATAGCGATTGCAGCTTGATTATCACAAAATAATTTATACGCACCACTTTTGTGGTGACCAAGCTCACCAAGCAAAGACTTGACCCACATGAATTCTTTTAGAGCAGAGCAAGAGGCCACATACTGAACCTCCATGGTAGATTGAGCAATAACCTTTTGCTGTTTGCTACTCCAACACCAAGCCCCATCACCCACATATAATACTTATCCACAATTACATCAACTCATCGGAGCATCACCATAACTGGCATCACTCCAAGTAGTGATGTTAGTATTCTCCCCACCCAAATGGAACCATAGATCCCTAATACCTATCAAATATCTAAGAACTCTCTTAGCTTCCTCCCAATCCTTCTTAGTGGGAGCATTTAGACTTCTACTTAACACTCCTACAGCTGCGGCTAAATCCGGCCAGGTACAGTTTATAAAATAGATTAGGCTTCCCACTTCTTGCGTGTAAGGTTTATTCTGCATGAACTTCTTTTCTTTAGGACTTAATTCCTCGTCTAAGACTATGACTTCTTCATCCTCACTCCCCTCACTTCCCTTCTTTAACTCCATTGGAGTTGTACAACTATTAGCTTTATCCATCTGAAATTTTTCCAACATGATCCCTATTGCTTCTTTTTGAGTCAATCTTATAATCTTTGTTTCTCGGTCTCTTTCTACTTAAATTCCCATAATATATTTTGATTCTCCCATATCTTTCATTTTAAATCTCCCCTTAATATCGGTTTTTCAGTTTAGTAATTTTTCATTGATTTACTTAAAACATGTAAATCATCAACATAAATTCCAATATATATAAAACCTTCCTCATGTTCAAAAACATAGATTGAGTGATCTGAGTTTATTAGGATATATCCTACACCGGTAAGAATCTCATCAATTTTCTAATTCCACTGTCGAGGCGCCTGTTTCAAAACGTAAAGGGATTAAATCAACCGGCATACCTTACTCTCCTCTCTTTCCTCCACAAATCTTTCGGGTTGTCGCATGAAGATCTCCTCTTCCAATTCTCCATGCAAAAAGGGTGTCTTGATGTCCATCTAGTGCACCTCCATGTCTTGTGCTGTTGCTAGACTGAGAAGTATAGGGACAGAGGGAAATTTTGATGACTGGGGCAAAAGTTTCCTCGTAGTCGATTCCTTCTTTCTGTGTAAATCTTTTTGCCACTAATCAGGCATTGTAATGCTCAATGGTGTTATTTGGGTTTAGTTTTAATTTGAAAACCCACTTACAACAGATTGGTTTTTGGTTAGGTGGACAATCCACCAGCTCCCAAGTATCGGCTGCCATAATTGAGGCCATCTCCTCATTGATGGTAGTCTTCGACCGGATTCTTTCCGGGCAAGTCATCGCCTCTACATAAGTTTGTGATTCATCTTGATGAGATAGTTTTTTTACCTTGTTATTAACCTGTTTTTCGTACATTCTTTTGCTACTTCTCCTTCCCCCCTGAAAATCTGTGGCCGGAATGGATGGTTCTCGTCGTTTCTTTCCAACAATCTTGGCTTCTCCCTTGTCTTTTGATTCCGAATTAGTTTCCACCACGTCTTCTGCTTTAGGTAGAGTTGACACTAGAGTGTTCGCAACCACGTTTTTTCCATTTTAATTTGTACCTGCAAGAATGTCGTCTTCTCTAAAACCTGGAAAGTTAGGAAGTTCAAAGTCATCGGAATTTTTTGACTCAAATCTGATTTTTACTGACTTTGTATACTTAAAGAATCCACGGACTTTCCTTCATCCATAACTACAAGATGCTTTACTAAGATTATATCTTCCCTTTTTAGATCATAAACTCTGTATCTTTTAACATTCTCATCATATCCAAATAAGTATCCCAGTTTTCTTTTAGGATCTAGCTTTCAATTAGACTGATCTGTATCTAGACTGGATACTTGACTCCCCAAAACCTTGAAGTGAGATGTGTCTGGTTTGCGGCCCGTCCCTCTCTTAAGAGGTTTTTGACCTTTTATCGTTGAAGTAAGAACTCTATTTTTGAGGTAATTAGCACAATACATTGCTTCTACCCAAAACCATTTTCCTATCTTCTTATCCGACAACATACTTCTAGCACTATCACTTAGTTTCCGATTTAATCTTTCAGCTACCTCATTCTGTTCCAAGTTTTTTGGAATTGTCTTTTAGTGTTGGACTCCATCTTCACTCATAAAATACTCAAACTCGTTAGAAGTATGCTCTCCACCATTGTCACTCCTTACTCTCTTGTTTAGAGTTTCATGGAGTTTTTCACTCCATGCTTTATATTGTCTAAAAAAATCTTGAGCTTTTGACTTAATTTTAAAAATTTAGACCCTGGAATATCGAGACCAATCATCAGTGATAGTCATCATAAATCTCTTACCCCACGGTGAAGGCACTTTAGCCTGTCCCCAAATATCTGTGTGTACTAAATTTATATTTTTTTCTCCCTTATAGGTGGCTCTTTTGGGAAAGGGTAATCAATGTGCTTTACCTTGAGCACATCCACTAGAATCACTTAGATTCTCACTCTCACTAAACTGAATTCCTTCCACCACTCCCATCTGCCCAAGCCTCTTATGCCACATCATTATATCATGAACACCAGCATAATAAAGTTTCTTCTTTTCATTGCTTAAAATCAGCCTAAACATCCCTTGGCTACCTTTTTCAGCGGTGAAATAAACATCCTCCACAAAACTAGCAGTAAAGACTCCTTTCTTAGTGTTAGTATCAAAATCTTTAACATCTAATACAGACATAGAGATGAGGTTTTTGTTCAACTCCAGAATAAACAATACAACGGATAATGGAACTATGGATGACTTTCCTTCTACCAACACTTTTAGATCTACCGATCCTAGAAGAGTAGTAATGAATATCCTCCCATCCCCGTACTCTATTTCTACGGTGGGAATCTTTCTTATCTTAGTGAAAGGGTGTTTATCATTTGCATGGAGTCACCTAAATCTACAATCCAGCATGGTTCACCTTTCAATCCACGGAAAGCACATTTATGCTTTCGTGGAATTTCTACCTCGTTTGTCGCTTCCAACTCCTCATCCAATAGCAGCTCATCGTCCTCGTCTACGAATTCCTCTTATGTACCTGTGTCACAAAAGCCTTTTTCTTTCCTATCGGGGTTCCACCCGTCTGCCCCTCCTTTGGCTAAAGCTCGGTTAGTTTAGTACACTCCGCCATGTAGTGCCCTGGTTTCTTTTATAGAATGACATAAAACCTTGGGAGCCCTTGGTCGAAACTCGTCAGTCTGATTTTTTTGCACCCACCCTCGGTAATTTCGGACTGTTCTCCGAGAATCCTTGTTCCTCTAGAGGGTCCCAGCTGCAAAGGCTTTCCCACTCTTTCCTCCCCTTCTAAGCGAGTATTTAGAGTCAGGGGATGATAATCCTATAACAATGATACATTATAGACAAATAGTGGGAAGCTTAATATATTTCATGAACTGTACGCGTCCTGACATTGCTGCAGTAGTCGGGGTACTGAGCGAAGTCTAGAAAATCCGAGAAAATCTCATCTTGATGCAGCAAGGAGAGTCTTAAGATATTTGGCAGGAACTAAAGATCTCAAACTCACTCTAGGCGGAGGAGAAGTCAAGCTGCAAACATGGAGTGATGCAAGCTATGGCGACATGCCAAGCCGGAAATCCACCACGGGATTCGTTCTACAAATTGGGAACGGTACTTGCTACTGGAGCAGCAAACTTCAAAAGGTTACAGCACAGTCGACAATGGAGTCAGAATATATGGCAGCAAGCTCGGCCCTCAAAAAACTCTTATGGGTAAAATCCATATTACAAGAATTTAGATACATGCAAGTTGGTCCACAGGTGATCTAGTGTGATAACCAGGCTGCCATTCCCATTGCTTCTAACCCGAGTCATCACTTCAAAAGCAAGCACATGGACGTACGATTACACTTTGTAAGAGAAAAAGTGTTCTCTAGACTGCTTAAACTATGTTATTTGCCAGATGCAAAAATGATTGCCGATATGCTCACTAAAGCCCTCCCTGCTCCTAAGCTGAAGTATTCTAGGGACGTAGTGGGATTAAGTGAATAGTTGAATTGCTGCACTGCTATACTGCCACTCTGCGATAAATCCACCATTATGAGGTAGTGGGACTGGGTGACTTGCTAATTGCTATATTGCTACGCTGCGATGCTGCGCTAGTTTTTCACCGCAGCTGCGCCGGGATACTGAGTCTAAAGCTTTAAGGGAGTGTTGTCTTTTTGGAAAGATTTCAGTCTCAGAGCAGCGCACCTGCTTTACAGACAAAGCAGCGCAGCTGCTATACAGTTACAGCAGCGCAGCTGTTATACAACAGAGCAGCGCAGCTCCTATACAGCAGAGCAGCTGCTATACAGCAGAGCAATTGCTATACAGCAGAGCAACTGCTATAAAGCAGAGCAGCTGCTATACAGCAGAGCAGGTGCTATATAGCAGAGCAGCTGCTATATTGCAGAGCAGCGCAGCAGCGAAGCTGCAACAGAGACAAGACAACGCAACCACGATTATATTTGATATGGTCCGTACGGACAACGCAACGTCTGATATTCTTAATGTGATTTTGTACAGGATAGAGCAACTGCGATAGATACGATTCTAGGTAGCTTAGTGATAGCTCAGTGGTAGCTTAGTGATAGCTCAATGGTAGCTTGACAGATTAATGGTAGCTTGGTGGTTTGATGTACCTCTTAAGTACACTGGTGTTGCCAGTTCAACACAAGTATAAGACTTAGGACTCATAACATATTATGTATCTAGACTTCCAAGTAGTAAAACTGCAAACAGTTTTTGGGAAACTTCTGAGTATTATATCTTGAGTGTTGTCGGGTCAATTGTGCTGAAACTTTGGGAGTTATCACTGTTTATGCTACTCTATATTCTGATAGAGTTTTGTGAAGTTTAGATACTTGTATAAGAATTGGTGAGCACTTAAGAAGAGCTGTTTGGTAGGATTCTTGATAGCTTCTGAGAGTGTATCATGTCTACTTCTACTACTACTCCTGCTCCTCCACTTGCACTGGTGGTTGTAGAACAACAATTTTATCTAAGGACATGCTTAAGATTAACAAATCATCAACATAAATAGCAATAAATATCACTCCATTTTCATCTTCAATTATATATATAGAGTGATCTGAACTTATTCTAATGTATCCCAAACCTGTCAAAATTTCGTCCAATTTTTTGTTCCATCGCCGCGGGGCTAGCTTAAGGCCATAAAGTGATTTTATAAGTTTGCACACCTTGGTTTCTTCTCCATTTTCCACGAATCCTTTCGCTTGCCTCATGTAGATTTCTTCTTCTGAATCTCTGTGTAAGAAAGCGGTCTTAATATCCATCTGTTGTATTTCTATATCCACTAGTGCGGCTAAACTTTAAAGGAATCTGACATAAGGGAATTTGACTACGGGTGCAAAGGTTTCTTCATAGTCTATTCCTTGTTTTTGAGTATAACCTTTAGCAACCAACCTAGCCTTTTATCTTTTAATGGTGTTATCTGTGTTTAGTTTAATCGGTCCAATCGGTTTTCTGTCCGGTAGACAATCTACCAACTCCCATGTATTGGCTTCCATGATAGAGGCCATTTCTTCATTGATGGTAGTGATCCACCGGCTGCTTTTTGGGGTATTTATGGCCTCTAAGTATGTTTGAGGTTCTTCTGGGTAAGACTTCTTTGTGAGTTTGTTATTTACATGTCTTTCTTGAAGCCGTTTACTAATTCTTTTTCCTCCTTCAAAATCTGAGGCCGGTATAGAAGGCATCCACGGGTTTCTTTTAGGAATATTTTCTTCTCCCCTATCTTCCAATTCTGGTGTTTGATCAAGTTCCTCGTCGATTTCCACTTGGTATTGTGGTGTTACCTCGGATGTTGTCTTTTCGTCCTTCTCCTTTCACACATCTGAAAATTTTTCCTTCTCCCCGTCTTCCTTCTCTTCTTTTCCCAAGTCAAAGTCAAATTACTGACCCGATTCAAAATTGATGTTGACTTCTTTGTTATATTTGAATGGATCAATAGACTTTACTTCATTTATCACCACTATGTGCTTTACCAAAATGACATCTCTTTATTTTAAATCATACCCTCGATATCCTTTTGTGCTCTCATCACATCCTACAAGATATCCTGGTTTCCCTCTTCCCTCTAACTTCCATTTAGTCTTATCGAAATCCAAACTGTAGACTTGACTTCTGAACACTCTCAAACTAGACAAATTTGGTTTTTTTCCCGTCCACCTTACATACGGAGTTTCCTCCTTATTTGCCGAAGTTAGTACTCTATTTTTGATGAAGTTAGCATAGTTGATAGACTCAACCCAAAATTGCAATCCTATTCTTTTATTAGTTAGCATACTTCTGGACATATCTCCTAAAGTTCTATTCACTCTTTCTGCTACTCTATTTTGTTCCGGATTATAAGGAACAAATTTCTCTTGATGGATTCCTTCTTCTTTAAGAAATTCTTCAAATTCATTTGAGGTGTATTATTTCCCATTATCGATTCTTATCTCTTTTATTGAGGTTTCATGAAAATTTTCACTCCATACTTTGTATTCTTTGAAACATCTTAGAACCTTTGACTTATGTCTAAGAAAATATACCTTAGTGTATCTAGACCAATCATCTGTAATGGTTAGCATCCATATTTTCCCCCTATGTGAAGCATACCTAGTTGGTCCCCAAACATCAGTGTGAACTAGATCTAATACTTTCTCTCTTTTATTTGTGGATGCCTTTGGAAATGGAAGTCTATGAATCTTCCCTTGGGCACATCCAATACAATCATTTAAGGTCTCATCATCTCCAAACTCAATTCCATCCACTATTCTATTTTTCTTCCTTTTTTATAATCTATCTAGATTCACATGCCCCAACCTCTTGTGCCCAAGCATCATATCACTTCCACACGAGTAGAGGACACCCTTTTCATTGCAAAGTATATTTTGAACATTTATTGACTACCCTTTTCAGCTATGAAATAAGCCTCATTATCAAAGCTAGCTGTGAAAATTCCTTTCTTAGTTCCGGTTTCGAACTCTTTTTCATCTAGAACAGTTGTAGAGACTAGATTCTTGCTAAGTTGTGGAATGTAAAGAACGTCTGAGAGTGTTACAATTGAAGCCTTTCCATCAACTAGAACTCTTAAATCAACCGATCCAACAAGACTTGTGGTTTTTACTCTACCATCTGCATACTCTTTCTCAACTGTTGGAATTTTTCTTAACTTAGTTAACCACCTCTTATCCTTGCACATATGCATTGAGGTTTTGAGTCTATGATCCACCCATCCTCAGGTGGATCCCTCTTACCTCCGAAAGCACACTATTGTCTCAATAGAATGTCTGCATGCTTCATAGTTGTTTTTGGTTTAAGAAGAAGCTCCTCAAGTTCCTCTTCCGATTCGGTTACGTCATCTTCTTCCTCGTCATGAACTTCAGTGAGAAAAGCCTTTTTCTTTCCTCCATATTTTGAGGAACCTTGTCCATCTTTTAATTGGATTTCTGCAAGCTTTACACAATCTGCTATATAATGTCCTAGTTTGTTGCATAAGCGACATAATCCACCTCGAGGAGCTCCTCTCCCTTGTCGATCAAATCTGCCACCTCCTTGTCTCTTTCCTCCAAAGTTTCGATAGGGATCCTTTCCCTTTTCCTCTTCTTACTTCCGCCAATCAGATCCTACAACCAATGCTTGAACACTCAGACTTCCTCTTCTAAGTTCTATGGTACTCTCTTTTACTAAATTCATCCCCACTATTTCATCCCAATTCCAATTGCTATTACCTAGATCGTGCAACCAATTAATGATATCACATACTCTTCAAATAGTTGCATTATTAGTGTATTTACTCTTTGTCTCTCAGACCATGAGTTACCTGCGCTCTCAAATTCTCCAAATAATGCTCCTAAGTCACTGCAATAATCATTTATACTTCCTCATTTGTAAGCATAAGCTTAAATCTTGTTTTATAGTAGTTGTTGCTGCTGCAATGACCCACTTTTATATTTTTTTAAAAGAGATACCCAAATCTAAGAGGAAAATGTAACATGCATAAGGGGAGTGGCAATAACCTTCACTACACTTTTGAGAATTTAGTGCTTAGCCACCTTGTCTTTATAGTTCCAATTTTTATATTCCGGTTTGGTTACGTCATCTTCTTCCTCGTCATGAACTTGTGTCAAAAAAGCCTTTTTCTTTCCTCCATCTTTTGAGGAACCTTGTCCATCTTTTAATCAAAGATCTGCAAGCTTGAGACAATTTGCCATATAATGTCCTAGTTTCTTGCAGAAGTGACAAAATCCACCTCGAGGAGCTCCTCTCCCTTGTCGATCATATTTGCCACCTCCTAGTCTTTTTCCTCCAAAGTTTTGATAGGGATCCATTCCCTTTTCCTCATCACGTTTCCGCCAATTAGATCCTGCAGCCAATGCTTGACCACTCAGACTTCCTCTCTTAAGTTCTATGGTACTCTCTTTCACTAAAATCATCCCCACTGTATCATCCCAATTTCGATTGCTATTACCTAGATCGTGTAACCAATTAATGATATTCTCATGATCTTCAGGTAGTTTCATTAACAATGTATTTACTCTTTGTCTCTCTAGTTCTCCAAATAATGCTCCTAAGTCATTGCAATAATCATTCATACTTCCTCCTTTGTAAGTATAAGCTGAAATCTTGTTTTTCTGCCAGCTATTGCTACTTCAATGACCCACTCTTATATTTATTTACAAGAGATACCCAAATCTGAGAAAAAGATCTAACATGCATAAGGGGAATGACAATACCCTTCACTACATTTTTGAGAATTAAGAGCTTAGCCACCTTGTTCTTATAAATCTAATTTTCATTTTCTGACCGTTTGGTCTAACTCCTCACCATTGCTAGTAATACTGCTACCGGTATTATCCATGAGAATGGAGTCTTTCGAAAAGTAACTCCTCCCTTTTCTCCTTCCATGATTATTATTGATTTGAGAAAACTGGTGCCACTGAAGAAGATGAAGAAGCACCGGAAGTTGTCATGACAATCAAATATGCAAAGAGGATTCTCTCACGAAATCCCACAAAAGACCAGCTTCACAATGAAGCCCTAAGAAAACCAGACATACACTAGGTCTGCAAATTTGCCACAATATAGAATAAACACCAAGGACACAACATGCAGAATTTCACAAGGTTTTGCTAGATATCACAATGATCTTACAATTCAAAACACTCATAAACTGCTTCGTAGTTTTCCATACAAAAATCATACTTTTCCTAAAATAATCTAAGTTCTATGTATATAAGTGAGCGTACACTTGATCACACCGTACTACAATTATTGTGGTCAATTGGTACACTACTATTCATCAACAAAATCCCACCGTCGAATGCACATAAATATTTACACCAATATGACAACCGCTAGAAATCAAAATGTACGCGGTTAAAGTTCGTCCGCTGAAATGACGGTACAGTCAATACTTCTCTTCCAAAATGACGGCGGACTCCGTCCACTTTCCACGTATTTTTTCATCACGAAAGATGAACCTCCACGTGTAACTTCGGTCCTCAAATGAAACTGTACCTTTCTTCTAAAACAACCAAACTTGACTTTCTTACGGACCGAGACGTGTGCTTAAAGTGCACCAAATTTGTGTACTCTCTTTGGAGTTGCATACTCATTAAATTATGTCTATGTCAATTTATCTTCACACAAACTGACTAAAGTTCATAATACCTCTCTTGCGCAGACTGTTGTAGCTACTATGACTCTGCTGTGACTGCTATGACTACTGTGACTGCTATGACTGCTAAAACCTGTCAGCGCAGCTGTGATATTAGAGCAGCGCAGCTGGGATGTCAGATCACCGCAACATAGCAACACAGCAACAAGCGTAGAGTACTCAAGGTTTTTGTAGCTGCGATGTGAGACTTAGCGTAGTATGGCAGTATAGTAGCAAGATATAGAGATGACTCAAGGTTTCCAAAACAACACTCCCCTTAACCTTTAGATTCTCTTAACCACTGAGTCCACATTCCTCCCTACAAAACTTCAACTCAGGTGCAGAGAAAGGCTTAATCATCATATCTGCTACCATCTTCTTATCGGAAGATAACTGAGTTTCAAATTTTGATCATCACCTTTTCTCTTACAAAATGCACCTTGATGTCAATATGTTTGATTTTGAAGTGATGACTCGGATTGGATGCAATCGCAATAGCTGCCTGGTTGTCACACCACACTATTTGAGGTCTTGATTGCATTAAATGATTTTTTTGGAGGAGCGACTTCACCTATAGTAACTCCTTGACAGCTAAGCTTGCTGCCATATATTCAACCTCCATTGTAGATTGAGATGTTACCTTTTGAAGCTTGCTTCTCCAGCAACATGTTCCACTTCCAATCTTTAAAATGAATCCGGTTGTGGAACGACGACTTGGCATGTCTCCGTAGCTAACATCGCTCTAAGTCTGAGTTCTGACTTTATCTCCACCGAGAGCAAGTTGAAGATTCCGTGTTCTTGCAAGGTTTCAAAGAACCCTCTTTGCTGCTTCAGATATTGATTTCCTCAAATTCTGTAAACTCCAACTCAACACACCAACTGATGCCGCAATATCTGGCCTTGTGTAGTTCATGAAGTAGATGAGACTCCCAACAATTTGTCGGTATGGAATGGTGGCTATAAAATCTGCCTCCCCTGAAACCAAGATGTCATCAAAGATGACTCCCTCATTGGTCTCAATGCCTTCCACCTTTTGCTTATGTTCCATGGGAGTGGCACTTCCTTTTGCCTCTACCATGCCAAACTTTTCAAGCACATTTCCTATCGCTTCCTGCTGCGTTAGATGAATTGTACTCCGATCGCTGTCCCTTTCTTCTTGATTTCCAAGAATATACTTTGCCTCACCTAAATCTTTCATCTCAAATTTTGAATTCAAGGCTACCTTCATTTTGTTAATCTCATTTAATGATTTGCTTAACAACAACAAATCATTTACATATACTGCAATGTAAATGATCCCATCATCCCTTTCTATAACATAAACAGAGTGATCTGAGCTAATCCTAACGAATTAAAGACTGGTTAGGAACTCATCTAGTTTCAAATTCCATTGACGTTGAGCCTGTTTCAGACCGTACAGGGATTTCAACAGTTTACAGACCGGATTTTCTTTTCCTGTCTCTTCATACATTTCAGGCTGCTTCATATAAATTACTTCCTCTAGATCTCTATGCAAAAAGGCTGTCTTAACATCCATTTGATGTAATTCCATATTTTCAATAGTCGCTAAAGACAACAAAATTCTAACGGTTGGAAACTGGACAACCGGAGAGAAAGTCTATTCATAGTCAATTCCCTCCTTTGACTATAGCCTTTAGCAACTAGTCTAGCTTTATATCTTTTAATAGAGTTATCTGGGTTCAACTTGACTTTAAAGACCCACTTACAACCGATGGCCGTTCTATCTGGCGGAAGCTCCACAAGCTCCCAGGTTTGAGCCTCCATTATCGATCGCATTTCATCATTAACTGCGGAGATCCATTGATCCTTTTCCAGAGCTGAAAAAGCTTCCTGTATTGTGACTGGTTCTATCGTGCAGGTAGACAATAGAGCAGCCTCGCAGCTTCGTAGCTTCGCAATTTTGCAGCATCGCAGCTTCGCAACAGCCTCGTAGCTTCGCAACTTCGCAGCAATGCAGTTTTCACTTGGTTCCATTATGCTGACAAAAAAGAGAGCAGCTTCGCAGTTTCGCAGCCTACTGCTTTGCCTTCTTCCCCCCGGAAAATCTGAGGCTAGAACTTTTGGATCCGTAAGTTGCCGCCGAGGAGGAGGTGGAGGAGGAGGAGGAGGATGAGGTTTCTCCACACGCTTACCAGCTGGAGGCTCCAAAGTGGGACTAGAAGAAGTGAGAGGAACAATTTCAAATTAACATATTATTTGATTTTGGAATCTTTTTCAACATCTGTCATACAAAAAATATCTATCGATCGACTTTCTTCCTTAACCTGAATATTTCTTGCAATCTGAAGAGTATTGTTATTTGTATTAAATATTGTAGAGCATACCGATTCATCATCATATCCCATAAAAATTCCGAGAACTGATTTCAGACTAAGTTTAGAAATTGGGAGATTATCCAATATAAAACATTTACTCCCAAAAACCCGGAAATGACTAACACTTGGTTTTCTTCCGGTCCACACCTCATATGGTGTTTTCCCTTTCACTGCTCTAGTCTCTATTCTATTCCAAATATACGACGCACACAAGAAAGCCTCTCCCCAAAATTTGAAATATATTCCTTTATCTAGTAACATAGATTTTGCACTTTTCGTTAGAATTCGGTTCAGTCTTTCGGATACTCCATTCTATTCAGGTGTATAAAGAACTGAAAATTGTCAAAAAATGTCGTTTTCTTTCAAATAGTCCGAGAATGCATGAAAAACATATTTCCCTCCGTTGTCGGACAAAATGGAAAGGATCGGTTTCCCATGAAGTTTTTCGGACCATGCCCAAAAGTGTTTGAAGTGAGGGAGCACTTCACTCTTTTCTTTCATAAAGTAAACCTTGCTATATCTTGAGAAATCATCCATAAACGTGACAAAGAACGTGCTGTCAATGAGGGAAGGAACTTTTGACGGTCCCCATACATCTGAATGAATAATTTGCAGCAAATCCGTTGCCTGGTTATCAGCTGTCTGAGGTAAGGGCAGCTTATGAAGCTTTCCTAAAGAACACCCATCACATACATGAGAATCTCTTTGTCCTAATTTAACACCATCTATCATATTTTGCTTTACCATTTTATCAAGCCTTTCATGATGAACATGACTAAGCCTCTTATGCTACAAAATTTTTTCCGGAAGGACACTGGAGTATGCAAAGTCAATTTCATTAGCCAAGTCCATCCGGTACAACAGGTTTGAGCCTCTACTTCCTACCAAAGCTACTCTCCCATCTTTGCTTACTACCTTTTTTCCATTCTTCTATAAAATTTTGAAACCTTTCATTTCCGCCACCGAAGTGGAAAACAATTTGGGATATAGAGAACATCATGCAAGGTCCTTTTTACAACTTGACCATTGATGTCACATGCTAATTCCACGCTTCCCTATGCCGTATCCTCCACACCGTTGTCATCCGCGTAATAAATCCGACGAGTGGGAATTGGAGTAAGCGTTTTGAAGTAAGCCCGATTGCCGCACATGTTAGAGGAGCATCCGGAGTCTATAATCCACCTGTTCTTTCGGGGTCCCTTCATGAGATCTTTTGCAAGAGCAAAGAACTCATCATCATCTGATTGCGGAAATCTGACCACGTCTTCTTTTTCCTCTGGCCCTTCGTCTTGTGATGTCTTATCAAATGCAAGGAACGTCGCATTTTTAATCGGCAGTTTTGATGCCGCCACTTTTGATGGTGAGTCCTCGGACCGCACCCTCCATCCCGCACGATAAATTCTTGTTTCACACGCTTTTATAAATGCCGAACACAACTCAAAAACATAAACTTGACCAAGGCAATAGACACACATATCATATTGCCTATAATTCTGATTGGGGGTAAAGTTTCTATTTCCAGTAAATCTAGCCGGCTTATATGTCTGTGCATTGTAAGCTACTATTGACTAACCACCATTTAAGGTTATTTGAGCGGCCTCTTCATCTAAGATATAAGCCTGAGCTACAATTATATTCGAATTACTCTTCTCTAACCTTCTTAACTGCTCCGCAGCTCTTCTATATTCAGTAGGAAACCCTTTCATTAGAATCATAGCTTGATGACAAGGAGGAAAATTCCCCCTGGAGCATGCATTCTCAGACAATAGAAGCTTCAAGCAATTATAATATGAGTTCATGTCACCCCCCAGTATACTTATAGTCCCAATTTTTACAGCAGTTACTGTTGTTATGAGAAAACTGCTGGCACTGAAGATGAAGAAGATGCAGCAGTAGTCATCGTAGAACAAATCAAGAGAGGAAGCTTCCACAAATACCGATGGCTGAACAACAACTTCGACAGAGTATAACTATCAGAAAATAGCTCCAAATATCCTGAAAATTTACCACAGTGTAGATAACATACAAAAAAACACACACACAAAATTTCAATCAATTCCAATTAGAAGTCTGTGCGATATGTAGAAATGAAATTACATAAAACTGAGTGTACAGTTTTCATATCATTTGTTCCTAAAAATCAAATTCACTAAGTCCTACTTCTATACACCGAAACTGCTCTAATTTGTACGGAGGCATTCCAGCCGTACATCTAACATTCTATCACAACAAAATAATTCACTATGAAGAAAGTTATATTCTACCAAATATTAACACCGAAGTTCAGACAACGTAAAGTGATAATGATCTAGTCACGCCTCGTCACTATTTGTTGGCGGCGGCTGTCAGCGGTCCGATTAGAGGATTTGGCACTGTAGAACTGACTTCACGAAGTCCCGTGGTCCTGCCGAATTTCCGTACGTCCACGGAGGACATACTCACGCATTCTCCCAATTGACGACGCGTGTCCCAAGTGTGAATGAACCGTGAACTCCCAACTTCACTGTCACACTAATTTTGGTAAGTACTGAACCGAACTCAACCAAAAATAGCTTAAGTCCTGAACAACTCTCTCTCCCTCACAGCTGAGGCATAGAGAGGACTAAAGCTTTCTAAAAACAACAGTTACAACCTCATTCTGTTCACTGGCTAAGACATAAGATTCACTTAGAGCCGTCCATATTTCAGATGCCGTAGAGATTTTTATATATGTCATGTTTAGATAATCTGACAAAAGTAACTTCAGAACATACAATGTATCCTCATTTTTCTTTCCAAAATTGGAGTAGTATCCGGAAGGATACCAGAAGTCACATCATATAATTTCACTTGTTTTAGGTAAGACTTAGTCAATTCCGCCCAATTAAGATACTTCTGCCCATTAAACACCGAGATTCATGAGGGAGTACCCGTGACCTGTTGATTTGAGGCAACTGGTGCCACTGAAAAAGATGAAGAAGCAACGGAAGTTGTCATGACAATCAAATATGCAAAGAGGAAACTCTCACAAAATCCCACAAAAGACAATCTTCACAATGAAGCCCTAAGCAAACCAAACACACACTTGATCTGCAAAATTGCCACAATATAGAATATACATCAAGGAAGCAACATGCAAAATTTCACAAGGTTATGCCAAAATATCACAATGATCTTACAATTCAAAACACTCAGAAAGTGCTTCGTAGTTTTCCATATAATATGTAGAGTTTTAGAGAGAGATGGGACTTAGAAATATTCACTAGGTAGCCGCCTCACTCCGAGAGAGCTTTTGTACAAAATGTCAACTTTGACCCACCATAACTTACTGCTCAAGGGAGCAAATTCAAAGATTCTTTTTGCTATCGACTCAAAGGAGTCTTCTCTTCACAGAGGTGAAGTTAGTCAAAGTTTTTATCTGTTAGGGTGGCAGTTATTCTTGTGGAAACACAAAGGCGTCAAGGTTATCCTAGGGGCTTCAAGTGAGCTGCCTACTCTGAGGACCAATGGAGGTCTCAGTGTTGCAGGTTATGGGCCCACCCTCTATGGTGCCCATATTTAATGGAACAAGCTTCATATATTGGGAAAGTATGATGATAATGGCTCTATGTGAAAAGAAGTTTTGGGGGATAGTAAGTGGACTAGTGAGGCGTCCATGTAGTTCAACCATTCCTCTAAGGTTTGGGGGAAGCAGGTTTACCAGAAAAGCAGATCTAGCTCCACCGGAGGATTTGGAGGACGTGTAGAGCATTGTGATGGAAAAAAGGAAAAACAAGGAGGTAACTACACAGATAGCAACACCTATCGCAACCAGTTCTGCGTTCATGTCACCTATTCCGAGGAATGAGGAAAATGATGTTGATACTTGGGACTACAATAACATGGCGGCAAAACACTTCATTCTCCGCCATCTTACTCAAGGACTTGCATCTCCTCATTTGCAAGTGGAATGGGCATCCGATCTATGGATTGCCCTCATAGAGATGTATCGAAGTGGTACAATTCCGCAGTAGCAATTGGCTGATCAAAAGATAGATGCATATGCATACAAAGGAGGAAAAATGCTAGACTTTATAAATGAGCTTGCAACCCTTTTCATGGAACTAGAGAGTGCTAGTCGGGTAGAAACACAAAAGATGAAGGTTAACTGCCTCCTCATGAAGTTACCGAATGACTTTGAAAACATAGTCAACCGTGTGCAAGATTTATTGGACTCTAAGTGGATCTGGAATTTGTGGTAGGGATGATTCTCGTCCGAGAGAATACAATAGAGATCCGGAGGGGAGGGAAGAGTGGACAAGCTATTGCAATAGGAACTGATTGGAGGAGCAAGGATCCCAAAAAATCAATAGGAAACTATGGAGGAGGAGGACGGAAAACTTAGTCTGAGGAATTCGGACCGAGGGTCTCAAAGGGGTAGTGTCGCTTTTGTAAGAAACTAGACACTATATGGCAGAGTGTACTAAGCTTACAAAACTTCGGTTAAAGAAGGGGCAGACCGGCAAACCACCTAGAGGAAATAAAAAGGCCCTTGTGACATAGGTATATGAGGCGGAATCTAAGGACGGGGATGATGAGCTCCTATTGGATGAGGAGTAAGGAGCGAAAAACAAGGTCGAATTCCCACGAAAATAGAAATGTCCTTTCCGTGGATTGCTAGGTGAAGCAAGCTGTATCGTAGATTTAGTTGCCTCTATGCACATGTGTAAGGATAAACACCTGTTCACTAAGATAAGAAAGTTACACCCACCGTAGAGATAGAGTACGCTGATGGGAGGATAGTCACTACCACTCTTGTAAAATCTGTAGATCTAAAAGTTTTAGTGGAAAGAAAGGCATCCATGGTTATATTCTCCAATGTATTGTTTTTTCCAGAGTTGGACTAATACCTCATCTCTAAATTTGTATTAGATGGTAAGGGTTTTGATATTAGCACTAGGAAAGGAGTCTTTACTGCTATTTTTGAGGAGGAAGTTTATTTCACTGCTGAAAAAAAGTAGCCAAGGGATGTTTAGGCTGATTTTAAGCAATAAAAAGAGGAAAGTTTACTATGCTGGTGTTCATGATATAATGTTGTGGCATAAAAGGCTTGGGCATGTGAATCTAGATAAGTTAAGAGAGATGAAAAAGATGGGAGTAGTGGAAGGGATTCAGTTCGGTGAGACTGAGAATCTAAGTGATTGTAGTGGATGTGCTCAAGGTAAAACACATAGGTTACCCTTCCCAAAAACTGCCACCTCTAAGGGAGAAAAGATTCCATATTTAGTACACATAGATATTTGGGGACCAGCCAAAGTGCCTTCACCTGGGGGAAGAGATTTATGATGACTATCACTGATGATTGGTCTCGGTATTCCAGTGTGTAATTTTTGAAATATAAGTCAGAGGCTCAAGAATGATTTAGACAATATAAGGCATGGAGTGAAAAACTCCATGAAACCCCAATCAAGAGAGTAAGGAGTGACAATGGTGGAGAGTATACCTCTAACCAGTTTGAGGATTTTCTGAGGGAAGATGGAGTCCAACACCAAAAGAAAGTTCCAAAAAACCCGAAACAGAATGGGGTAGCAAAAAGATTAAATATGACACTTAGTGATAGTGCTAGATATATGTTGTCAGATAAGAAGATAGGAAAAAGGTTTTGGGCAGAAGCAATGAACTGTGCTAATTACCTCAAAAATAGAGTTCTTACTTTAGCTATAAAAGATCAAACACCTTATGAGAGATGGACACGCCAGAAACCAGACATATCTCACTTAAAGGTTTTCGGCTGTCAAGTGTTCAGTCTAGATACAGATCGGTCTAATTGGAAGCTATATCTTAAAGGAAAACCGAGGTACTTGTTAGGATATGATGTGGATGTAAAAGGATACAAAGTTTATGATCTAAAAGGGGAAGATATAATCTTAGTAAAACACCTAGTAGTTATGGATGAAAGGAAAGGCTGTGGATCCCCTTCAAGTATACAAAGTCGGTAAAAATCAGATTTTAGTCAGAAAATTTCGATAACTTTGAGCTTCCTACCTATCCAGGTTTCAGAGAAGATGACATTCTTGCAGGTACAAATCAGACCAAGAAGGACTCGGACGTGAAAAACCTAGTGATAACTGTATCACAAGCGGAAGACGCGATGGAAGTTGACTCTGAATCAAGGGACAAGGAGAAGCCGAGATTGTTCGAAAGAACCCACGCGAACCATTTATTCCGACAACAAATTTTGAGGGAGGAAGGAGAAGTAGCAATATGTTGCAAGAAAAACAGGCTAATAACAAGGTATCAAAACTATCTCATCCGGATGAACCTCAAACGTATGGAGAGGCGATGAACTGTTCAAAAAGGAACTGATAGTAAACAACCATCAATGAGGAGATGGCCTCAATTGTGGTAGCCGATTCTTGGGAGTTGGTGGATTGTCCACCTAACTGAAAACCGATCGGTTGTAAGTGGGTGTTCAAATTAAAACTAACCCAGATAACACCATTGAGGGCTACAAGGCCTAATTGGTGGCAAAAGGATTTACACAGAAAGAGGGAATCGACTACGAGGAAACCTTTGCCCTGGTCGTCTAATTTCTCTCCGTCAGCATACTTCTCAGTCTAGAAGCAGCGGAAGACATGGAGGTGCACAAGATGGACATCAAGACAAACTTTTTGCATAGAGAATTTGAGCAGGAGATCTTCATCCCACAACCTGAAGGATTTGTGGAGCGAGGAGAGGCGAGTAAGGTATACCGGCTGATTAATCCTCTTTATTGTTTGAAACAAGCGCCTCGACAATAGAATAAGAAGCTTGATATGCTTCTTACTGATCTGGGATATATTTGAATGAGCTTAGATCACGCAATTTATGTTTCTGAAGATCAAGATAGTGTTATTTTTATTGCAATTTATATTGATAATTTGTTTATTCTAAGTAAATAAATGGACAAAATTAATAAACTGAAAACGGATCTTAAGGGGAAATTTGAGATGAAGGATATGAGGGAGGCAAGATTTATTTTGAGAATTCAAGTAGAACGGGACCTAGAAAGAAACATTATAAGACTAGCTCAAAAAGAAGGAATAAGGAACATGTTGGAAAAGTTTCAGATGGATAAGGCTAATAGTTGTACAACTCTAATGGAGTTGAAGAAAGGAAGTGAGGGAGTGTGGAAAGAGACACTTAGACAAGGATTTAGGTCCTGAAGAATAGAATTTCACGCAGAATATTCCTTACAGGCAAGTAGTAGGAAGCCTAATCTATTTTATGAATTCTACCCGACCTGATTTAGCCGCAGGTATAAGAGTGTTGAGTAGAAGTTTAAAAGCTCTCACTAAGAGAGATTGGGAGGCAACTATATGAGTCCTTAGATACTTTATAGGAACTAGGGATCTATGGTTGCATTTGGGTGGGGGGAATACTAATATCACTACTTGGAGTGATGCTGGTTATGGTGATGCTCCGATGAGGAGATGTCTTTCTGGATATGTATTGTATGTGGGTGATGGGGCTTGTTGCTGGAGTAGCAAACAACAAAAGGTTATTGCTTAGTCCACCATAGAGGCTGAGTATATTGCCACTTGCTCTACTGTAAAAGAATTCATGTGGGTCAAGTCTTTGCTTGGTGAGCTTGGTCACCTTAAGTCTGGTGTGCAGAATTCTTTTTGTGATAATCAGGCAGCAATCGCTATTGTTGCCAATCCTAAACATCATTTAAAGCCAAACACATGGACATTAGACTCAGCTTTGTTACAGAGAAGGTTGAAGACAAAATAATCAGTTTAGAGTACAGACCAGATAGTGAGATGGTAGCAGATATGATGACCAAACCTTTGCCTTCCCCTAATCTAATTTTCTGCAAGAAGAAATGTGGTCTTTAATTGAAGAGTGACTTGAAAATAATGGCAGTGTAAAAACTAAAGGTTTTTTTTAGTATTTTCTAGGTTTAAAATTGTAAAGATAAAGTGCCGAAAAGAAGTAGAGGCAGTCTACCTATAACTCCTCTCTTCAACTCCCACACTTATCGCAGAGGGAGTTAGAGCCATGGCTGCCTATGCTATCCAAAGGAAGACATGCGGTAGCTTGGTAGGTTTACTAAAAAATAACGTGACGGACACAAGTTTTGATCCTGATACTTGCCGTCCGTCAAAGTTGTCGTTAGCCGATAGCTTTATCCTATTAGTCTATGACCAAAGCTAAATGCTACAGGGTTTGATAAGTATATAAATGTTAACACGTTGACTAATTCATTTAACGGTATATTAGGACATAGATACAGTTTGTATTATACCGGTTACTGAATATCTCAAAACGGATATCGCGCATTTGTTTCAAATGTGAAACAAATACCGCGCAATTCTTTATGACGGCTAAGATTGAAAATCGGTTGAGATCAGACGTTCGAGGTAAGCGCCAATATCGCACAATGCGCACTTTGGCAGTTAATGGTTGAAGACACATTCGATGCCACGTGGCATGATATCATTGGATGGCGACCTCTCTGGAGAATATAATAACAAATCCGAATGTGATACATGTCCACGAAATGATTTTGTCGTACAATGGTCGTTCATAAAGTACACCGACAACTGTACCATTCTGTACGTCACAGTATTGCGATTGGTACCGTACGCCAGTAGATAGAGTTTTAGAGAGAGATAGGACATAGAACAATTCAATAGGTAGCCGCCTCTCTCCGAGAGAGCTTCTGTACAAAAGGTGAACTTTGACCCACCATAACTTACTGCTCAGGGGAGCAAATTTAGAAATTCTTTTTGCAATCGACTTAGGAGAGTCTTCTCTTCACATGGGTGAAGTTGGTTAAAGTTTTTATCTGTCAAGGTGGTAATTATTCTCGTGGAAACACAAAGGGGTCAGGATTATCCTCGAGGCTTCGAGTGAGTTGCCTACTTTAAGGACTAATGGAGGTCTCTGAGTTGCAAGTTATAGGCCCACCCTCTAGATGCCCATATTTAATGGAAAAGGCTTTATATATTGGGAAAGTATGATGATAGGGGCTTTGTGTTAAAAGAGGTTTTTGGGGATAAGAAATGGACGAGTGAGGCGTCTATCTAGTTCAGCCATTCCTCTAGGGTGTGGGGGAAGCCATTTACCAAAAAAAGCAAAACCAGCTCCACCAGAGGATTTGGAGGAGAAGTAAAGCATTGTGATGGAAAAAAAGAAAGACAAGAAGATAGTTACACCGATAGCAACACCTATCGCAACCGGTTCAGCGTTCATGTCACCTATTCCGAGGAATGAGGAGAATGTTGTTGATACTTGGGACTACAACAATATGGCGGCAAAACACTTCATTCTCCGCCATCTTACTCAAGGACTTGCATCTCCTCATTTGCAGGTGGAAAGGACATCCGATCTATTGATAGCCCACATACAGATGTATCGAAGTGCTAATATTCAGCAGCAGCAATTGGATGATCAAAAGATAGATGCATATGCATACAAAGTGGGACAAATGCTAGACTTATTTAATGAGCATGCAACCCTTTTCATGGAACTAGAGTGTACTAGTCATAGAAACAGAAAAGATGAAGGTTAACTGCCTACTTATAAAGTTACTTGATGACTATTAAAACATATTCAACCGTGTGCAAGATTTTTCGGACTCCAAGTAGATCTGGAAGTTTGTGGTAGGGATGATTCTCGTCCGAGAAAATACAATAGAGAGCCGGAGGGGAGGGAGAAGTGGATAAGCTTTGGCAACAGGATCTGATACGAGGAGCGAATATCCCAAAAACTCAGTAGGAAACTATGGAGGAGGAGTAAAGAAAACTCAGTCCGATGAATCCAGACCGAGGGTCTCAAAGGGGTTGTGTAGCTTTTGCAAGAAACTAGGACACTATATGGCAGAGTGTACTAAGCTAACTAAACTTTGGTTAAAGGAGGGCAGACCAGTGAACTCCCAAGAGGAAACAAAAAGGCCCTTGTGACACAAGTACATGGGGCGGAATCCGAGGATAAGGACGTTGAGCTCTTATTGGTTGAGGAGTAAAAAGCAAAAAACATGTCAAAATCTCACGAAAGCAGAAATGTGCTTTCGGTGGATTGCTAAGTGAAGCAGGCTGGTTTGTAGATTCAGGTGCCTCTATGGACATGTGGAAGGATAAACACCTTTTTAGTATTTATGTATTTTCTAGGTCTGTTTTAGTGTAGAAAAAGAGTAGATGCAGTCTGCCTCTAACTCCCTTCTTTAAGCCCCCACATTTGTTGTAGTCACTAAAGGCTGGATAGGGAGCTAGAGCCATGGGTGCTTAGGCTCTCTATAGAGACAGGGTGTAGAAGTGGTAGACTTACCAAAAAGGTTTTTTACTAACCTAGGAAATTATCTTGGTACCTACCGGCCGTCAAGCAACCCATAGCCGTTAGCTTTATCCGTTTAGTCTAGGACTAGTGGTAAGACATATTGTGTTTGGTAGATATCTAAATAATATCTAGTAGGGTTTTCCATGTAACTTGATTATGGTTTATATGACATAAAAACAGTTAAACTTTAAAGTACAGACGAAACAAATAGTACGGACATTTGTTTCGACGGTCGATATTAAATGCCGAAATAAATCGGACGGTCGTGGATAGCGTCGGCTTTGTCGAAAGACAATTTGGCGGTTTGCGGATGCCGCTACTCCGGATGACACATGGCAACATCATACAGGTTTACGCAATCTTCAAAACGGAAGGTAACAAATCCAAAATTGACAAATGTCGCAATATGGCAATATCATACAAAGTCCGTACATAAAGTACTCGGCACCTGTACTTTCTTGTATGGTACGGTTTTTTTTGACGTGGCATGACATGGCTCCACGTCCAGAGATAACATTTGGAAGTAGGAATTCCGAGGATAATAAAAACTAGTTCGGATGTGACTTTTTAGCCATGTCGTACGATAGCCGTACAAAAGGTACACCTGTACCTTTTCCTTTATGTACTATACAGTAATGTGATTGGTCCATACCCCGGTACTAGGGGGTTTAGAGAGGGGTTTAGGACTTAGAATATTTTGGGTAGGTAGCAGCCTCTCCCAGATAGCATCTTGTATAAAAAGCAAACTTTGGCTAGCCAAAACTATCAATTTACTTGGTCATTTTCAATGATTCTTGAAATTCTATGGGCTCCATTGCCCACAGAATTCGCAGATCCAAAAGATTCTAATCTAGATAGTGCCGACTCCAAGTTGATATAAACCCAAATGAATGGTCCTTTGACAATTAGAACCCCAATACCCTTCACCCCTGTGAAGAGAAGACCTTCTGTGTGCTCAGTTCCACCACAGAATGCAAAGCTTGAATATGTGTTTTGGACAATATTCCCCACTGTGACTTTCCCACAGAATAAGTGCCACCCTGGCATGCAAATACTATGACCGACTACACCCCCGTGTAGCTTGGACTCCCCTAAGTCCGCAGCAAAAAGAATCACTGAATTTGCTCACCCGAGCAGTAAGTTATGGCTGGTCAAAGATGACCTTTATAGTTACAAGCTCTCTTAGAGAGAGAGAGGTACCTAAATATTACTAAGTCTCGGTCTGCCTACTCACGACTACCTACTACTAAACCCTAGTCCAATAGGAACACTATATAGTACAAGAAGGTACAATGGGCGATGTACTTATTGTACGACCATTGTACGACAAGGTCTACAAGGTGACACATGTCAAATCGGAAGCCATGGTTCCTCCTCCCATATTCTCCGGTATCAAATAATGTGGCGCCACGTGGCACCGCGTGACGCTATCTCCGTATGCCGCCAAAAAGCTCACTTCGCGTGGCGGCTATAATGTCGGCCGTCTGATCAAAACATATTTTACACGGTTTAGATTCGCGTACATGCAGAAATTGCTCCTTTTGGTTAGTCTGCTGTTAATTAGCTGTTGCGTTAATGTTTATTTATTTATGAAACCCGTCACTTGTATCGTTTCAATAACGCCTTATTGGTTAAGGCTTATCTCTACAAATACAATCACAAACCACGGTTCAAATCTGGTTTAGAGCAGTTTTTGGTTATTTGTTAGTTTGTTAGAACTCTCTTCTTGTACACTTATAAATATCTATTGTACCCTACATATGCCATTGTTTACTCTAAGCTATAGGCTAAAGCTAACGTCTGTTATAGGATGTAGGTACCAGGATCAAATCCTGGAACCATCACAACCATTTTGGTACAAACTACGAATTAGCCTATCCTCTTTAGACAGCCATGGCTCTAGCTCTCTCTCTGGTCTTCAGTGACTGCAACAAGTATAGGGACCGGAGAGAGTTGAGCGAGAAGCAGGTTGCCTTTGCTGACTTACTCTATTTTTTTTTCCAATACAGACCTAGAAAATACATAAATTTCAACACTCCCCTTATTTTCTAGTCTACTTTCTTTTCAACTCCCACTAAAAATATATATACAATACTTTTTTTTTTCCTTCTTTTCTTTTTCCTCTTTCCTTTCTCCTCATAAAACTTTTAGTGAATGCTCTCGTATTTTAAAAGGTCCATTAGATGAGCTGAAATAAACATTCCATCTTGCTGATCACATATTTTATTAAGCATACAATTTTCCATAAATCCAAGCAAGGATTTTATCCCACTCATCTCTTTTCCATCCACACAGAATCCGATTTCCCTCTTGCAATTCAAAAAACCAGCCCCATCCCCAATCTGCGACACACACCCAGATGCTAACCCTTTTACATGCACACCACCATAAATGCCATCACTCCCATTAGTGATGTAAAAACCATTACCCCCCAAATTTATCGTTATATCAAGAGTCCCCACTAAGTTCCTCATAAAATCTACATCTTTCGAGCTCATATTTTTATCCATGATACTCACCCCATTTTCTGAACTTTCGTCACTCTCTCCCATAGAATTCTTTCCACTATCACTTTCTATAATGATTCCCAAAGAGTATTTCTCCTCCCCTAAACTTTTCATTAAATATTTCTTTTCTCCCCTATCCTTTAAAACCCCCTCTAGTTTTACTTCTCCCCTTTCTTCCAAATCCGTTGAAGTCTCCCTTTCCAACCAGTTTTTTGTTTCCCAAATATTTATAAAATTATCCTCATTATTTTTATTTTTCCCTTTTTCATTTATGTATCCTATATCTGAATTTCTCATTTCTAAGTCATACTGTCTACACTCCTTGACATCCTCATCATTTCTAACTCCTTCAAGAACCTCCCTTCCCTTTACTTCCCTTATACCTCCTAAAGCACATCGTTGCTTTCGTGTAATTTATGTGTACTTCTCTCTCTTCTCCATTCTACCGATGTGAAGAAACTCCAATATTTCTTCATCCTCTTTCTCCTCTCCCCCTTCTTCCTCCTCTTTCACATTCCAACTTCTAAGTTCTTCCAAACAAGGACACTCCTCTATATAGTGACCCGGTTCTCTACAAAAGAAGCAAACACCCTTTTTCAAAGCTCCCCTTTCTTTTCCTCTCCCTCTCTTTCCACCAAAGTTCCGATAAGGTTTACCTTCGTCTTTCTTCCTCTCATCACGCTTCCGCTCGTCACCGCCGTTCCTCCCATCACGCTTCCGCCAATCACCACCAGCTGTAAAGGCAGTTACCCTCTCAATTCCCCCACGAAGCTCCAAAGTGCTTTCCCTCACAAAAATTATCCCCATGGTGAAGCTCCAAGTCATGAGGAGCCATCCATTGCCTGCATACGATAAATGATGTTTTCGTACTCATCTGGGAGTTTCATGAGTAGTGTATTGATCTTTCTCTCCTCAGATTCTACATACCCCGCACTAGCAAGCTCAACATATAACGCAACAATATCATTGCAAAACTCTATCATGTTACCGCCTTTATAAACATAGGCCTCTATTTCCTGTTTTACTAACTGCTGCCTCTGAATAGTCTCACTCTTATAAATCTGCCTTAGTGTTTCCCATATTTCTGAAGACTTGGTAAGACTTAAAAGAGTGATAGCTATGGACTTATACACATATCTAAGTATAAGATGTTTTGTTATAGTGTTTTTATACTCCTAAATTTTACAATCATTTTCTTCAGTTTTACTTATAACCCCTCTAAGTGAAGATGTGGCAGAGAGCATAGCTCCCCTCACCATAAGTTTTCCTTTATCCTTCTCCCCTATTTCCCCATCCACGGAAAGGTTTTTTCCTTCACCTTTTGATTCATCTGAACTCCGGTTGATATTCTGTGCAACCTCATATGATTCTCCAAAGTAACCTCCTTCAAAGCCAAGTGGCGGACATCTCACTTGTCTGGAAACAATTCCCCATAAGTGCTTCTCGAAAAGCAATCCCTCCATAATAAACTTCAATAAGTGAAGTCTTTTCAATTGAACATAGGCACCTTAGATGGTGGGCCCATAACCTGAAATTCTATGGGCTCCATTGCCCACAGAATTCGCATATCCAAAAGAAGCTAATCTAGATAGTGCCGACTCCAAGTTGATATAAACCCAAATGAATGGTCCTTTGACAATTAGAACCCCAATACCCTTCACCCCTGTGAAGAGAAGACCTTATGTGTGCTCAGTTCCACCACAGAATGCAAAGCTTGAATATGTGTTTTGGACAATATTCCCCACTGTGACTTTCCCACAGAATAAGTGCCACCCTGGCACGCAAATACTATGACCGACTACACCCCCGTGTAGCTTGGACTCCCCTAAGTCCGCAGCAAAAAGAATCACTGAATTTGCTCACCCGAGCAGTAAGTTATGGCTGGTCAAAGATGACCTTTATAGTTACAAGCTCTCTTAGAGAGAGAGAGGTACCTAAATATTACTAAGTCTCGGTCTGCCTACTCACGACTACCTACTACTAAACCCTAGTCCAATAGGAACACTATATAGTACAAGAAGGTACAATGGGCGATGTACTTATTGTACGACCATTGTACGAAAAGGTCTACAAGGTGACACATGTCAAATCGGAAGCCATGGTTCCTCCTCCCATATTCTCCGGTATCAAATAATGTGGCGCCACGTGGCTCCGCGTGACGCTATCTCCGTATGCCGCCAAAAAGCTCACTTCCCGTGGCGGCTATAATGCCGGCCGTCCGATCAAAACATATTTTACACGGTTTAGATTCGCGTACATGCAGAAATTGCTCCTTTTGGTTAGTCTGTTGTTATCTAGCTGTTGCGTTAATGTTTATTTATTTATGAAACCCGTCACGTGTATCGTTTCAATAACGCCTTATTGGTTAAGGCTTATCTCTACAAATACAATCACAAACCACGGTTCAAATCTGGTTTAGAGCAGTTTTTTGTTATTTATTAGTTTGTTAGAACTCTCTTCTTGTACACTTATAAATATCTATTGTACCCTACATATGCCATTGTTTACTCTAAGCTATAGGCTAAAGCTAATGTCTATTATAGGATGTAGGTACCAGGATCAAACCCTGGAACCATCACAACCATTTTGGTACAAATTACGAATTAGCCTATCCTCTTTTGACAGCCATGGCTCTAGCTCTCTCTCTGGTCCTCAGTGACTGCAACAAGTATGGGGACAGAAGAGAGTTGAGCGAGAAGCAGGTTGCCTTTGCTGACTTACTCTATTTGTTTTTCCAATACAGACCTAGAAAATACATAAATTTCAACAATTCTTTTTGCTGCGGACTCAAGGGAGTCCAAGCTACATAGGGGTGTAGTCGGTCATAGCTTTTGCTTGCCTAAGTGGATGCATTTCTAAGGGAAAGTCAAAGTGGGTATATGTATCCAAATCACATATTCTAACTTTGCATTCTGTGGTGGAACTGAGCACACACAAAGTCTTGTTTCACAAGGGTGAAGCTTTAATTCGGTTCCGATTGCCAAAGGGTCAATCATTTTGGTTTATATAAACTTGGAGGTTGCACTATCTAGATTAGCTTCTTTTGATATGCGAATTCTGTGTGGCAATGGAGGCCATAACATTTCACACCTGTTCACTAATATAAGAAAGATACACCCACCGTAGAGATAGACGGGGATGGGAGGATAGTCACTACTACTCTTGTAGGATCGGTAGATCTAAAAGTGTTAGTAGAAGGAAAGACATCTATAGTTACATTCTTCGATGTATTGTTTTTTCCGAAGTTGAAGTAAAATCTCATCTCTACATTTGTATTAGGTGATAAGAGTTTTGATATTAGCACTAGGAAAGGAGTCTTTACTGCTAGTTTTGAGGAGAAAGTTTATTGCACTGCTGAAAAAAGGTAGCCAAGGGATGTTTAGGCTGATTTTAAGTAATAAAAAGAGGAAAGTTTACTATGCTGGTGTTCATGATATAATGTTGTGGCATAAGAGGCTTGGGCATGTGAATCTAGATAAGTTCAGAGAGATGAAAAAGATGGGAGTAGTGGATGGGATTCAGTTCGGTGAGAGTGAGAATCTCAGTGATTGTAGTACATGTGCTCAAGGTAATGCACATAGGTTACCCTTCCCAAAAACTGCCACCTCTACGGGAGAAAAGATTCTAGATTTAGTACACATTGATAATAGGGGACCGGTCAAAGTGCCTTCACCCAGAGGGAAGAGATTTAGGATGACTATCACCGATGATTAGTCTCTGTATTCCAGTGTGTATTTTTTGAGAAATAAGTCAGAGGCTCAAGAATGATTTAGACAATATAAGGCATTGAGTGAAAAACTCCATGAAACCCCAATCAAGAGAGTAAAGATTGACAATGGTGGAGAGTATACCTCTAACCAGTTTGAGGATTTTTTGAGGGAAGATGGAGTCCAACACCAAAAGAAAGTTTTAGAATACGTGAAACAGAATGTAGTAGCACAAAGTTTAAATAGGACACCAAGTGATAATGCTAGAAGTATGTTGTCGAATAAGAAGATAGGAAAAATATTTTGGCCGAAGCAATGAACTCTGTTAATTACCTCATAAATAGAGTTTTTACTTCAACGGTAAAAGGGCACATACTTTATGAAAGATGGACAGGCCGAAACCAGACATATCTCACTTATGGGTTTTAGATTGGTCTAATTGGAAGATAGATCCTTTAGAAAAACCAAGGTATTTGTTAAGATATGAGGAGGATGTAAAAGGATAGAAACTTTATGATCTAGAAGGTGAAGATATAATCTTAGTAAAACACCTAGTAGTTATGGATAAAGGAAATTCTGTGGATCCCTTTCAAGTATGCAAAGTCGGTAAAAATCAGATTTGAGTCATAAAATTCTGATGACTTTGAGCTTCCTAACTATCCAGGTTTCAGAGAAGAAGACGTTCTTGTAGGTACAAATCAGACCAAGAAGGACTCTGCCGTTGAAACTCCATTGACAACTCTACCCCAAGCGAAAGACGTAGTGGAAATTGACTCAGAATCAAGGGACAGGGGAGAAGCTGAGATTGTTCGAAAGAACCCACGCGAACCGTCTATTCCAGCAACAGATTTTGAGGGAGGAAGGAGAAGTAGCAAAATGTTGCAAGAAAAAAAAGCTAATAACAAGGGAACAAAACTATCTCATCTGGATGAACCTCGGACTTATGGAGAGGCGATGAAGTGTCTAGAAAAGAACCGGTGGAAGACAGCCATCAATGAGGAGATGGCCTCAATTATGGCAGCCGATACTTGGGAGTTGGTGGATTGTCCACCTAACTGAAAACCGATCGGTTGTAAGTGGGTGTTCAAATTAAAACTAACCCAAATAACACCATTGAGGGCTACAAGGTCTGGTTAGTGGCAAAAGGATTTACACAGAAAGAGGGAATCGACTACGAGGAAACCTTTGCCCCGGTCGTCAAATTTCCCTCCGTTCGAATATTTCTGAGTCTGGAAGCACCGGAAGACATGATTGTGAACCAGATGGACATCAAGACAACCTTTTTGCATGGGGAATTAGTAGTGGAGATCTTCATGCGACAACTTGAAGGATTTGTCGGTTGAGGAGAGGAGAGTAAGGAATGTCGGCTGATTACATCCCTTTATGGTTTGAAATAGGCGCATCGACTGTGGAATAAGAAACTTGATGAGTTTTTCACCAATCTGGGATAAATTCGGATTGTAGAAATTAATGGTTATTAGTTAAGTATTTTCTAGGTCTAAAATAAAAGGCAGAAAAGAAGCCTAGGCAGTTTGCTTCTAACTCCTCTCTTCATCTCCCACACTTGTCGCAATCACTGAAAGTTGAAGAGGAAGCTAGAGTCATGGTTGTCTATGCTGCTTATAGAGATAGAGAGACAGGTGGTAGATTTTGGTAGATTTACCAAAATATACCTGACGGACCCAGGATTTGATCCTGGTACTTACCGTTTGTCAATTCTGAGTAGCCGGTAGCTTTATCCTATAATCTAGGATCGATGCTAACACATATAGGGTTTGACAAATATATATACTGTTACGCGTGAACAAATTCATTTAAGTGTAACTATAGATGTCGCATATGGATACAGTTTTGTAAAAGTAAGGAGTAGAGTACGGATACGTAATGGATATCGTGCATTTTGTTTCGACAGCGAAACAAATACTCGCGCAACAATTTATGACAGTTGCGATTAAAAACCAATTTGATCAGACGGTCAAAATGGACGTCGAGATCGCGGAATATGATTTTGGCGGTTTTCGGTCAACGCCACATCCATCGACACGTGGCACAACAACATTGGATTACGGCATCTCCAAAGATTTCAAGAACGAATCCAGATATGACATGTGTCAGCTAGTTTGCCATGTCGTACAATGACCGTACAGAAAGTACACCGACACCTGTACCTATTTTTACGATACAATATTTTGATTGGTGTCGTACTTCAGTAGATAATGTTTTAGAGAGAGATAGGACTTCGAAAAATTTAGACGATAGGACCCTCTCTCCAAGAGAGCCTTTGTACAAAAGGTCAACATTGACCCTCCATAACTTATTTCTCAGAGGAGCAAATATAGAGATTTTTTTTGCTATCGACTCAGGGGAGTCTTCCCTTCACTGGGGTGAATGTGGTCAAAGTTTTTGTCTGCCAGGGTGGTAGTTATTCTTGTAGAAACACAAAAGGGTTAGGGTTATCTTAGAGGCTTCTTGCAGGCTGTCCTTTCTGAGGACCTATGGTGATCTCAGAGTTACACGGATCAGCTCAGATCACTCAATCTATGTTTTTGAAGATGAAAAATGTGTTATTTTTATTGCAATTTATGTTGATGATTTGTTTATCTTAAGTACATCAATTGACAAAGTTAATAAACTGAAAACGGATCTTTAGGGGAGATTTGAGATGATGGATATGGGGGAGGCAAGATTTATTTTGAGAGTTTAAGAAGAAAGAGACCAAGAAAGAAAAATTATAAGACTAACTCAAAAAGAAGCAATAACGAACATGTTGGAAAATTTCCAGATGGATAAGATTAATAGTTATACAACTCTAATAGAGTTGAAGAAAGGAAGTGAGGGGAGTGTGAAAGAACGAGTCATAACCTTAGACGAGGAATTAGGTCCTGAAGAATAGAATTTCATGCAGACTATTCTTTAGAGGCAAAAAGTGGGAAGCCTAATCTATTTTATGAATTGTACCCGGCCGGATTTAGTTGTAGCTTTAGGAGTGCTGAGTAGAAGTTTAAATGCTCTCACTAAGAGAGATTGGGAGGCAGCTAAAAGAGTCCTTAGATATTTGATAGGAACTAGGATGGTTGCATTTGGGTGGGGGGAATATTCACATCACTACTTGGAGTGATGCCAGTTATGGTGATGCTCCGATGAAGAGATGTAGTTCTGGATATTGTCAAGCTCGTGTGCGTTGCCAGAACACTTATATATAACCAAGGACTTCCGAACCCTTTTGAACCAATAAGGTCCTCAAAGAACGGAGGAGTGAGTGCACCACGCCAGACAAAATCCTTTAATTTGCCAAACTGAGCCGAACGCACTTTATTTCGTGCCTAACGGAGGTCGAACGACGGAGTTATCTTACTTTAAAGATTTCCATTCTGTTACACGCAACCAGTTTCCACCTTTCCCTTTGGGAAGTACTTTGTGGACACCACGTAACTTTTGGGATAGATCTGTAGATTTTGCTGTTGGGTGTCAGTAGGATGTTAGTTCAGGTCCACTAGACTGGCAAAACATTTACTACTTTGGGTCAAAGTTAGACCTTTCACGTCAATTCACGACTTTGTGGCTCAAAAGCGCATAATAGGAGGACATTTGGCTTCAAATCCAGCCGGAGCTAGTCGCCTCACTTTTTGCCCTAATTGTAGCAAAACCTGTTTTGTCTTATGTCTGTACGATAACAATTTTTGGTCGTTGATTGGCTTTTGGTATTGCTTTGACTTTGGCACTTCTAGTAGGAAAAACTTTGCTGGTAAAAGGCACTTGGGGCCAAATGAGACAAGTTGCTTTTTCAGTATTGTCTCTTGAGAAAACCCCCAGAGAATACAATGAATCTTTTTGTTGGAGAACTATTGCATTCTGTCGTTGACTCTATTGCCATCTTTGTTTTGGATTGTCTTTTGTGGAAATCGTAGCTCGGGTGGGTGGTTGGCACTATCCTCTCTTTGGGCAGTTTGGACTTTCGCTATTTGAAACTTAGAAGAGTCTGGTCGGATCCGTGCAGCGGAACTGAGGGTTGAGAGAGAATCATATCAATCTTCAGGGCAATTTGGAGAGGTTTCTTCTACTCAGTTTTGTCTTCGTTGCACTCCAGGGAAAGTGAACTTACTTCACCATTTATATTGATTTCTATCTTTATATCTATTTTCTGGGGCAAGGTGATATTGTATAAATTGAAAGAGCCGATATTTATTGTTTTTATAATTTCTGCGTGGGAGTTATTTGCGCTCTTTTGTGGTCGTCTTTGGTTTTTATCCGGAGTTCTTATGGACTGGATTGGACGACCAACATTCCCTTTCCATCCTTTAGATAGCATTCAAGGGTTTAGCATTTAGTGGGCTTTCGGCAAATCAACACAGTACTGAAAAAGCCACCTGTCTCTTTAGGTTAAAGAGGATAGGTGCTTAAGGCGGAGTACTTCCATAAAGGCATTTAGCTCTTCTGTTGCGGTCAGCTATGGGAGGAGGAGAAGTTCAGGATAGGGATCTTTTTGGTGTTAGGCCGGAAGAGCAAGAGAGGCAAGAAGCAGTAGCACAAGAGGAAGAGTCCCAAGTGCCCGAGGCATCGGTTCCTTTTGCCTCAACTTTAAACATAGAGCAGTTTATTCAAGGAATGATGCATGAGGCTGTTAGATTTGGGACTCCTCCAAAAAAGCGAGTGAGGCAACCCTCTATTCCACCTCCACCTGTCTTTTCTCTCGAGAATTTCCCAACTTTATCCGAGGCTGCTGAAACTCTAATACCTCCATTGGTACTCAGAGTAAGCTGCTTACTAGAAGCCCCTAGGATAGCCTCAATCCCTTAGTTTTGTATGAGTATTACTGACACACTGACAGAATACAGACTGATCAGACTTCACCCCTTAGTAAAGTAGACTCTCTTGAGTTTGTTACAAAAAGAATCCTTGAATTTGCTCCCCCGAGCAGTAAATTATCAATGGTCAAATATGACCTTTTAAATAGAAGCTCTTTGGGAGAGAGGCGGCTACTTCTAATTCTCCTAAGTCCTAAACCCCTCTCTAATCCCTCTACTGCTGATGTACACGACCAATCAAATCATTGTATAGTATAGAAAGGTACTTGGCCTGGAGTACTTTCTTTACGGCCATTGTACGACATGGCCCAGAAGATGACGCCTGTCATATCTGAGGTCGCCTTTGTATGTCCCGGAGATGCCGCTATCCAATGTCATGTTGCCACGTGTTACCTGGTGTGGCAGCGACGGCAAACCGCCAAATCGTCCATTCCGCGATGCTGGTTTCTCCCTCTGTCGTGCGATTGATATCGACCTTAATTCAGGGTCGTTTAAAATACTAGTATTTTCCAATGTAACTCTATTTGTCTATCTCTATGTGATTGTGGTCTGTTTGTCAGTTAAATGAACTTCTATATTTCTACATCTTTAAGTAGCTATCGTACCCTATATACTCCAGCACAGGTCCTAGTGTATAAGCCAAAGCTACTGGCTACAGACAAATTGACAAATGATTGGTACAAAGATCAAATCCTGGGTCCCTCAACCTTTTTGGTAAGTTTACCAAAAGGATTGCCTTCTGACTCTAGGGGAAGCATAGGCAGCCTTAGCTCTAGCTTCCTCTCCAGCCTTGAGTGACTACGGCAAGTATGGGGGCTAGAGAGAGAAGTTAGAAGCACGCTGCCTCTGCTTTTTCCTCCTCATTTGAGATCAATTAAGAAACCTAGAACATACATAAGAAATCTTTTTATTTCAACAGTTGCTAGATCTAGGGTAACGGAGAAGGTGGAGAGACCGACATTATCCCCTAAATCACGTAGGAAGGGCTTGGCACATAAGGAATCGGGCCCCGGTCACCCTCCCGAAGTATGACGATTTACGAGATCTAAAGTTTCGATAATGGAGAGGTGCATGGATCCCGAAATTTCGGCAGATCCTAACTAGCCAAGTCATAAAGAAATCTAAGCCCTTCACAATCTCCATGAGTTGAAAGTTAAGGAGTTGGTCCAGCGGGTAGCAAGGTCAAGACGAGCCAAGATCGCACGCCCAGTGGGAAGTGAAGTGGAAATATTGAGCTATTCATCACAAAGAGGATCTTCACCCTCAGTCATGGAGCAACAGGGGAGGCCATCGACTTCATACAAGCAACCCATCTGATCTCAAGACACTGCAATTAGCAAACCATCGAGGGGTAGGGCGACCTCTCGGGCCCTGTTCAGGGAAGGAACGAGCAAGTGGGGGTTACCACAGCCCAAGAGAGTGCACCGGTTTGACCACCGTGACAGTAAAGGCAGGTTCCTATCGATGCTTAAAGAAGAAACGTTACCTCCTACTGGGCCAACCGCACCATAAAAACCTCCTCCAGTTGCCTTAATCGTTCGACCTTCGGAGGATTGTGGAGGATTATGGATACAGATCCAGAAGTTTAAGGCATGGGGATTGCAAATCTGACTAAGGTGGTTAGCAGGACTCACGAGGTTATGGAAATAGTGAAGGCACAAGGTCAGGCGACGGCGGGGGGTGGACCAGTTACGGTGGATTGGGAGGCTTGAGAAAGGGAAAGACGAGCTTTATAGGAACAAGAGTTGAACCTTATATGGGAAGCGAGGCGTATGTCCAACGGACTTCTCAATAAGCAGATACTCACTTCTTCTAGGACAAGACCATACCTCGGAGCACCAGTTCATGAACCTGCATCTATCTTGGAAACGCTATTAGGGATGCCTCTTTCGGAGACTGACTATGATACCCCTCTTCACCGAAAAGGGGGTGGAACCACAGGACCTAATGGGAAGGGTTTGGGTGCAAATATACTTCTTCACATTGTAGCTTATCCTCAAGGAGTGTCAACTGTTATTGCGGTGGAAGACGCCTTCGCAGTAGAAGCCCTTGTGGAATTACGACCGGACAAAAGGGTTCACATTCCCTTTAGAGCATCCCCTCCTCCCGCTTCTCGAACTAGACAATCTCCACAATCCCCTGCTCTTACCTCTTCTCCTTGACCACCCTTTTCTCCTGCTGCGGTAGTCTGTGGGTCACCAGATCAGCCTATTTTGCCCTACAAATACAACGTCCCTGCCTATTATCGTCCTCACCGGCATTCTCCTTCTACCAGCTCAGCAACTCCACCTCCCGAGACAACCAAGAGGCGAAACAGGAGACAGACTCCTTATCTTACCGAGCCCAAACAGTCTACGTCTCCGTCTCCGCCCCCGTCTATTCCACGAAGGCCTTTGAACAGACTTCGTCTCCACATACCATCAGTGGAGACATTTCTAAGAGGGGAACAATACATTCATAGATCTAGAGGAGCTTCCACACCTCCTTTGAGAGCAAAACGATCCTCGGTGGGGGGGGGGTTCCCAGCTGTTACACCCAGAGGAGAAAGAGGTTCGGATATAGAAGGGGTAGATCCCGGAACAATTTCATTGGCATAGTTTATCAGCCCCACCAGGCGAGCCTCTCCATAGTTCACCCACCTTGCCGAGGAGGAAAACAAAATGAGGATATAAGGATCTTTACGGGAGATAGCTCAGGGATCGCTTTTTCTGATTTTGAACTGCTGTGGAAATCCTTCACGCAGTCTGAAATTAACAAATACAGTGATGGGGCTATCCCAGAAGATTTTGAGACCACTATTTTTCCTATGATGGTAAACTTTCTAGCCGGAGGAGCTTTGGCCGACTATAAGGAGCGTCAACCCTCTCCGATGGCTCCTAACATCAAAATCTCAAATCCGACACTTGACGCCTAAGTCTTTGACGTAGTTGCCAACCCGACACTTGACGCCTAAGTCTTTGACGTAGTTGCCGATCTGGCTCCCGCCGCAGTAGTCTTTGTTAATGCCACTTTCACTATGGACATGAAACTGCGGGCCCAAGGAAGAGCCTATGTTAACCATCTGCAGGCAGTACAAGCCGTTGAGGGAGCTAGCCGAATGATGGCCAGCCCAACCCCTTGCACCACTTTGCTGAACGCTTGGAGACTCCTTTGTACGGAAAGGAACGAAACTGCAATCAAAAAATTCACGGAATTCGAATGTTTGAAAAATGAAACCACGTAGACGCTGTTCAACCGCCTCTCGAGCCTTTGTCAGAAGACCAAGCTATCTACCATTAACACCCCAGCCATGGCCACGAAATATTATGTCAATGTTCGGAATTCGTTCGGACCAACAAGAGAGGCAGCTCTCGACAATTAGAGTGCTAGTCAGGCAATCCACGACAAAAACCCCACGGCGCAAGAAATTCCATTGGCTGCAATGAAGTTATATGATCATTATGTAAACTGGGAGGCCAAAGTAAAGGCTGTTACCGAGAAAGCGCGAGCCAACTTCGCAGGCTTCACGGGGGAATCCTCTCTTAACACAGAAGAACAAATCGAGCTGCAAGCTTTGCGGAAGCTTAAAGGGAAACAGGAAGCTGAACCAGATCCGAACTTGCAATGGGTGCGGATGAAAAAGTTTACCTGTACAACTGCTTGAACTGCAACCAAACCGGTCACAGGTGGAAACGATACCCCAGGAAGCTCAACGCGGAACTCGCTATCAAGCAAAAAGAGTTTGAGAAAGAACGTGCAGAAAGAACCCGGAAGCAGCAGGAACGCAGGCAGGAAGGAGGGGGAGGGGACCAAACACCGGTAACAAAAGAAACTTATAAACCTACTCCCAGGACTAAAACCACTAAAATGTCTCAATCCTAGTTAATACAAATCAGACTTCCTAAACTTGATGATGCTCAGATCTCGAAAGAGTTAAGAGGGAAGTACACCACAGAGGGGTCAAAATGTGAGGCTTGTGGGTTTATGGGCCATAAGGAAGGGCAATGTTTTCAAAAGAGTGGGGTCCCAAAGGAAGTGATGCAATATGCTTTGTTCATAGGTGAGGGGGAACCAGTTGTTAATCCTTTGCCATTGTAACTTTTGTATTTATGAGGGGTCAATCTCCAAATGAACCGGGACCAAGTAACATGATGCCATAACACATCATTCAGCAGCATAACAGTCAACTGGCCACCATGGCAGGAGAATTGGCCGCTCTCCGCTTGGGATTGAAGGCCCACACACCTCCACCTCTAATGCACGCTGAGAAAGTGCATAGACAGAAGCAAGAAATGTTACATAAGCTAGCGGAGATGGAACATCAAACCATGGTCGGTGGAGAGGATGATGACCTCATGGGTTGGGATATGGAGCCTCCAAAGGCTCATCGTGCTCGGACATTTTTGTCCGGAGCCTAGAAAGTCAGAGTCGCGGGCAATCGCAAGCAACTTCGCTCTACCATGTCTTTATAGAGAAAGGACAAACAACCGATGGAACCAAAGGACCACAGCGGCAAGGCCACTAGTCCTTTATCCTTCACACTGCAAGCTATCCTGCTGAGTAGTGACATTGGGCTGGGCCTAAAACCGACCCATCCGCCTCCTCTGGCTCTAAAGAAAATTCCTCTCGGTTTCGAGGGTTAGAAAAAAACACAGCCAGAAAAGGGTGCTTCAACCACTGAAACAGATAAAGAATGGTTCGACTAATACATAGTTGGAAGACCAACAGCAGATCCACCAATAACACCTCCAATAGGGAACAATGACGCAGAAGATGAAGAAGCAACGAAGTGGAACAAGAGAAATCAGAAGACGAGGAATCACCTATTTCATCGCCCAAAGCTCACCCTCCTTCTTCCAAACTGGCAATTATGTTAGTACGACATCTGATGCCCTACGCCTTGACCCACGTCAAAACGCTAGCTTCCTCCCACAATTTGCCCGAAGATATCCTCATTTAGGCACTAGAAGAAGAGATTCACACCAAGAGGGAAAGTGTCGGGTTGGCAAAACCACCCAAGACAGAATTTATGTCGCAAGAACCGAAAATGTCTATGGCGGATTGAGATTATAAGGCCTTGTCGGTGGCTCTTGTTCTTAACAAGACATGTAATTTTTAACTTAATGGATACAGGTATTTAGATGTAGTGGTGGATACCGGAGCCCTCCCTAAACTTATAACCACTTTAGCATTACAAAAAATGCGAGATGAAATCAGGCCAGAAATCAGTCCCAGCGAAATATGCCTGAGTACGGTCAGCAGTGAGAGCCAACCAGTATTTGGCATCATTAAGCAATGGAAATCGAATTCGCGGATGACGCACGTTAACACGTACAAATTCAGCTCCTCTTTATCGTAGTGGAAGGTAAACAATTTGAAATTATTTTGGGTATGGCTACATGGACAAGGTTGAACATGAAGTTGAGCATCTAGAAGGAACAAGTTACACTTTCAGACCCGGAAGATCCCGAGGGCACCAAAGTGGTGGTTTCTTTGGATTTATGGAACCGAGGGAAAACAACCGTTCCTGTGGCTGGATGCTTTCCGGTGTACTCTGCATCAACCCCCTTCAGAGTTATTCAAAGATTCCACCGATATCGCGAATTCCATCTAGCACTTCTCTATTTCCAAGCGGTGGGAAAGGGAGTATCAAAGCAGATTAATACTGATGGCCACCCTTCGGCGGGGAGTGGACAGGAGCTTTGCCGCCATATCATCCGGACAGCAAGGTTCATCCGGCCCAAACTCCCAACGATTCTTTACCTACACAAGGATTTCAACCGACAAGTGGTGTCACTTAAGATCCCGCCCTCAGGATTCCGGATTCTCTCGTTTTTTTCCAGCATTAGTTCCGACCTAGAAACCGTCCTAATAGCTAAATACCAAGTAGAAAAGTACTCGGCATTCGAGATTGACCCGGACGCCCGGGCAATAAGTGAGTATCGACTACAACAACTGCACCAAATTTACCCACAACAACTCCCGGTGTCCTCCATATCTAACTCTCACCGTACGCTTCCCTAGAATGTAGACAACATCACGGATTCACATTTGGAAAAGCTTGGAAGGGTAGACTTGGTGATCGCTGGATGGCCTTGCCAGCGGTATTCCTTAGCACGACAGGGCAGGGGACACCAAGATGTCCATAGCACAACATTTTTTCAAATGACTCGACTGATAACAGGGTTACATGAACGCCAAGACAGACCAGTGGGGTACGTTTTGGAAAACGTTCACCCCACAGAAGATAAAAGGAAACAAGTTGTCAACAGCTGGAACCAAGTGATCAAGGTTTTGGGGACTCCAATAGTGTTTGATGCAGCTCAGGTCGGATCAAGAGCCCATCAAGTTTGGGCTTATTGGACCAACTTGGCTCCACTTCCCGTCCTCCAACAACTGTTGAAAACAAAGATTCTAGATCCCAATATCACAGTTCAACAGATTCTCAAACCCGGGCGAATGGCCACCCTTGTGACCAGAGCCGACCGAACACCGTTTTTCGGTTGGAATAAACCCAAGAATCCACGAAGGGCCCTACCGACCCTGGTATCTTTCCCTAACAACCATGCTTACTGGAAAGGCGCACAAAGAATGATCTTTGACAGTAAAATCGCTAATTAGACGGCACCAAATATTGAGGAACGGGAACAAGCAATGGGATTTTGACCGGCAACCATAGCAGCACCAGGGGTCTCGGCCACAAAGAGGTGCAGTTTAATCGGGCAAAGAATGGATTTGAATGCAATTTCATGAGTGCTACAACATTCTGTGGCATTCTCCAGCCTCTAGTCTTCGAAGTCACGGGCAACATACCTTCAATCTCCACAGTTGTTGGCCATGCAAACAACGCTACAGCTTGAGGGGGGTAGAGAGGTAAAAGGGAAAAAATCAGCAAATTACATTCAAAGAGAACATTGAACCCAGGAGTTTCCTCAGTGGGGGGGAGCGGAGGCTCAGAATAGGGCAGCATAGGGGAATTTGTCAGCAGTAGCGTTTTAGCAGCTGAGCAATGGACAGATCCATAGGTAGAACTGGAATTCGACATCTCCATTTGAGGTCGGCCACCGAAAGCCTTGGCTGTAGTGGAACCCGCGAAGATGGACTGGACTTTAGGGGAACAGCTAGACCCACAGTAGAAGGCCCAGCTCTCCAAGCTATAAGAGGAGAACGGGGAGGTGTTCTCCTAGTCTGACACAAATGAAGGGATCTATGAAGGGACCCCTTTTCGCATTGACCTGACTGACGAGACGGCGACTATTTGGCAGAAACAGCACCCTCTCAGCTTCAAAGAAGGAGTTCATCACCGCAAAGGTGCACACTTTAGTGGACGCGGGCTGGTGCAGTAAAGTACAGGGCTACATCAGTTTGCCTCTCCAATAGTGCTCGCGCGAAAGAAATACTCGACCAGGAAAACGGTAGATTTCCGTATGTGTGGGGAGTATCAGATGCTCAACGCGGCAACTCTCTCCGACTGTAATCCTATGCCCACCCCGGAAGAGATTTTTGACTCTCTTGCTGGGGCCAACATTTACTCTATGTTGGATATGAAGAATGGGTTCCACTAGATTGCAATGGAGCCGTAGCACCGCGAGAGGAACGTTTTTGGGTCGGATCTAGGTTGTATGAATGACTGTACATGCCATTTGGCCTCAAAAATGAACCTACCAAATTCCAACGGGCCATAGATGAGGCCCTCTGGGGAATCGATTAGGCATACTGTTACATCGACGATGTGGTTATTTTCTCCAAGACATTCGAGGAACACTTAGAGCATATACAGATCATCCTACGAGCTCTCCAAGCAACGGGCTTGAAGTCTCACCCTGAGAAGAGCATTTTTAGGGTGCACAAAATAATTTATCTTGGTCATGAGGTGATTCCTAGGACAGTGGGTCTCCACATGGTTAAGGTGGCAGCCCTTGACGCCCTTCCACCCCCGCATGGCATTTTTTCTCTTCGCACTTTCCTGGGCCTAACCAACTATTACCGGAGGTTTATTCTCGAATTCACTAGCCACGCCCAGCCATTGAATTAATTATTGCGAAAAGACCAAGAGTGGCAGTGGGCGGAAGAACAACAGACTGCTTTCCAATTTCTGAAAGATTCCCTGAAGCAGCATCCGGTGCTCCGGATGCCCAATCACCAGCGGCCCTTCCCCCTTTATACTGATTGGAGCAGATTCATATTGGGAGCAGTTTTGGCTTAGTTGGACGATGTAAGGGCTGAGTACGTAGTGGCCTACGCAAGCCGAAGTAATAATAGTGCAGAGGGGAATTACAGCAGTAACCATAGGGAAATACTTACGGCGGAATGGGCCATTTAGCATTTCATGCCTTACCTCTATGGAGTACACTTCACCCTTATTACGGATCCCCATCCCCTCAAATGGATAATGGAGAACAATAAGTTTACTGATCTTGTAAGAATATGACTTCAGCATTATCCACCGAGCCGGGGAAATCCATGGGAATGCAGACGGATTCAGCAAGAATCCAAACCCTTTCACCAAAGACTCTACAGAGGCGCAGCACGATGAAGACCTCGAGCTCAGCTTGGGACTTATAAGAGCTTCCTCTGCCTTTATTAGGCTGCCTCGAGTTGAAGGGGAACTGTCAACTTCTGCTGTAGACTTGGAGGGGGAGGCTCCTATTAGAACCGGCTGCAAGGATATTTGAAATGACCCCGATTCCCTCGGGCCTATCCAAAAAGGTTCCCCTCTTCCCCACCTGGCACGAATTCACTTTTCTCGGTTTCATACCTGGATGGCGGCGTATGAATAGGACCGAGGCATTCTTTGGCACGATGGTAGGAGGAAAGTGGTTCCTCCTCTGTTAAACCCTCATTGTTCATCTTCAACAGCAATGTGGGCACTTCAGACAAAAACGGACCACCTCATTGGTCACTGGGTCGTATTGGTGGCATGGGTTGCGCGCCCAGGTCAACCGTGTGGTGCAGACGTGTCCTTCGTGTGACCAAGTGAAAGCTACTTTTGACAAAAAGGGTGAAACTGAACTTCACTCCATCCACGACCGGGGATGTTTTACAGATGGTCATTAGATCTACTGGGACCACTTCCCACCAGCGAATGGGAAAACCGTTTTGTATTGCTAATGATTGAACACTTCTCCAAATGGATCGAACTGGTGGTTCTCCTTCGAAAAGAATCCATAGCAGTTGCGGATGCATTCTTGTAGAGGGTGCTGTCCCAATTTGGAGCCTCGCATGAAGTTCTGACTGATCTGGGGTCCGAGTTTGCCGGAGAATTTCATAACCTTCTGGAGAAGTGCCTCATTGACCACCGGTTGACCAGCTGAGACCACCCCTAAGCCGACGGTTTGGCCAAAAGGTGCGTATAGACAGTGAAGTGGTCACTGCTGAAATATGCACTAGAAGAGGATTTAGGGGAATGGGACAATCGGGTGCCTTGGATTGCCATGGGATACACATTCAGTAGGCTGGCCTCCCTCCATTCTTATAGCCCTTACTTCATTCTTTTCGACCAACATCCCATCCTTCTTAGAGCTGTATCGGTTCAGGCGGTTGTACTTCCGGAGATGGACAACCTGGGGACTGTAGAGAAGCTGATTGCCGACTGGGCCAAGGTATTTCACCGGGAAATGCATTTGGCTATCGGTAATTTACAGGCTGCTTAGCACTTGCAGTAGGACAAACTTTGGTTGTATAAGGCACTTGGGGCCTAAGGAGAAAGGTTGCTTTTCCAGTACTGTCGCCTAAGAAAACCCCCAAAGAACACAATCAATCTTTTTCTTGGAGAGCTGTTGCATTCTGTCGTGGACTCTATTGCCATCATTGTTTTAGATTGTCTTTTGTGGAAATCGTAGCTCGGGTGGGTGGTTGGCACTATCCTCTCTTTGGGCGGTGTGGACTTTCGCTATTTAAAACTTAGAAGAGTCTAGTCGGATCCGTACAGCGCAACCGAGGGTTGAGGGAGAATCATATCAGTCTTCGGGGGAATTTGGAGAGGTTTGTTCTTCTCAATTTGTCTTCGTTGCACTCCTGGGTGTGTGAGCTTGCTTCACCATTTTCATTTATTTCAATCTTTTTTTTTCTTTTCTGGGGTAAGGTGATATTGTTTAATCTGAAAGAGCCGATATTTATTGATTTTATATTTCTGCATGGGAGTTATTTGCGCACTGTTGTGGTTGTCCTTGTTTTCTGTCCGGAGTTCTAGTGGGACGGATTGGGCGACCAACATTCCTTTTCTATCCTTTGGATAGCATTGAAGGGTGTAGCATTTAATGGGCTTCCGGCGGATCAGCACTATTTGGGGGGGTACGGGGTACCTTTATAGTTTTCACTCGCTACATTATTATAACTCATGCATATCCCCGGGAAAGAAGAGACAGAAAAGGGCATGTGAAACTCTGAGACCTCCATAAGTCCTCACAGTAGACAGCTTCCAAGAAGCCTCTAGGATAATCCTGACCCCTTTGTGTTCCAGCAAAAATAACTGCCACCCTGGCAGACAAAAACCCTGACCACTTCCACCCCTGTAAAGACAAGACTCCCCTGAGTCGGTTGCAAAAAGAATCTCTGAATTTGCTCCCCTAAGCATTAAGTTATGGAGGGTCAAAGTTGACCTTTTGTACAGAAGCTCTCTGGGAGAGGGGGTCCTATCTTCTAATTTTTCTAAGTCCTATCTCTCTCACAGACTCTATCTACTGATGTACGGAACCAATCAGAATTGAGTTCCGTACGCAAAAGTACAGCTGCCGGTGTACTTTATGTACGGACATTGTACGACATGTCCAAAATGTCGACACATGTCAAATCTGGATTCGGTGCCATAATCTCCGGAGATTCCACAATCCAACGGAATTTCGCCACGCGTCATTTGATGTGGCGATGGCCACAAACCGCCGAAATCTTCCTCCGCGATCTCGGCGCTAATCCTGGCCGTCCGATTAAATTCGGATTTAATCGTGGCCGTAATAAATACATGCGCGGTATTTGTTTCATTTATGAAACAAAATGCGCGGTACTGATTTATGTCTGTACCGTAAGTCGTACATTATGTATTACTGGATCTATGTATCCCGTAATTCATTACAGTTAAATGGTTTATCGAACGTATACATGTTTAAATAAATATCAAACTATATACCGCGTAACACTACCTCTAGACTTAACGGCTAAGGCTACCGCCTATTTCCTGACTGCCGGCCGCTAGGTACAAGGATCAAATCCTGCCGCCGGCACATTCCTTTTTAAATAAGTAAATAAACCCTAATATAAAAATTCCCGTAAACCTCAATATAGCCAAGGTAGCCATGGCTCTAGCTTCCTCTCCGATTTCTCAGTGACTGCGACAAGTTTGAGAGTTGGAGAGAGAAGTTAGAGATAGACTGCCTCGACTTCTATATTTCTTCTCAGACCTAGAAAATACTAAAAAACATTAGTTTCTACACTCCCCTTATTTTCTAGTCAATCTTTAATTTCAGACCACACTTCTCCCTGCAAAAAAATAGCTTAGGGGAAGGCACAGGTTTGGTCATCATATCAGCTACCATTTCACTATCTGGTCTGTACTCTAAACTGATTATTTTGTTTTCTACTTTCTCTCTAACAAAGCTGAGTCTGATGCCCATGTGTTTGGCTTTAAAATGGTGTTTAGGATTGGCAAAAATAGCGATTGCTGTCTGATTATCACAAAATATTTTCTGCACACCACTCTTAAGGTGACCAAGCTCACCAAGCAAAGACTTGACCCACATCAATTCTTTTACAGCAGAGTAAGAGGCCATATACTCAGCCTCCATGGTGGACTGAGCAATAACCTTTTGCTGTTTGCTACTCCAACAGCAAGCCCCATCACCCACATATAATACATATCCAGAAGTACATCTCCTCATCGGAGCATCACCATAACTGGCATCACTCCAAGTAGTGATGTCAGTATTCTCCCCACCCAAATGCAACCATATATCTCTAGTTCCTACCAAATATCTAAGGACTCTCTTAGCTGCCTCCCAATCCTTCTTAGTGGGAGCATTTAGACTTCTACTCAGCACTCCTACAGCTGCAGCTAAATCCGGCCGGGTACAATTCATAAAATAGATTAGACTTCCCACTACTTGCCTGTAAGGAATAGTCTGCATGAACTTCTGTTCATCAGGAGATAATTCCTCGTCTAAGACTATGACTCCTTCTTCCTCACTCCCCTCACTTCCCTTCTTCAACTCCATTCGAGTAGTAAACTATTAGCTTTATCCATTTGAAATTTTTCAAGCATGTTCCCTATTGCTTCCTTTTGAGTCAATCTTATAATTTTCCTTTTTCGGTCTCTCTCTACTTCAATTCCCAAAATATATCTTGCTTCTCTCATATCCATCATTTCAAATCTCCCCTTAATATCGGTTTTCAGTTTTTGTTAATTTTTTCCATTGATTTACTTAATACAAGCAAATCATCAACATAAATTGCAATAAATATCAAACCTTCCTCATCTTCGAAAACATAGATTGAGTGATTTGAGCTGATCCGAATTTTGCAGACCGGTAAGAAACTCATCAAGCTTCTTATTCCATTGTCGAGGTGCCTGTTTTAAACCATAAAGAGATTTAATCAGCCGGCATACCTTACTCTCCTCTCCTTCCTCCACAAAACCTTCGGGTTGTCGCATGAAGATCTCCTCTTCCAATTCTCCATGCAAAAAGGCTGTCTTGATGTCCATCTGATGCACTTCCATGTCTTCCGCCGCTGCTAAACTGAGAAGTATGCGGACGGAGGGAAATCTGACCACCGGGGCAAAGGTTTCCTCGTAGTCAATTCCTTCCTTTTGTGTAAATCCCTTTGCCACTAATCTGGCCTTGTAGCGTTCGATTGTGTTATCTGGGTTCAGTTTTAATTTGAAGACCCACTTACAACCAATTGGTTTTCGGTTAGGTGGGCAGTCCACCAGCTCCCAAGTATCGGCTGCCATGATTGAAGCCATCTCCTCATTGATGGCTGTCTTCCACCGGTTTCTTTCTGGACAAGTCATCGCCTCTCTATAAGATTGAGGTTCATCTTGATGAGATAGTTTAGTTACCTTGTTATTAACCTGTTTTTCTTGCAGTCTTTTGCTACTTCTCCTCCCCCCCTCAAAATCTAAGGCCAGAATAGATGGTTCTCGTGGATTCTTTCGAACAAACTCGGCTTCTTCCCTATCCCTTGATTCCGAATCAATTTCCACCACGTCTTCCGCTTCGAGTAGAGTTGTCACTGGAGTTTCCACAGCCGAGTCCTTTTCGGTCTGATTTGTTCCTGCAAGAATGTCATCTTCTCTAAAACCTTGATAGTTAGGAAGCTCAAAGTCATCGGAATTTTCTGACTCAAATCTGATTTTTACTGACTTCGTATATATGAAGGGATCCACAGACTTTCCTTCATCCATAACTACTAGATGCTTTACTAAGATTATATCTTCCCTTTTTAGATCATAAACTCTATATCCTTTTACATCTTCATCATATCCTAATAAGTATCCCGGTTTTCCTTTAGGATCTAGCTTCCAATTGGACCGATCAGTATCTAGGCTGAACACTTGACTGCCGAAAACCTTTAAGTGAGATATGTCTGGTTTCCGGCCTGTCCATCTTTCATAAGGTGTTTGATTTCTTATAGCTGAAGTAAGAACTCTATTCTTGAGGTAATTAGCACAGTTCATTGCTTCTGCCCAAAACCTTTTCCCTATCTTTTTATCTGACAACATACTTCTAGCACTATCACTTAGTGTTCTATTTAACCTTTCAGCTACCCCATTCTGTTCCGGATTTTCTGGAACTGTCTTTTGGTGTTGAACCCCATCTTCCCTCAGAAAATCCTCAAACTGGTTAGAAGTATACTCTCCACCATTGTCACTCCTTACTCTCTTGATTGGAGTTTCATGGAGTTTTTCGCTCCATGCTTTATATTGTCTAAAACAATCCTCAGCTTCGGACTTGTTTTTCAAAAAATATACCCGGGAATACCGAGACCAATCATCAGTTATAGTCATCATAAATCTCTTCCCCCCCGGTGAGGGCACTTTAGCCGGTCCCCAAATATCTGTGTGTACTAGATCTAGAATTTTTTCTCCCTTATAGGTGGCTGACTTAGGAAAGGGTAATCTGTGTGCTTTACCTTGAACACATCCACTACAATCACTTATATCATCACTCTCACTGAACTGAATCCCTTCCACCACTCCCATCTTTTTCATCTCTCTTAACTTATCTAGATTCACATGCCCAAGCCTCTTATGCCACATCATAATATCATGAACACCAACATAATAATGTTTCTTCTTTTCATTACTTAAGATCAGCCTAAACATCCCATGGCTACCTTTCTCAGCAATGAAATAGACATCATCCTCAAAACTAGCAGTAAAAACTCCTTCCCTAATGCTAGTAAAAAAACCCTTATCATCTAATACTGATGTAGAGATAAGATTTTTGTTCAGCTCCGGAATAAATAATACATCGGAGAATGTTAATATGGATGTCTTTCCTTCTACTAACACTTTTAGATCTACCGATCCTACAAGAGTAGTGGTGACTATCCTCCCATCCCCGTACTCTATCTCTACGGTGGGAATCTTTCTTATCTTAGTGAACAGGGGCCTATCCTTACACATGTGCATTGAGGCACCTGAATCTATATTCCAGCCTGCTTCACCTTTCAATCCACCGTAAGCACATTTCTGCTTTCGTGGAATTTCAACCTCAGTGTTTCGCCTCCAACTCCTCATCCAAAAGGAGCTCATCGTCCTCGTCCTCGGATTCCGCCTCAAGTACCTTTGTGACAAGGGCCTTTTTCTTTCCTCTCAGGGTACCACCGGTCTGCCCCTCCTTTAACCGAAGCTCGGTTAGCTTAGTGCACTCTGCCATATAGTGCCCCGGTTTCTTACAAAAATGACATAAACCTTTGGGAGCATTTGGTTCGAACTCGTCAACCTGTTTTTTCTGCTCCCTACCCCCATAGTTTCCGACTGGTTTCCGGGAATCCTTGTTCCTCCAATCAGTCGCTGTTGCCAAGGCTTGGCCACTCTTTCCTCCTCTTCGGATCTCAATCGTATTCTCTCGAACGAGAATAATCCCTATCACTGAGTTCCATATCCACCTTGAGTCAGGCAAGTCCTGCACACGGTAAACTATGTTTACGAACTCATCAGGTAACTTCATCAGTAAACAGTTAACCTTTTTCTTTTTCACTGAAATCTTTTCCCGCACTCTGTAGCTCCATGAAGAGTGTAGCAAGCTCATTGCAAAAATCCAACATATTTCCCCCTTTGTATACATACTCCTTAACTTTCTGATCAGCCAACTGTTGTTGCTGAATCGTACCACTTCGGTACATCTCTATGAGAGCCATCCAAAGATCGGATGCTCTTTCTACCTGCAAATGAGGACATGCAAGTCCTTGAGTGAGATGGCGTAGGATGAAGTGCTTTGCCGCCATATTGTTGAAGTCCCAGGTTTCAGTATCATTCTCCTCGTTCCTCGGAAAAGGTGACATGAATGTCGAACCAGTTGCTATTGGTGTGGTCGTCTCCTTCTCCTTTCCTTTGTCCACCACCTCTCCTTCTTTTGTTTCCTCCGTTGAAGGTGGGTCCTCTTTCCTAATGAATCTGGTTCCTCCAAACCCTGGAGGAATTCCAAGACTTGATGGACGCCCCAACCGTCCACTCACTATCCCTCAAAACCTTTTTTCGCATAGAGCTCCTATCATCATACTTTCCCAGTATATGAAGCCAGTTCCATAAAAGATTGGTACCCTAGAGGGTGGGCCCATAACCTGAAACTCTGAGACCTCCATAAGTCCTCAGAGTAGACAGCTTCTAAGAAGCCTCTAGGATAATCCTGACCCCTTTGTGTTCCAGCAAAAATAACTGCCACCTTGGCAGACAAGAACCCTGACCACCTCCACCCCTATAAAGACAAGACTCCCCTAAGTCGGTTGCAAAAAGAATCTCTGAATTTGCTCCCCTGAGCAGTAAGTTATGGAGGGTCAAAGTTGACCTTTTGTACAGAAGCTCTCTAGGAGAGGGGGTCCTATCTTCTAATTTTTCTAAGTCCTATCTCTCTCACAGACTCTATCTACTGATGTACGGAACCAATCAGAATTGAGTTCCGTACGCAAAAGTACAGCTGCCGGTGTACTTTATGTACGGACATTGTACGACATGTCCAAAATGTCGACACATGTCAAATCCGGTTTCGGTGCCATAATCTCCGGAGATGCCACAATCCAACGGAATTTCGCCACGCGTCATCTGATGTGGCGATGGCCACAAACCGCCGAAATCTTCCTCCGCGATCTCGGCGCTAATCCTGGCCGTCCGATTAAATTCGGATTTAATCGTGGCCGTAATAAATACATGCGCGGTATTTGTTTCATTTATGAAACAAAATGCGCGGTACTGATTTATGTCCGTACCGTAAGTCGTACATTATGTATTACTGGATCTATGTATCCCGTAATTCATTACAGTTAAATGGTTTATCGAACGTATACATGTTTAAATAAATATCAAACTATATACTGCGTAACACTACCTCTAGACTTAACGGCTAAGGCTACCGCCTATTTCCTGACTGCCGGCCGGCAGGTACAAGGATCAAATCCTGCCGCCGGCACATTCCTTTTTAAATAAGTAAATAAACCCTAATATAAAAATTCCCGTAAACCTCAGTATAGCCAAGGTAGCCATGGCTCTAGCTTCCTCTCCGATTTCTCAGTGACTGCGACAAGTTTGAGAGTTGGAGAGAGAAGTTAGAGATAGACTACCTCGACTTCTATATTTCTTCTCAGACCTAGAAAATACTAAAAAACATTAGTTTCTACAACATGGTCAAGCATGTGGAACCGCATCAGCATTTGGGGTGGATTGTAGGTCTTTTATGCACACCTTCTCTGACATCTCCCCTAGACCTCCCGGTTTCCAAAACTCCAATGCACTCTATTACTAGCGGTGGGCCTTTCTCCTATGTTTCCCAAGCACGCTCGACAATATAAATTATATCTGGGTGATGGGGCTTGCTGTTGAGTAGCAAACAACAAAGGTTTATTGCCGAGTCCACTATGGAGGCTAAGTATATTGCCTCTTCCTCTGTTGTAAAAGAATTGATGTGGGTAAAGTCTTTGCTTGGTGAGCTTGGTCACCTTAAGAGTGGTGTGCAGAATTTTATTTGTGATAATGAGGCAGCTATCGCTATTGCTGCCAATCCTAAACATCGTTTTAAAGCCAAACACATGGACATAACACTAAGCTTTGTTAAAGAGAAGGTTGAAGAGAAAATAATCAGTTTAGAGTACAAACTAGATAGCGAGATGGTAGCAGATATGATGACCAAACCTGTGCCTTCCCCTGATCTATTTTTCTGCAAGGAGAATAGTGGTCTTAAATTGAAGAGTGACTAGAAAATAAGAGCAGTGTAGAAACTATAGGTTCTTTTTAGTATTTTATAGGTTTAAACTTGTAAAGATAAAGTGAAAAAAAGAATTAGAGGCAGTCTGCCTCTAACTCCTCTCTTCAACTCCCACACTTATCGCAATCACTTAAAGTTGGAGAGGGAGCTAGAGACATGGCTGTCTATGCTATCCAGAGGAAGACACGCAGTAGTTTGGTAGGTTTACTAAAAAATAACTTGACGGACCCAGTATTTGATCATGGTACCTGCCGTCCGTCAAAGTTGTCGGTAGCTGGTAGTTTTTTCCTATTAGTCTATGACCAATGCTAAATGCTACAGGGTTTGATAAATATATAAATGTTAAAACATAGACTAATTCATTTAACGGCATATTAGGACATAGATACAATTTATATTGTACGGGTTACAGAATATCTTGAAACGGAAATCACGCATTTGTTTCAAATGTAAAACAAATATCGCGCAATTAACTATGACGGCTAAGATTGAAAACCGGTTGAAATCGGACGGTCGAGGTAAGCGCGAAGATCGCGCAATACGCACTTTGGCGATTAATGGTCAAAGACACATCCGATGCCACGTGGCAGGATATCAATGTATGGCGACATCTCTGGATAATATAAAAACAAATCCGAATGTGACACATGTCCACAAAATGGCTATGTCGTACAATAGTCGTATAGATAGTACACCGACACCTGTACCTTTCTGTACGTCATAGTATTGCGATCGGTCTTTCTGTACGTCATAGTATTGCGATTGGTGACGTACACCAGTAGATAGAGTTTTAGAGAGAGATAGGACTTAGAAAAATTCAGTAGGTAGCCGCCTCTTTCCGAGAGAGCTTTTGTACAAAAGGTGAACTTTGACCCACCATAACTTACTGCTCATGGAAGCAAATTCAGAGATTCTTTTTTATATCGACGCAAAGGAGTCTTCTCTTCACAGTGGTGAAGTTAGTTAATGTTTTTATTTGTCAGGGTGGCAGTTATTCTTGTGGAAAAACAAAGGGGTCAGGGTTTTCCTAGGCGCTTCAAGTGAGCTGCCTACTCTGAGGACCAATGGAGGTATATAGAGTTGCAAAAGCTACGGTCTAAAAAATGAGGTTAAAATTCGAAATAAAACTTCTACACGAATCACGTTTGGAATGCAAAGAGAGAATGAAATGGGAAACAAACATGAAGATACTGGAGTTAGAATCGTTGGAGAAATGTGAGGAAATGAAGCTACGAGAAAATGCGATGCAATATGAAAGCGAGGCAAAAAAACATGCGGATCACTTGGAAGAATTACATATGCAAATCTAACTACATAATTCCAGGATCTAGAGAATGACATTTTTGTCTCCCCCTCCCCTTCCCCCTCCCTCACCCCCTCCCCCCCTCTCTCTCTCTCCCTCTCTTTTTTTTTCTTCTCTCTCTCTTTATCTCTCTCCCTCTCTTTCTCCCCCTCCCACTCTCTCGTGCTCTCTCACTCTCCCTCTCTCTTTTTTTCTCCTTTTTTCTCTCTCTCCCTATCTCGTAGGAATGTAGCAACAATTCCGCTAATGTAGTTTTATATTTTGTTTCTTTTAATTTTGTGGGTGTTTTTCTAGTTAAGATAGTGCGGGCATGTTAAGCAGTGGTTACCTATTTATAAAAAAGGGTTGCAAGATATGAGACGGTTTGTTCGTTATTTGGTTCACTGTCAGAAGTTCGCAAGAGTACACATGCTATAGATCTATGTTTTATACACATGCTATATATTTATGTTTTATACAAAAAAAAATGTTATGTGTAACATGAAACAATCGTGTAAGTAATGAAAAATGTCGAGTCCCTTTCCCTTAGAGGTCGTATGAATTTTTCAGTGACTTGCATTTAATTGGAAGTAGTAAATAATTGTTTTCGAAACCACATATATTTTTATAACAATAGTTGTTGTTCGTTTAGTATTACATGTTTAAATGTGATTTGTTTTATTTTCTTCGTCTTTGCGCTATATTCTTATAGCAAACCTTGACCTTTATATATGCTTTTCATTTTCGTTCAATAACATGCACAAAAAATGTCCCCATTTGCTAAATATTGTCTTCTTAAATAAATGCACCAACCACACAAATTATTTTCGTGGGTGTAAGAATCTGTTTAGATATGTGAACAATTATCAAAGCTCAAAAAAAGTTAATCTACTGTTTCAAATCAATGTCAATGTTCATTTCATGAATTACACACAACACAAATGAAGTCACCGTGAATTATATGGCAGATATTGTTTTCGTTGGCTTATGGTGGGAGCCAATACATTAAACAAAAATGGTGGATTTAAAAAACTTCATCAATAATCACCAATGTGGAAAAAAAAAAAGAAATCGAAATAATATTTGTCCCTACACACCAAAATTGTGAATGTTTGCATTACGCTAATAAGTATGCGTTTTGAAACGGATTCCAAAACAAGTGCTAGAAAGTATAACAACAACTTACAAGTTTGCAAATCATCTCATGGACATGTGTCTCTATTACTAAATGCCCGTATCACTTTTTCGAGCCTAGGAAAAGGCAACCTGAAACTGATTGTGAGGTGTCATCACTACCACAACCAAAACAATATGTGCATCTATCTATATAATTTCTGTTTCATGTTGAGTACCTCTCCGCCGCGATTGACACTTTTAAACTTTCTAATACCTGTAGATTTTCAACATACATTCACCACTTATATCAGTTTGACATAGCAATTAATTGAAAAGGTAACATGTTAAAACAATAAACATCCATTAGTCCAAAATTTCGAAAAGTCACGGTAGTGTTCAATATCACACATTTTGGAGCAAATGTTTATTGGAAGCTCATTTGGGGCTAAGTAAACACGAAAAACCAAAAGAATCCTTACCGTATATGTTACACCCTCTCATGCCAATCTTCAAACAAAGCATCTTGATGAGGGTTGTGTAGTATTCAGTTTAGTCCAAGAGGGGGTTGCGATGGAATGAGTTCTCCATCACGAATCCATGGCAGTGGTGTTTGCAATTCTTCGCCATCCAACATACGAAAGCTATTGATGAAGCATCAAGTTGTTACAACACAACAGCGGACACTTGTTTTAATTCAATTGGACATGATTGAAGGATGGGAAAACAAATCTTCAAAATGCCATAAACAATTTCAATTAAAATTCTTCCTCTTCGAAGATCTTTGTCAAAATCATTTTCCTCATCCGTTCCAGATGCTTCAT
>JBBHKE010002310.1:175336-220336 GCA_037447655.1 Zygnema cylindricum
CTTGTTCTCACAACCAAAACATGTAGTTTTTGTTTGTGATTTATATTAATATAAAAATTCTTATCTTGGATATAAAAGTTTTCTTTCTCAAAGAGTTAAACTGACTTTTCTTCTCCTAATTTTGAGTGAGTCAAACGGAATTCGTCATTTTGATTCTTTTTGACTTGAATGGGTTTTTTTTTGTTTCATTAGATAAGTTGCAGTTTATTGTATTTTATTGTACTGCATTGTAGTATCATTTTTTGTATTGTAATGCATTATATTGTATCGAATGTATTTCGCTCTAATGTATTGTATTGTATGTTATGTATTTTTCTGTAATGTATTGTATTTTATTTTATTTATTTTGCTGTAATTTATTGTATTGTATTGTATGAAGTTTGCTGTAATTCTTTCATATATTTAGTGTTTGTTTTTGATGTACAAAACCAACACTCTTGTTCACTTAATGCTTTCGAAAAATTAAAAAGGTTTAAACATCTTTACTTTTAGATCCATTACAATTTGGGTTATATTTTAACTACTGACTACTGGTCGGCTCCTTCAAATTGGTTGTGTGCAAGACTGTGCAAATATGGCGGAATTTATCGCAATTCTCGATATTGATTTTAATGAAGACACCAGCAATACAGAAAAAAAACCATTATCTTGGAACCCAATCGAACACCTAAGGAAGTATGACATCCACTCAACTATTAGCACAAAACCAAATGATGCTAAGTTATTAAAAAGACCTTGGAGGGTGGAATCCACGGACATCCTTGTAAATGCATGAGTGCAAACCCAACAAATGGAGACAAGAAATTTAACCAACCACTAAAAGCAAAACCTCATAGTCAACAAAATAAACGAGTCACATCAACATTTGGGGCAAAAGAGCATTGAATCTCCAAAAAGGAAATTAGACACCTTAAAAAAAAAACAAAGATCTGTAATGAAAAAAAATCGATTAGAACAGGCCAAATAAAATGGAGACACTTTGATATCCTACATTCGGTCCTACAGCATAGCAAAAAAAATAATAGGGTGGATTTAAATTTTGATGGAGGCATCTTTCACAATACAACAAAAAGTAACACGGACAACATGGGAGGAGATGATGTTCACAAAAATGACGAGAAAGCCATATCAAGCAACACGTTTGGAAAGGATGAGGATAAAAAAGAAGATGATGTGGTGAAAATATCACACTTCATTCCAAAACAACAAGTGCCAAAAGCTAATACCAATGATCGTAACAATATTCCCATCCAAACTGGAGGCTTCTATCCACCAACAACGAATACCCTACAATCAGACATCCTACTATCCCCTACCAAACACCCCAAGAAAACCAAAAATAGAAAAATTGTAAGAGAGGCAAATACCCCGCAAAAAAACCATCCCGTCTCCCTTAACAAAGTAGGGAAACAAACGAAAAGGCGTAGTGTTGAAGAAGAGGTAAACGCACATGCGCACGTGATCTGTGTTTCAAAACGGAAAAAATAAATGACGTCAATGAAGAACAACTTATGTCAGAGGAGATGTCTAACATAAAAAATATGATCGAAAGCAAAGTGACAAAGTCTGGACAAGCTTTACAGGTTATCGCTCAATCAAGCGCAGAAAATGTTACGGTCGAAAAAAATGTTTTTAGATCTTGAAATGAAACTTCTGCACGAGTCACGTTTGGAACCCAAAAAGATAATAGAATGGGAAACGAACATAAAGATATTAGAGTTAGTGTCGTTAGAGAAACGTGAAGAAATGAAGCTACGAGAAAATGGGATGCAATGTGAAAGCGAGGCAAAAAAACGTGCGAGTCACTTGGTAGAATTACGTCTGCAAATCCAACTACAAAATTCCAAAATTTAGAGAATGACATTTTTGTCTCCCCCCCCCCCTCCCTCCCCCCCCCCCCCTCCCTCTCCCTCTTTGCCTGCCTCCTTCCCTCTCCCCTTCTCTCTCTCTATTTCAACTTCTTTTTCTCCTTGTTTCTCTCTCTCTCTCCCTCTCTCTCTCGGCACTTTTCTCTGTCGCTCTGTAACTCTACCTTTTTCTCTCCTTTTCTCCTTCTTTCTCTCTCTCTATCTCGTAGAGACGTAGCAAAAATTCCGTCTATGTATTTTCAATCTGTGCATCTATTTACATTGTTTCTATTTCATGTCGAGTACCTCTCCGCCGCGATTGACACTTTTGAACTTTCTAATGCCTGTACATTTTCAACATACATTCACCATTTGTGTTAATTTGACATAGCAATTAATTGAAAAAACAACGTGTTCAAATAATAAGCATCCATTAGTCCCAAATTTCAAAAAGTCACGATAGTGATTAATATCACACATTTTGGAGCAAATGTTTATTGGAAGCTCATTTGGGGCTAAATAAACACAAAAAGCCAAAGGAATCCTTACCGTATATGTTACACCCTCTCATGCCAATCTTCAAACAAAGCATCTTGATGAGGGTTGTGTAGTATTCAGTTTAGTCCAAGAGGGGGTTGCGATGGAATGAGTTCTCCATCACGAATCCATGGCAGTGGTGTTTGCAATTCTTCGCCATCCAACATACGAAAGCTATTGATGAAGCATCAAGTTGTTACAACACAACAGCGGACACTTGTTTTAATTCAATTGGACATGATTGAAGGATGGGAAAACAAATCTTCAAAATGCCATAAACAATTTCAATTAAAATTCTTCCTCTTCGAAGATCTTTGTCAAAATCATTTTCCTCATCCGTTCCAGATGCTTCATAATGGAATGCTTTCAAAATGTAAGGAGGCGAAAGATAAGCAGAAAATCTACCAAAATGACTGGCCGCACTTTTTAAACATTACTAATGCTAATCTCACCCAAAGTGCGCCCTTCTTCTAGTTTAGTGAACAAAGACGAGTCTTGGAAATGACTCGAATCATGGACTCCTCCAAGAGCATGTTTTATTTCAAAGCTGTCCTCAGTATATAGAGCTCTGAGAGGGGATTTAGAATATTTTTGGTGAAGTTGGGTGTAATACTTACCTCAAATAGTGTAACAATGAAATATATACTCTAAGAGTATTTTGTACGGTCACATAGACACGGGTCGATATTTCGGACAATGTAGAAAGTGCGGAATGGTCCAGGACACATGGCACTTATCAAACAACTCAATTCAGCAAATTGGACGAACAAAAAAGAACAGGACATCCGGGAACACAATTGTGAAAGGAAAATACCTAACGTTGATTTCTATCAGATCAACGGATGGAACTCAAGTGGGGACCACATGTGACGAGAAGCCTCGTAAGCATTCCATATTGTCTTACAGGATTACCACACTAGGTTGGACTTGTTTGACGACTGACTAAGCAAACAAAATTACGAGTACAACATCAAATTGTAAATACCTGAAAGAACAGTTTTCTGTTGCGTATTGTTTTAGTAAATACTGTTTCACTATTTAGTTTTAAGTTAGTTACAATTAGGTTTTTTGGAAGTACGTTAGAGTACATTTTTGTACTACACTACAGTACTACAATTCCAGGTAGTGGCACCTGATTGGTTAATGGGCAATAGATGCTCACTCAGTGTATAAAGTTTAGGACTTAGAAATATTTCTATATCTAGTTTTGGGAATATGGATAATTAAAAAGCAGTTTTTGGGAAACTTGCTTTCACCATATCTTACGGTTTACTAGACCAATTGTGTTGCAATTTTACAAGGCAATTTTCTCCAATCTAAAAGCAACACCTGCAAAGAATATCTACTATGCTTGTGGCATGAGTATCCAAACTTCTGCTCAGGGTGATGTTTCATTGCTGGTAGTTATAGGAGGGAAGTCAATGGAAAAAACCATTCATAATGTCTTATATGTTCCAGACTTCAAAAAGAATTTGTTTTCCACTTTTTTAGTTGAGAGCAAAGGCTTTGAGGTCATCTTTAAAAAGGGTAGGCAGGTTGTGAGGAAGCTAAGCAACATAGCAGTCACAAGAACTAGAGATGAAAGCAAAATGTATCGCATAGATATGGCTGATTCTAAAGAAAATGATGTTCTCTACTCTGGTGTAATACCTGCAAATGAATTATGGCATAAGAGGCTAGGCCAAGTTAACTATGAGAGTTTGATAAAAATGGTTAAATTTGGCAAAATAGAGGGAGTTTCTCTCACAGATCAGCCGGTTAAAACTTGTGATGGCTGCTCTTTAGGAAAGATCCATAAGCTGCCGTTTCCAAAGGAATCAGATCATAGATGTACAAAGGTCTTGGAGCTAATCCATTTAGATGTTTTTGGATTGACTCAAGTGCCCTCTGCCGTGGGAGTTCGTTTTATCGTTGCATTTACAGATTACTTCTCAAGATTCACAAAGCTGTACTTCATGATGTTGATTTTGGAAAACTTTAAGTCTCAGTAAATTAGTGTAACAGCAGAAAGGTAGTAATTTGTAGCGTAACATGCGTCATCACTTCAGTGCAGTAGAGGACAACGCAACTGTGACGCGGAAGGAACAACGCAGCTGCTATGCAGACAGAACACGGCAACAACGACACAGAAAGGACAACGTTGTTGCAGCTATTTTGGATATGATCCGTACAGACAACGCAGCTGCGGTTTTATTGGATATGATTCTGTAAGGGACAACGCAGCCGCGGGTGATATGAATGTGATTCGGTACGGAACAACGCAGTTGCAATTGATATGAATCAAGTCAACAGATGAGACTCATAAGAATATCATAAGTGACTTAGCCGACAAGCATCTTTACAATCACTTAGTTTATATTATGGGTAATATTGATTGTACGATGGTAGATTGGGTTGGTAGGATTAAAAACACGTAGATCTCAGTAGGTGGGTTGATTTTGGACATACCTCTCAGGTACACTTGTATCGGCGGTACAACGCCGAGAGTATAAGACTTAGGACTTAGAGCATTTTATTTATCCAGATTTATTAGTAGAAAACTGCAGATTATTTTTGGGCAAGTTTTGAGTATTCGATCTTGAGCATTGTTGGGTCAATTATACAAAAACTTTGAGAGTTGTCTGTGTTTATGTTGCTCTATATTGTGATAAGGTTTTGTGAATTTTTGATGCTTTTATAAGATTTGGCGAGCACTTGAAAACATCTGTTTGGAAGGATTCTTGATAGCTTATGAAAGTGTATCATGACAACTTCTACTACTCCTGCTGCTCCTCCACCTGCACCGGTGGTTGTAGAACAAGAGGTTATGGGCGCGTCATCAAGAATTCCTATCTTCTCGTGGGAGAAATATGTTTATTGGGCCGATATGGTGGAGACTCAATTTGAAAATGTTAATCTATTGAATATATTGGATGGTTCCTTGGATGAATCAGATACGTCTTGATCTAAAAAGAATACGCAGGCTCGTTCTATTTTTAAAAATTGTATATCAGAGGACTTAGCTATCTCTTGCATAGAAATGAAAAAGGCAATTGACATCTAGAAATCGCTTAAAAATGATTATGAAAATGCTAATGTCCATGAAGAACTTTTATTGGCTGGAAAAATTTGGGACTATTAGTACACTGGCAGAACGATGGCTGAGTATGCTAACAAATTTCGCATCCTTCTAGATGCCCATGCTTGTACAGGGGGCACATTTCCTTAGTTTCAACAAGCAGCACTGCTAATGAGAGGTTTCCCTAGTAGTATGAAGAGAGCGTTTGATGCGCTCAAACAAAAAGATAAAACTAGCTGGACTTTACAGTTAACGATTAAAATTTTACTAGAGGAGGAAGCGACAGCTAAAATTCTCAGTTCTGAGCAAGTAGAGGCTTTCAATACAGATTTTGAGAGAAAGGGAAATTTTAATCATCAAAGAAATCAGGTTAATTCACAGAATCAGTTTAAACAGTTTAATCAGAATGAAAATAGACAGTCCAACAATGCTTGTTTCTATTGCAGTGAGAGAGGTCATGGATATAAGTTTTGTCCTAAGTTTAAAAAAGCTAACAAAACAGGTTTATACAGGCCGGGGTGGCAACAGAGCCAGTTTTACAAAAGCTTCACGGGGCGTACACCTCGTGGAAATGCACTATTTTCGGCATCTTCGTCGCACAACCACAACACTCTTAACCTTTTTGAGGAAGACGAACTAGATCTATTTGCCATGGCGGCAACAATGGAGGACCCAAAGGACCCTAGATGAATAATGGATACAAGAGCGTCAACACACGTGTTGGAACAAGAGTATCTTCAAAAATCTGGAATCAATATTGGAAAAGAATATTTACTATGCATGTGGCATGAGTGTCCAAACTCGTGCTATGGGTGATGTATCTTTGCTGGTTAATGTAGAGGGAAAAGAAATTGAAATGAATCTTCACAATGTACTCTTTGTCCCTGAATTTAAGAAAAATTTGTTTTCTACGTCTTTGGTAGAGAGTAAAGGCTTTGAGATCAATTTGAAAAATGGTCGGCAGGTTGTTAGGAAAAATGGCAGGGTTGCAGTTACAAATACTAGAGATAATAGCAAAATGTACCATATGGATATGGCTAATACCAAGGAGAATGATGTTATGTATTCTGGTGTTGTGCACTCAGATGAATTGTGGCATAGAAGATTAGGCCATGAAAATTATCATAGCTTGAGAAAAATGGTCTTTGTTGGCAAAATAGATGGTGTCTTTGTAACTGATCGGCCAATTAAATCGTGCGATAGTTTTGTTTTAGGCAAAATACACAGACTACCATTCCCTACGGAGTTAGAACATCGGTCAACTACACTTTTACAACAAATTCATTCTGATGTTTTTGGTCCTGCAATGGTACCATCTGCCGGAGGGATGAAATACATGGTCACCTTCACAAACAATTTTTCAAGGTTTACAAAGGTTTATTTCATGAAAGAAAAAAGCGAAGTGTTTAGTCACTTCAAACACTATAAAGCCTGGGTGGAGAAACTATATAATTTGCCAATTTTGGCACTTAGATCGGACACTGGTGGAGAAAATACATCGAAGGAATTTGAGACATTTTTACTCGAGGAAGGTATAAGACATCTGTTGACCGTTCCATATTAACCGGAACAAAATGGTGTTTCAGAAACATTAAATAGAATCCTCACGGAGAGTTCTAGGTCAATGCTTGCAGATAAAACTGTGGATCCGAAATTCTGGGCTGAGTCTCTAAATTGTGCAGTTTATACTAAGAATATAATAAGGTCTAGATCGGTAAAGACTACGTCTTCTGAAGTCTGGACTGGTAGGAAACCTGATGTTAGTCATTTTAAAGTTTTTGGTAGTAAATGCTTCATTTTAGATACATCACAAAATAGATGGAAAATAGAACCCAAAAGGTTACCGGGTATTTTGCTAGGATATGATGACCACTCCAAAGGTTATAGGGTATTTGTCTTTGAGAAACAAAAGATAATTCTTGCTCAAAATATTATTGTGAAGGATGAGCTTGATTCGGTAGATTTATTCACCTTGATTGATGTACAAAAGCAACAAAAAGTGCAAAAATATATCATTCGGGATTGCAATCAGCCTATTGTCAAACAGGTACAGGATACTCCAGTTTGTGAACAGACATCTGAAATTCATCCGGACTCTCGGCAAGTTTAGTTCCAGTCAGGACAACAACGGTCAATGCCTGCGGAGCCACACCAGCAATAGAAACGGAATGCGAAAGATCCAACGATCCTAGCCTTAGAATTTCCGGGGGGAAAGACATCCAACAGCCGCCTGTAAGCAAGCTCTCACTTTGCCTAATCAGCAGCATCAAAGGAGCCTCTGACCATCCGGGAGGCCTTCTCATCGGCGGAGTGAAATCGGTAGATCGAGGCTGCAAACGATGAAATGAAGTCGATCATGAAAGCTGAGACATGGGAGCTTGTGGATCTTCCTCCAGACCGAAAACCAATCGGCAACAAAAGGGTATTCAAAGTGAAGTTTAATTGCGATAACACCATTGAACGATATAAGGCTAGGCTTGTGGCAAAAGGGTATAATCAAAAAGAAAGAATTTATTTTGAAGAAACATTTTATTCGGTTGTAAGATTTCTGACAGTTAGGATCTTGCTGTCCCTAGCTACTATGGAAGATATGGAAATACATCATATGGATGTAAAAACGGCCTTCTTCCATGGAGAGCTAGAAGAGATAATTTACATGCAGCAGCCTGAAATGTATGCAGAGCCGGGAAAATAACACTTAGTATGCAAATTGTTAAAATCTCTATACGGTCTAAAACACGCCTCCAAGCAATGGAATCTAAAGCTTGACAAATTCTTAACTAGTCTAGGATTTCAAAGGATAAACTCTGACCATTATGCTTACGTTCTAAAGAGTGAGGAAGGGATAGTATATATAGCGGTGTATGTAGATGATCTACTATTAATTAGCTAATCAATGGCTAGAATTAACAAAATCAAAGTCGCTTTAAATTCACGGTTTGAGATCAAAGACCTCGGTGAGACAAAAATACATTTTGGGTATTCAGGTAGAAAGGGATAGAAATAAGAGATTAATAAAGTTGACTCAAAAAGAGGTTATTGGAAACATGTTAGATGATTATGGAATGCGGGGGGCAAGAGGGTGTGTAACTCCAATGGAGTTTCGGCAGAAGTGAGAGGGAGAAGAGACAAAACCGGGTGTTACTGTTAGTGAGTATTTAGAGTCAAGGGAGGATGATCCTATGACACTAATACCTTACAGACAAATAGTGGGAAATTTAATATATTTCATGAACTTTATCCGTCCTGATATTGCTGCGGCACTTGGGGTACTGAGCAGAAGTCTAAAAAATCCTATAAAATCTGCCGTGATGCAGCAAGGAGAGTCTTAAGATATTTGGCAGGAACTAAAGACATCAAACTCACACTAGGCGGAGGAGAAGTGAAGCTGCAAACATGGAGTGATGCAAGCTATGGCGACATGCCAAGCAGGAAATCCACAATGAGATTGGTTCTACAAATTAGGAAGGGGACTTGCTGCTGGAGCAGCAAACTTCAAAAGGTCACAGCACAGTCGACAATAGAGTCTGAATATATGGCAGCGAGCTCGATTCTCAAAGAACTCTTATGGGTGAAATGCATCTTGCAAGAATTGGGATACATGCAGGTTAGTCCACAGGTGATCTGGTGTGATAACCAGGCTGCCATTGCTATTGCCTCTAAACCGAGGCACCACTCCAAGAGTACGCACATGGATGTAAGATTGCACTTTGTAAGAGAAAAAGTGTTTTCCCGAGTGATTAAATAATGATATTTGCAACATGCAAAAATGATTGCTAATATGCTCACTAAAGCTCTTTCGCTCCTAAGTTGAAGTATTGTATGGATGCAGTGGGACTAGGTGACTAGCTGAGATGCTGCACTGCAATACTGCTATGCTGCGCTAGTCTAACATCGGGATACAGTGGGACTAGCTGACTAGCTGATTTGTTGCATTGCTATGTTGTCAAGCTGCTCTATTTCAACATTGCAGCTATGCTCCTTTGGCATCGCAGCTACTCTGATACACTGAGTCTAAAGCTTGAGAGGAGTGTTGATTTTGGAAATCTTTAAGTCTCAGTAAATTAGTGTGACAGCAGAAAGGTAGTAATTTGTAGTGTAAATTTCATAAGGACATGCATCATCACTTGAGTGCAGTACAAGACAACGCAACTGCGACGTAGATGAAACAGCGCAACTCCTATGCAGACAAAACAGCGCAGCTGCGGTTTTTTTGGATATGATCAATACAGACAACGCAGCTACGGTTATCTTCGATATTATTCGATACAGGACAACACAGCTACGGGTGATATGAATGTGATTCGGTTCGGGGCAACGCAACTGCGATTGGTATAAATCAATTCAACGGACGAGATTCATAACAGTATCACAAGTGACTTAACCGACAAGTATTTGTACAATCACTTAGTATAGATTCTGAGTAATATTGAGTGTACGATGGTAGATTGGGTTGGCAGGATTAGAAACACGTAGATCTCAATAGGTGAATTGATTTTGGGCGTACCTTTAGGTACACTTGTATCGGCAATACAACACCGAGAGTATAAGACTTAGGACTTATAGCATTTTATGTATCCAGACTTCCAAGTAGTAAAACTGCAAACAATTTTTGGGAAACTTTTGAGTATTCTATCTTGAGCTTTGTTTGGTCAATTCTAATGAAACTTTGAGAGTTGTCACTGTTTATGCATTTGTATATTGTGATAGAGTTTTGTGAAGTTTTGATGCTTGTATAAGATATGGTGAGCACTTGAAAACATTTGTTTGGAAGGATTTTTTATAGCTTCTGGGAGTGTATCATGTCAAATTCTACTACTGCTGCTGCTCCTCCACCTCCACTGGTGGTTATAGAACAACACACGAAATAAAAGATTGAAGTGTTCGTACACTTCAGACACTACAAAGCTTGGGCCGAAAAATTGCATGGTGTTCCGATTCTGAAACTCAGATCGGACAATGGAGAAGAGTATATGTCGAAGGAGTTTGAAAAGCTTCTTCTGGATGAGGGTATAAGTTGCCAGTTCACGGTCCCTTATACGCCTTAACAAAATGGTGTTTCAGAAAGATTGAACATGACTTTTATAAAATGTGTTAGATATATGCTTGCAGATAAGAATGTTGATATGAAATTTTGGGTTGAGGCCCTTATTTGTGCAGTTTATATCAAAAATACAATTAGTTCTAGGTCGTTTAGCTCCACACCTTTTGAACTCTCGACAGGTAGAAAACCTGAAGTAAGTCATTTCAGAGTGTTCGGAAGAAATTGCTTTATTTTGAACACATCACCGAATACTTGTAAAATGGAGCATACCGGTTTACCACGTATTCCTATGGGGTATGATGATAATTCAAAAAGCTACAAAGTGTATGTTTTTGATAAGGAAAAATTAATTGTGTCTAGAAATATTATTATAAACGATGAGGAAGTTTCAGCACATCTATTTAGCATGACAGAAAAACCGGCTGAGGAAAAGTCACAAGAATATGTTAATTTTGATACACATATGATAGTTTATTTTCCAGCTGTTCAGCAACCTTTTACAGATCCAATTTTTTCAAAACCTTAGGTTCCTCTTCAGAATCAGATGGAGCATGCTGAACCACTCCAAGAGCAATCAAAAGAAGTTACAAGACAAACAAAGAACGTAAGACATCCATCGGTCTCAGCCTCAGAATTTCTGAGGGGAATGAGATCTTGCAGCCGTCAACAATCCGGATCACACTTTGCCAACTCTGCCAACCCGAAGGAACCTCAGACCATCCGGGAAGCCTTCTCTTCACCCGAAACAACCCACTGGATTAAGGCGGCAAACGACAAAATGTAGTCTATAATAGAAGCTCAAACATGGGAGTTGGTTGATCTTCCTCCGGACAGGAAAGCCATTGGCAGCAAATGGGTATTCAAAGTAAAACTCAACCCCGATGGCAGCATTGAAAGATACAAGGCCATACTTGTGGCCAAAGGTTATAATCAGAAAGAAGGAATTGACTTTGAGAAGACCTTCTAGTGGTAAGTTTTCCAACTGTCAGAATCCTGCTAAGTCTAGTTGCAATTGAAAACATGGAAGTACATCAAATGAATGTTAAAACAGCTTTCCTACATTTAGAGCTTGAAAAAACTATCTATATGCATCAACCAACAATGTATGCAGAGAAAGGAAAGGAAAAATTAGTCTGTAAATTGATGAAATCTTTGTATGGCCTGAAACAGGCCCCTAGACAGTGTACATGAAGTTAGATGAATTCCTAACTCGACTAGTCTTTAAGAGAATCAGTTAAGATCACCCTGTGTATGTTCAGCAAGGGAAAGATGGTATACTCTATATTGTTGTGTATGTAGATGATTTGTTGCTTATCTATGGATGAGATAAACTGTATTAAGAAAGCCTTAAAAGCCAGATTTGAGAAAAAAGACCTCGGTGAAGCTAAATACATCTTAGGGATACAAGTAGAGAGAGATAGAAATAAGAATTTTATTATATAAACTCAAAAATAGGTTATGGCTTCCATGCTTGAAAAGTTTGATATGAAAGAGGGTAAAGGATGTGTTACTCCAATAGAAAACACGCAAAAATTAGAGGGAATTGATTAAGATTAAGGTATTCTAGTTAGTGACACCTTAGAGTCAGAGGAGGAGGATTTCATGGCCTCAAAACCATACAGGCACGTAGTTGGTAGCCTTATTTACTTTATGAACTGCACGAGGCCTGACGTCGCAACTGTTGTTGGTGCCTTAAGTAGGCAGACTAGGAAGCTGCAAAAAGAATTCTGAGGTATTTGGCAAGAACTCGGAACCTGAAACTTGTCCTTGGAGGAGGAGAAGTCAAGCTGCAGACTTGGAGCGATGCGAGCTATGGCGACATGCCCAACAGAAAATCAACTACTGGATTCGTTTTGCAGATTGGAAATGGAACATGCTGTTGGAGCAGTAAACTTCAGAAAGTCATCGCCCGATCAACCATGAAGTCAGAATATATGGCAGAAAGCTCTGCCCTCAAGGAACTCCTATGGGTAAAAGCTCTTTTGCAGGAATTGGGACACATGCAAACTGGTCCTAAAGTCATCTGGTGTGACAACCAGGCAGCCATTGCCATCGCCTCCAATCCCAGCCACCACTTTAAGAGTAAGCACATGGATGTCAGACTGCATTTTGTCAGGGAAAAAGTGCTTGCCAAAGTCATTAATTTGTGTTATTTACCTGATGAAAAAACGGTTGCATATATGCTAACATAAGCTCTACCCGCACCTAAATTACAGTTTTACAGAAAGGCTATTGGGTTGAGTGAATAACTGAGTCTAAAGCTTTAGGTGACTGTTGTTTTTCAAAGCTTTGTCCTCAGTAGATAGAGCAGTGAGAGGGGATTTATAACTTAGAATATTTTTGGTGAAGTTGGGTGTAATACTTACCTCAAATAGTGTGACAGTGAAATGTTTATTCTAATAATGTTTTGTACGGTCACGTGAACACGCGTCGATATTTCGGACAACGCAAAAAGTGCGGAATGGTCTGGAAACATGACACTTATCGAACGACTGAATTTGACAAATCAGACGGACGGAAAATGAACCGGACATCCAAAACACAATTGTCGAAGGAAAATACTTGAAGTTGATTTTTATCAGACCAACGAATGGAACTCATGTGGGGACCATAGATGACGAGATGCCTCGTAAGCATTCCAGATTGTCGAACAGGATTACCACTGCAGGTTGGACGTATTTGACGACTGCTGACTAAGCAAGCAACAATACGAGTATGGCGTCAAATTGTAAATACCTGAAAGAATAGTTTTTTGTTGCGTAGTGCTTTAGTTAATTGTGTTTCACTATTTAGTTTTAGGTTAGTTAAAATTAGGTTTTTTGGAAGTATGCTAGAGTACGTTGTCGTACTACAGTACTGTACTACTATTCTGAGTACTCACACATGATTGGTTAATAAGCAGTAGATGCTCACTCGGTGTATAAAGTTTAGGACTTTGAAATGTTTTTGTATCCAATTTTGGGAATATGGAAAATTAAATGGCAGTTTTTGGGAAAATTGCAGTCTCCATATCTTATGGTTTACTAGACTAATTGTGTTGCAATTTTGGGAATTGACAGTGTGTATGGTGGTGTGTCTGTTTGCTAAATTTGTTATAAATTGGGCTTGTGAGTCTATTTTTATAGTGTTGAGAAAATTGTTGTTTGTAGGATTTCAGTTAGCTTCTTCTAAGAAACATGTCTATTTCTACAACTAGTGCTACAGCTCCACGTGTGCCAGTGGTCATCGAACAACAGAGCCTTCACACAAATATCCCAAAATACCATTCGGTGGTCATAGACTCCTTGTAGCAAAATATTGTAATCATCATGGCGGGAGTAATAATCATGCAAATTAAATTATAGTTTGTTTTGCAAATAGATATGGGTTCCATCTATCACACGCGCTATCATTTTTATATTCGTAAATGTTTCAAACCCGTGTTGGATGAGCTTTAGACGATCTCTGTAGGAAGTGAGATTAATCTAGTGTAGAATTGTCGTTCCGTCACGTCACAAATCAATGTAGTGTAAGAAACGACGGTGCTACGACCAACACAAAACATGTTTGAAATAGTATGTAAGGAGCATCGTTCCCAAATCGGTACAACACCATTGCCAAATCTTTCATTGGATGAACAGTATCACGATAAATTATGTTTTCTCTTTCTATATATGGTCTTAGGAGGGTAAACAATTTATGGAAGTTTTCGTATCCTATCCTGTAAGCTTGTCGCCACTCTCTATCTCGTTCTTTAGGTTCCAATTCTAGCCATATTTGTAAGGGCACAACCTCCCATAATACATTAGAACGGGGGAACATCCACCATCCTCGGCGATGTCGCATACGGAAACGTATACATTTAGTCATTAAACACAAACAGAATAACATCGCAAAAAGGCGTATTAGTAAAGCTATGATAATAGCAAGAAGATCATCATCGTCCGTGGTGATTTGGTTGACTATGTGAATCAAATGTTCAATTGCCAACTATAACTGCATTTAAAACATCAACACCAAACAGTTTAGTAAAAGCATATGTATTGTTATGTTAATACACATAACATCATATGATAAAGAACGGCCCGTCTAAGCCATGCAACCAACCGAAACAGCATCATAGTCACATACATACATATAGAATATATATATATATATATATATATATATATATATATATATATATATATATATATATATATATATATATATATATATATATATATATACACACTACACTATTTTTGCCTCACTATTTTATTTCTACCACACTATTTTTCTGTTGAACTATTTTTCTGTCACACTATTACTAGCTTGTTGTTTTTAGTTTATCAGTTTTGCAGTTTTATGTTTTCAGTTCTCAGTTTGCAATTTTTTTATCTAAAAATATAAATCATTGTATAGTATAAATTATTTTTGTCTAAGTAATTTGGTAATATGTTACGATCTAATATAGTAATATGTTAGATAAAGTAATATATACTAATACATAATAGTATAGAAATATACATACATATAAAATATATACATATATATGTACACTACACTATTTCTGCATTACTATTTTGTTTCTACCACACTATTTTGTTTCTACCACACTATTTTTCTGTCGCACTATTTTTATGTCACACTCTTATTAGTGTCGCACTATTTTTATGTCACACTCTTATTAGTTTGCAGTTGCCAGTTTTCAGTTTTGCAGTCTTATGTTTTCAAATAAACAAATTAAAACACCTCAAATTCTAACACAAAACTTTTAAAAATCCCAAATACATAACACAGCTATTGGTTACACACGGAACTCCTCACATAACACATTTACAAACATAATTCATAAAAAAAAGTTATTTTATATCAACTCTTTTACATAACATTACAATAATGAAAGGAAAGGAAAAAAAATAACCTTGTATAAAGTACAAGGGGTAAACTTTTAAATAACTTTATTCTACTTAGGATTCTAATTTGGGTTAAGGTTTTTTTAAGATAACATGATTTGTAGTTAAACAACACATTATGGTCCATAAATTATATACCTTGTAGCCCGCAAAGTGTTTTTCCAAATGTCTTTAAAACATATTAATGAATATCAGGTCAAAAAAAATAAAAGAAGGTATGATGAATAACAAATGTTTTTAAAAAAGTTGCATAGTGATGGTAACCACATTGGAGTTAATTGTTCGCAAAGAAGGAAGAACAAAAAAACGAACTCGTCGATAGGAGGGACCAAATAAAATGGACAGGTGATGGGAAGGAAAAGATGAATTCTAGAGAAGAGGACCACCGGGGGGCGGAAGGGAAGAGGGGGGCGTATTAGTAAGTTTGAAAAACTGCTGGTTTGTTTTCGCGCCTATGTTTCATGACGTCGAAACATGTGAGGTGTCACAATACACCTTCAATCGGAGTTACGTGCCAAAATTTTGGTGTGAACAAGACCCGTTTTCCGATGAGTTCTGGGAAAATCATCGGAATGGGCAAAGAGTTACAAATGCTCTGGTGGGAATAAGCTATCACGGATGCTTGTCACGATCGGCTATACTCTACAAACGTTCGCAGTCGGCATATATTCCACACTTCGCTAGCCGTGGTAACACGTGTGACGTTTGGTTTCCCGTGATTAAGTACAAACCGTCGAGAATTCCGTACTTACGTCAGGCTAACCAGAATTATCGCGGTTCAAATGTCTAATCTTCGCAAGTTCGTCATTTTACCTTTTTTTATGTTGAGAGATAATGCGAACACCAACAATATTTGCTGTGGACACCAATCTCCAAACTGACCGTCTTTTTTGAGATCGCATAATACCGTAAAATCAGCACCTCAGACTCAAATTGGGTTTTATATTTAATTTGGACTCCCCAAAGATGAGTTTTCAGCATATTTTGAACTTTGGGCGTATATGGGATTTGAACTCGTGTCAACAATGTTCCTGAAAAATTGGACAGTGCAAACACCGGAAGGAAATAAACGATTTTGTATTTTAGACCTAACGGAATTTCGGACCACCTTCAAACGGAGAACTTCGTCCACTCAAACTTATGTATGACGTAATAATAAGGGAATTGACCATTATAGTGACTATTTTGGTTGCGCACAGTCACTTATGTCACTTTGAGAAGAGATTTTATTTCCATGAACGCGATGGAAATGCCATCAAAGTACAAAACATGATTGTCACTAAAAAGTATTGATGACCAACAAAGGTTAAAGACCAAAATCCTAAAGGATTAAAAACACAACAAAAATGCGTTAAAAGCCTAAAAGGAAAGAAGAAAAGCAAGTAGAACAAAACCAAACTCTTGAAACACTACAAACTAACCTAGACGTTAAAGCCTCAAACTTCGCCCAACTAAAGGTACTTTCGCATGTTCCAAAGTTACACTTATTTTCTGTCGTTTTCCTTCATAACTTAGAAAATAACGAGAAAATCCGTAACCGTACCAAAAAAATGAAATTACCACCGTACAAGTTACGCTTCCTTTAAACTTTATATGCACAGAAATTTGTCGTTTAGCGCGATGCAATTTGTTGTCTAGCGCATTTCGACCCATTTTCGCGTCCTTCCAACACATGTTCATACTTTACATCAAATCACCTAGCAGGGTGATTTGAAATATACTCCAATAAGATGAGCGAATAGGAATAAACTATCACACGTGTCGGAAGTTTTTTTACAATGTTGTGCGTTGAGTACCAAAAAAAAAACACATTGCACGTTTCCTGCCTGTGCGTATTATTTTCCGTGCGCTAATTTCTGTACATGGGCTGTCTCTCTCAAACACACGTGTCTTCACACATACGGCGTAGGAAAAACATTGGGCACCTGTCGGCAAGTGGGAAAACGAAAAACGAAACCGCATTTATGTCGGTCACCAAAAGGTAATTTAGGGTTTCGACCATAGATGTTTGATTTGTACTATGCGCACGGAAATTTATTTTGAAAAAAAACGCATAGGCGCATTATTCAAAATTTCACATTTTTTAAAATGCGTTGACCGACTTTGACTTGTTATATAATAAAAACATGAAAAATATAAAAAAAAAATCAGAATAAAATACATTGCGACATCTTAAACGATTAAAGTATATCCGTACATACCATGGAAATGAAGTACACCGCGAATCGTAATTAGAGTAGAGAAAAAATTAGAGTAAAAAAAGAAAAAAAAAATTGAGTTTTGAACTCTAATTAGGTAATTTGTGTGATCGAACTTTTGCAAAAAGGAATTTTACTCTAATTTGGGCGTAAATTTGGGCTCTGAATATATCCACTGTAAATTAAGTACAAGTGCACAATCTGAAAAAACGTACAGTTTCACCTCACTATACAGCGTGCGGAGAGACGCCTCAAACTGAAGCCGAGTGGAAGTTTCGCCTCATTTTGTGTACCACTTCATCTCTCACATTTGCGTTGTTCACACTTGAAAAAGGGAGAACGGTATGGTATGAAAACGGTACTTTATTTTGTCCGTCGTGAACTGGCACGTGACGCTAGCCTACGTCAACTAGCGTGTCGTGATACGAACCACTTGCCCGTACGAAAAAGGAAACGCTTTGCGGACATGATATGTACAAATCCTTCCAAACAAAAATGTACTGCCACGCAAGAACTGGTAAAGACCGAAAATAACCGCGAAGGAACTTTGGACATGCCCTTCATTTTTTTTTCCATCGGTTTTTTTTTCTTTTTTGACATTACGTTATCTCTTATGTGATTGGTCCCCTGTTTGTTCATAAGTTTGCGACGGAATGAATTCTTGTACGGTTCACGTCCGTACGCTTCGTTTTCGAAATTCTTCAAAAACGAAAAAGTGCATTCCAAACATGATGTCTGATGGCGGACGGCAGTTGCCGTTTGCTTTACGCAGCTGTCGAGTTTTGACGCATAGAATTGCATCTTTTGTCCGCCGCTACGCTCCAAAACGGTCGAAACCAACCGCCCTAACCGTCACCGCCGTATTTTTTGTCATTTTATGAAATTTGGCGTACAGATCCCAAAATTTATGACACCGTTTTCCCATTTTTCCAAGTGTGAACAACGCAAATGTTTCGTACACGCCTACGAAAGTCACTTTTTTAGTTTTTTTAACAAACAAGTTATTTGCGTTTACATCCGAATGCTTTGAAAGTTGTATGGAAAATCTTCGCTAAAAAACAAAGAAACAAGAGTAAGTTTCGGTTACATGTGAATGTACCTTAAAGATTAGAATTATGGATATCGTCTATATGCGCCGGGTGAAAGATTGTACGTTTTAAGTACATATTAATACAAGTAAAGTACCACTAATTTTGAACAGCTTTGACTTTCAAAATATTGTTACAACCGGTTAAAATTTTGCCACGCTTGCGAACGTAAATTAGCAATTCACAAGGCCATCAAAGGTTTGTTGTCCATAACCTATTTCAGCCATGGATTACTCACCGAAACACCCAGAGACTACCTCAAAAATAGTTGTGTTTCAGACAACACAGATTACTCCACATTAAACAAAATCACCTCAAACTAGACCAATTTGCAGTGTACCATATACACTGTAAACTCCCAAAGTTACAGCCAAATCCACCAAGGCATATAGAAGATATAAGCTCCAGAGTTTCCCAAAAATAGGTGATAGCTTCACAAACTAACCACTTAGACTGTTCACAAAATCTTACACAGATACTGGATTACAATGAAACTTCACACACATATATATTATATATCATATAATAACTCCACAAAGTTTCACATGAAAGCACCAAACAGAGTGATCACACCAACAAGTCAAAGATGACGAAAACAGTTTGCCATTGCTTTCATAAACTTGACTGCGATACACAAAATAATCTAAGTCCTACAAGTTATACTCAGAGAGTTCACTACTGAATGTACGGAGGCATACCAGCCGTACTGTATCTACTCTAATAAACTAATTAGCAAAAGGACAAACCTTTGTTGTACAGAATATTTACACCAACATCTCCGCAATCTTCGTATGTCAAAAACCAAGCTATCGCTACCGTACAATCATCCTTACTCGGAATCTATCCTATTCATATTATCCGCAGCTGCGTCAGCTGCGCTGTCCGTACGGATCATATTGAAATAACCGCAGCTGCGTTGAGTTAACTGCGTCGCAGCTCCGCCGTACCGGCGGCGCCTATTTCAACATTTCGTTTATTCCACATCGGATCGCTTCGCGATCCGCCGTCCATTTGTCAGTGCTTGTTCACTCCACTTAATAAGTCTTTTACGTCACTTTAAATATATCCGTACGTTCACTCCCCGAATCCGTGAATCAATTCGAACCTCCATATTAAATCCATTTAGCAATTACGTACGAACTGTCTCGTACGCACGAAACTGACTTTTCAAAACAACAAGGTTTACGGTAACAAAACTACGGCAGCCACATGTATATAGAAGTGTTGCGCACAGTCACTTTCTCACTTTACATGAGCTCTTCTATGAGAGCATTCAACCAATCACAGCTTGAACAAATCTATCAGCATTGTCGCACTTGCAAATACAGTATGCACGAAAAGCATCCAACGGCATAGTTGTTCAATGTTGTTTTTGAAGCTTTGTCTTTAGTATATAGAGCTGTGAGGGAAGCCTAAGTACTTAGAATATTTTTGTGTAATTTGAAATGTAATACTTACCTTAAATAGTGTGACAGTAGAATGTTTCTCAAAGAGTATTAGTACGGTCACATATACACGCGTCAGTTTTTTAGACAGTGCAGGAAATGCGGAATGGACATGGGGACATGTCATCTATCGGACGACTGAATTCGTCGGATCGGGCGGACGGAAATTAAACCGGACATCGGGGAACACTAATACCAGAAGACAAATATCAGACGTTGATTCGTATCAGATTAACGACGAGAATTCTGAGGGGGACCACAGATGACGAGGAGCTTCGTAAGCATCCCAGATAGTCGTACAAGTTTACCACAGCAAGTTGGAAGTATTTGAGGTTGCTGACTAAGCAAGCAACATTATGTGTACGACATCAGATTGTAAATACTTGAAGAGATTGTTTTTTGTAGCGTAGCACTTTAGGAAATAGTGTTTCACTATTCACTTTTAGGCTAGTTGGATTTAGGTTTTTGGAAGTACACTAGAGTACCTTGTCGTACTATCGTACAGTACTACTATTCAGGATACTGACATCTGATTGGCTAGTGGGGAGTAGATGCTCTCTCAGAGTATAAAGGTTAGGACTTAGAAATATTTTTGTATCCAGTTTTGAGATAAGGAAACCAAAAGGCAGTTTTTGGGAAACTTGCAGGTTTTGTATCTTATGGTCTACTGGGTCAATTTGGCTGTAACTTTGGGAGTTAAAAGTATGTATATTGAGGTTCTTATGTGCTGAGTTTTGTGTTTATTAGATCTGTGAGTCAGGGTCTATAGTGTGGTAAAGTTCGGTAAAATTGTTAAGTGTTAGACTGGAGATTTACAGTGTTTTGTGAGGACTTCTTGAAAAGCTTCTGCTTAAGCTATGTCTACTTCTACCACTACTGCTGCAGCTCCTCCTGCACCAGTTGTCATAGAACAACAGGTTATGGGCCCGTCTTCAAGAATTCCTATTTTTAACGGTTAGAAGTATGCTTACTGGGCGGATATGGTTGAGTCACATTTTGAAAATGCAGGTCTGCTGGACATTCTGGATGGATCACTTGATGAAGCTGATCCAACATGGGTGAGGAAGAATTCACAGGCTCGAAATACTCTCAAACTCTGCCTTTCGGAAATCATGGTCATGTCGAGGATCAAAATGAAAAAGGCGATCGACATATGGAAGTCTCTCAAGACTTCTTATGAGAAAGCGAATGTTCAGAAAGAACTCCTGTTGGCTGGAAAAATATGGGACTACAAATAATCGGGGGGAACAATGGCCGAATATACCGACAATTTCAGAGCTCTCATTGATGCTCATGCTTGTGCCGGAGGATCTTTTCCTGAATTCCAGCAAGCTGCACTGATAATTAGGGGTCTTCCTTGTAGCATGAAGGATGCATCTGCTGAATTGAAAAAGAATGACAAGTCTAGCTGGACTCTTCAGTTAGCTAATAATATTATACTTGAAGAAGAGTCTACGTCAAAAATGCTTAGTGGTGAAAAGGGCGTAGAAGCATTCAACACTGACTTTGACAGGAAGAGACAGTTTAACCAGGGAAGAAATCAATTTAATCAACAAATGAATCAGTTTAATCAAAATCAGGGTCAGTTTAAACAGTTTAATCAAGGTCAGAATAGACAGTCTTTCACTGCTTGTTTTTACTGTTCAGAAATAGGTAATGGTTATAGGTACTGTCCTAAACTCAAGAAAGCAAATGAGACAGGATTATATAGGCCAGGATGGCAGCAGAGAAATTTTAACCAAAGCTTTTCTGGTCAGCAGTTACAAAACAACTCCTTATTTTCATCATCTGTCACTGAAGAGGATGAGTCATTGAGCTTCATTGAGCAGGAAGATTCGGAGCTGTTTGCAATGGGGGCGGCAATGGAAGGCTCCAAGGACACTGGGTGGATAATGGACACTGGAGCATCAGCACATATGTGCTGGAACAAGTCACTTTTCACCAATATGAAGTCAACACCTGCAAGAAATATTTACTATGCTTGTGGAATGAGTGTGCAGACATCTACACAGGGTGATGTCTCATTGCTGGTAGATGTAGGAGGGAAACCAGTAGAAAGAACACTTCATAATGTTTTATTTGTTCCAGATTTCAAAAAGAACCTTTTTTCTACATCTTTGGTTGAGAGTAAAGGTTTTGAGGTCTCCCTTAAAGGAGGTAGGCAGGTTGTGAGCAAGCTAGGCAAAATAGCAGTCACATGAACTAGAGATGCAAGCAAAATGTACCGTATGGATATGGCTGATTCTAAAGAAAATGATGTTCTCTATTCTGGTGTACAATCTGAGAATGAATTATGGCATAAAAGACTAGGCCATGTCAACTATAATAGCTTAACAAAAATGGTCAAAGCTGGTAAAATAGAAGGTGTTTCACTAACAAATGAGCCAGTAAAAACATGTGATGGTTGCTCTTTAGGAAAGATTCATAAGTTGCCTTTTCCCCAGCAATCAGATCACAGATCAACAGAAGTTTTACAACTTATTCATTCGGATGTTTTGGGACCAGCACAGGTGCCATCTGCTGGGGGGGTTCGTTTCATGGTTGCTTTTACAGACGATTTTTCTCGGTTCACAAAAGTCTACTTCATGAAAGAAAAGAGTGAAGTGTTCGGCCACTTCAAACATTACAAGGCTTGGGTGGAGAAACTGCATGGAGTTCCGATTATGGAACTCAGATCGGATAATCGAGGAGAATATATGTCACAAGAATTTGGAAACTTTCTGTTAAATGAAGGGATTAGTCGTCAGCTAACAGTTCCTTATACTCCACAACAAAATGGTGTTTCTGAGAGATTAAACAGGACGATTATAGAATGTGCTAGATCTATGCTAGCTGACAAAAATATAGATTTGAAATTCTGGGCTGAGGCCGCAAATTGTGCAGTCTATATCAAAAATAGGATTGCATCTCGTTCAGTCACTACTACACCTTTTGAACTATGGACAGGTAGGAAACCAGACGTAAGTCATTTCAGGGTATTTGGCAGTAAATGCTTTATTCTAAACACATCTCCAAATACATGGAAAATGGAACCAAAAGGTCTACCAGGTATTCTTATGGGGTATGATGATCATTCAAAGGGTTATAGAGTTTATGTTTTAGAAAAGCAGAAGATAGTAGTGTCTAGGAACATTATTGTAAAAGATGAGTCAGAATCAGCAGATATTTTTTCTATGACAGAAGCTCAAGTTGCAGAAAAATCTTAGGACTATGTTATTTTTAACACACAAAAAACAGTGTTCTACCAACCTGTTCAGCAACCTCTTGCAGATCCGGTGATTTCGGGAACTCAAGTTCCCCTTCAACAACAAATGGAGAAAGGAGTACAGTTACAGGATTAGTCACAGCCAGCTGGAAGACAGCAAAGAAACGGAAGACTTCCATCGGTCTCCGCCTCAGAATTTCCGGGGGGAAAGAGAACTAGCAGCCGCCTCCAATCAAGTTCCCACTTTGCCTATTCTGCTAACCCAGGAGAACCTCAGACCATCCGGGAGGCTTTCTCTTCACCAGAAAGAACTCACTGGATTGAAGCAGCAAACGATGAAATGAAGTCTATAGTGGAAGCCCAAACGTGGGAGTTGGTTGATCTGCCTCCGGACCGGAAAGCCATCGGAAGTAAATGGGTTTTTAAAGTAAAATTAAATCCAGATGGCACGATTGAACGGTACAAGGCCAGACTTGTGGCTAAAGGTTATAATCAGAAAGAGGGAATCGACTTTGAGGAAACTTTCTCTCCAGTGGTAAGGTTTCCAACTGTCAGAATCTTACTCAGTTTAGCTGCTATTGAAAACATGGAAGTCCATCAGATGGACGTTAAGACAGCTTTCCTTCATGGAGAGCTGGAAGAAACTATTTATATGCAGCAACCAGAAATGTATGTAGAAAAAGGAAAAGAAAATCTAGTATGTAAACTGATGAAATCCTTGTATGGGCTTAAACTGGCCCCCAGACAGTGGAACCTAAGGTTAGATGAGTTCCTCACCAAACTAGGTTTCAAAAGAATCAGTTCAGACAATTCTGTTTATGTTTTACAAGGGGAGGATGGAATACTGTATATTGCTGTTTATGTAGATGATTTGTTTCTTATCAGCAAATCCATGGATGAAATAAATAGGATCAAGAGAGCACTGAAATCAAGGTTTGAGATGAAAGACCTCGGTGAGGCCAAATACATTTTAGGAATACAAGTAGAGAGAGATAGAAGTAAGAGGCAAATCATGTTAACTCAAAAGGAGGCTATAAGTTCCATGCTTGAAAAGTTTGATATGAAAGAAGTTAAAGGATGTGTCACTCCTATGGAATAAAGACAAAAATTAGAGGGAGTTGACTCTGAGTCAGGCATTCTAGTTGATGAGATGCAAGAGTCAGGGGAGGAGGAGTTCATGGCCTCAAAACCATATAGGCAGGTAGTTGGATCTCTTATCTATTTTATTAACTGTACTAGGCCGGATGTGGCAGTAGCGGTTGGAGCGTTGAGTAGGAGTCTTCAAAACCCAAAAAGGGCAGATTGGGAAGCTGCAAAAAGAGTCCTGAGGTACTTGGCAGGAACTCGGAATCTTAAACTTGTCCTCGGGGGAGGAGAAGTCAAGCTGAAAACTTGGAGTGATGCGAGTTATGGAGACATGCCCAATTGGAAATCCACCACTGGATTTGTTCAACAAATTAGAAATGGTACCTGCTGCTGGAGCAGCAAACTTCAGAAGGTCACTGCCCAGTCAACTATGGAATCTGAATATATGGCAGCAAGTTCTGCCCACAAGGAACTCCTGTGGGTAAAAGCACTTTTGCAGGAATTGGGACATATGCAAACTGGTCCTCAAGTCATCTGGTGCGATAACCAGGCAGCAATTGCCATAGCCTCTAACCCCAACCATCACTTTAAGAGCAAACATTTGGATATGAGACTGCATTTTGTTCGTGAAAATGTGCTGGCAAAGGTCATTAAAATGTGCTATTTGCCGGATGAAAACATGGTTGCAGATATGCTAACTAAAGCTCTTCCTACACCTAAATTACAATTTTGCAGAAAGGCTATAGGTCTAATTGAGTAACTGGGACTAAAGCTTTAGGGGAGTGTTGTTTTTGAAAGCTTTGTCTTCAGTATATAGAGCTGTGAGGGAAGCCTAAGTACTTAGAATATTTTTGTGTGATTTGAAATGTAATACTTACCTTAAATAGTGTGACAGTAGAATGTTTCTCAAAGAGTATTAGTACGGTCACATATACACGCGTCAGTTTTTTAGACAGTGCAAGAAATGCGGAATGGACATGGGGACATGTCATCTATCGGACGACTGAATTTGTCGGATCGGGCGGACGGAAATTAAACCGGACATCAGGGAACACTGATAACAGAAGACAAATATCAGACGTTGATTCGTATCAGATTAACGGCGAGAATTCTGAGGGGGACCACAGATGACGAGGAGCTTCGTAAGCATCCCAGATAGTCGTACAAGTTTACCACAGCAAGTTGGAAGTATTTGAGGTTGCTGACTAAGCAAGCAACATTATGTGTATGACATCAGATTGTAAATACCTGAAGAGATTGTTTTTTGTAGCGTAGCACTTTAGGAAATAGTGTTTCACTATTCACTTTTAGGCTAGTTGGATTTAGGTTTTTGGAAGTACACTAGAGTACCTTGTCGTACTATCGTACAGTACTACTATTCAGGATACTGACATCTGATTGGCTAGTGGGGAGTAGATGCTCTCTCAGAGTATAAAGATTATGACTTAGAAATATTTTTGTATCCAGTTTTGAGATAAGGAAACCAAAAGGCAGTTTTTGGGAAACTTGCAGGTCTTGTATCTTATGGTCTACTGGGTCAATTTGGCTTTAACTTTAGGAGTTAAAATTATGTATGTTGAGGTTCTTATGTGTTGAGTTTTGTGTTTATTAGATCTGTGAGTCAGGATCTATAGTGTGGAAAAGTTTGGTAAAATTGTTAAGTGTTAGACTGGTGATTTACAGTGTTTTGTGAGGACTTCTTGAAAAGCTTCTGCTTAAGCTATGTCTACTTCTACCACTACTGCTGCAGCTCCACCTGCACCAGTTGTCATAGAACAACATTCAAAACGTATTTTACGCACCTTTCGAACGCGCGTACAATACGTAGAAACTGGAGAGGTCGATTTGAAAAAAACGTTAATGAATTTTTTTCCGTACAAATCCGTACATTTTTAAAATATTTAATCGAACATGTACCGCAGGCTTTCCGTTAAATGAGGGGTGAATAACAATATGTAATTAAATTATTATCCCACCCCATGTTTGCAATGAAACATCTACATCAACTAAGTAAGGACGAATTAATCGATGTGTTATAGACGACGTATGTAGGCGCGGGTTCAAATCCTGGGAAATGCATTTTTATTATTATTCTTCGTCAACGGCGTCGATAATGGCGTCTTTTGTGATTTTTCGCGTTCAGCTGTTCAAGTAACGTATGTAGGCGCAGGTTCAAATCTTGCGAAATACATTTTTATTATTATACTTCGTCAACGGCTTCAACGACAGTTTACTAACTACTGCCGTGGCGTCGGTAATGGCGTCTTCTGTGATTTTTCGCGTTCACCTGTTCAAGTAATAATGGCGGCTTCTTTTCGAAATTTGAAGAAGACGCACGTACAAAATTTGAACTCACTGCGCTCAAATAGTGTGACGCCGCAGCGTCTCTTTTTGGACATATTTGTAGACGTCACATTATTTTCCCGTACAATCCATGTACATTCTGTTCGGTTTACTGAATAGAAAGTACGGATACGTGCATCGATTTTTTTTTGTAAACTACCGTGCAGTTTCCGTAATAAATCTAACAGTTACAGTATTTTGTTTATTAGTTCCGTAATATTCCAGTTTCAGTTTACAGTAGACGTTTTTTTGCGTATTTTTCAAAAGTCACGTACAATACGTAGAAACTAGAAAAAATGGAAAAAATCCACGTATTGAACAACTAGGTCCAACGATGTCTGAGGCTAAAATTTGAGTATTCAAGGGTCCTAACTCCTAAAACTGTTGACTTGTAAAAGTTAACGTCTACTGGAAAAAGACGGAAATCTTTAAATGCGAGTTTGTGGTCGTATGCGTCTGTTCGGTGTTCGAAGCAAATCTTTGGTGTTCGCCGTCAGGTTTTCTTCGTTTTTCTCGCGAAGTTCCACGTCTCTTACTTTCTCCCCCTCCATAAAGCTGTTTTTGTTGCACGGTCGACGTGGCAGATGGTTAAGACTTCCACTATACTGTAAAACCTGATGAGAATTTCATCACAGCAATGCAGACATGAAATTTGCTGAGACCTTTTTGACGGCTGTTCTGCTTCTTCGTCCATTCTTTGGTTTGTGATATCTTATGGGCAATTTCTGCTCGTCCTGTTTTTCTCCGCCTAAAACCTTGCCAAAAGCAAATTCTATCTCAGATAACTCTTATTCGGAAAAGTCCGAAGATGATCATGCCACAGAGAATAAGGTCGTGGATCCTCCTACTAACATAAGTGTTAGTGGTAGTGGAAGAAGTATTTCTAGCAATTCCCTTTCTATGAATGAAAAGTCGTTGCCAGTTGTTTTTGAATACAAGACCTTGCTGGCAGCTACTTCAAAATTTAGTCCAAAGCTTGTACTAGGGGAAGGTTCATTCGGAAAAGTTTACAAAGGATGGATTTCGTCTCCTTCGACCAAAACAATCCCGATTCCTGTGGCTATTAAGAAACTTAGTTCAGATAGTTCTCAAGGAGAGAGCGAATGGCTACAAGAGATCCTTATGCTGAGTCGTTTTCGACATTCGAATCTTGTCCGTCTTCTTGGCTATTGTTCTGAACACCAGCAAGGATTACTTGTATATGAGTTCATGGCTGAAGGTAGTCTCGATTACCATCTCTTTTTAGATAATAATTTCAGTCAAACACCTTTATCATGGACCAGACGATTAAAGATTGCACTTGGAGCTGCAACCGGTGTAGCGTTTCTTCACGAGAATGATGTTATTTTTCGAGACCTGAAACCTGGTAATGTCCTTCTTGATTCGGAATTCAATCCAAAGCTTTCAGATTTCGGGTTTGCTAAAGCAGCTGACGCTTATAGAAGTCAGTGCGAGTCAAGAGTGGTGGGGGAAAGTGCTTATTTATGTCCTCAGTACTTAGAAACAGGTGTTTTGCGGAAAAAGTGTGATGTCTTTTCCTTCGGTGTTATTCTTCTTGAGCTTTTGACTGGTGAGAGAGCAGTTGATACAAGTAATCCACGATTGCATTTAAGGTACAAAGTTTTGCCTTTTCTTAGTGATAAAAGGCTAATCAAGGCCAAGCTCGTTGACCCAGCCATAAGGGATCAGTTTTCTAATTATGATGAAAAAACTGCTATTGCTATTGCTAGTTTGGCACGTGTCTGTCTTCAGCATGAAGCAAAGGCTAGGCCCTCGATGACCGATGTTGTTACGACATTAGAAGATATTGTGGCTCTTGTAGAGAGAAACAACGGATCGGTTTCTCACGGAAAGAAACAACCACCTGTTGTTTAGAAATTTTGGATTAGTTTCCATTTGTACTTCGGTGCACACCGAAGGTACTTCTGCAATCTTCTAATTATCATTATTTATTTTTTCAAATGTATTTTCCGTCAGTTTCTTAGCAATTTCCTTGCAGGTGACAGCATTTCTTTTATGTTTTTTTATGTTACAGAAATGCTTTAGATATTTTCTTATCTATGATCCAACAATCGCAAGATCCTGCATATATAGTCTGTTATATACTCTGTACAAATTAGTTGAAAGCGATGTAGATGGTTGAAAAGAGAAATTATGATTGAGAGATAGCATCAATGACAAGATCCTAGGTCAAATAATGTGTCCATGGTGGTTTTCCCTCCTGTCGCCTGGGTCAGGGTTGCGACAAAATAGTGTTAAAAGAGAGCAGTTAGCACGGGAAATAACAGTCATAGCAGTGCGTCTTTCCTGAAATTTATTTGTATAAACCCTTGTCATCGTTTCTGTCCCAGTAATATTGTGGTCTCTGGTGGTAGCTGGAGGTCCAAGCTCAAACCTGTGTGGGCTGAGCAAGATTTTGATGAACAACGACCTCATTGTCCCAATAATATGCACGAATGCATGATTGCAGGGCTAGTTTTCATGTAATTGAGTTCATTATTTGCTGTTTTTGTTAATCAAAGGCAGACTGCCATTGGCATCTTAACCTAGAATCTCATCATGTTTGAATTTAAGAATCTGTTATCACTGGGGATATGTATTGGGGCAAGTGTTTCTTTCACAATGTCAACGTGTCCCTGTCTTTGATGTCAACTGATGCAGCTGGATTCTTTTTTCAATTTTCTAGCCGCCTGTGCTTTATGATGTTTCAAATTTATTCAAGTCTCTCGACCATGTGTTGCTGCTTGTTATGACATCCATGGCTAGGTTCTACTAACTACTAAAGATGGTGAACTTGGCGTGAAACTTTGTTTTTCCTGTATTACGGACAATGTTCATCAATGATGAGGAAAATGATATTGATGGTGACAATGGTCGTTATTAACGACATGAGATTGATAACCGGAAAGGATAAAGATAACCAGCATACGATGGCCAAATATTTGTAACAAGTTGGCCACTGAACAAATGATAATCTTAACAATACTTATCAGTCCATTTTGTAAGTATGGGGTGGCTGTCGGCAGTAATTAAGAATTGTTCTGCAAAAAAGTTGACGCACTGATCCTGTCCAAAGGTATCTGTTTAGAACTGGAGATGAGTAAAGAATGATGAGAAAAGCTAACGGAGACGAGTTTGATAGAATTACATTCGTGTTTGCTTCACAAGACTTAATTGTCTAAAAGCAGTGTAGTCGTAGACAGATTTGGATTTTCAAAGTGCTTGTGAAAAAATGCTCCGAACAGCATTAATGGTAATTACTTTTGTCAGTCCAGAACATAAGTTACTAAATTAGAGGGGCCATAACAATTGCGAACTTAAGAAATGGACTCAAATGCCATTTCTGCAGACCTAATCAAGCATGGAGCGTGTTTTCGTAGTGAATAACTTCCATGCTAATTAGTGTTCTATACATAGTGAATCAACGCTCAGATTGGATTAAGTCTAAGAGTATCTCTCCAACTCCAGGTAGTGCTGTTTTGACTCAGAATCATAAATTAGTCTCAATAACATAAAATGAGCCACGTTGCTAAGCATAAAACTAGTTTACTTAATTTTAATGAACTGTCAGTCCTAAATAATTCACTAAAAAACAATATGTAAAATGGAAAAAAAGAAGCCATAAAAGCATATTGGATGTGTATGCTATTGCATGTCTATTCCGTTGGAGACCTATGTATCTTGAAGCAAAGCAGTTTCGAATGTGAAAAGCTACGTCTGAAACAAAAAAACGTTTAATAGCTTACCAAAATTGTGCACTACAATGTTATATTTCTGCTACCCCAAAAATACATACATTTTTTTTTTCATAGGTACGAATTACGATGAATTGCTGAAATTACTACTATGGACTAGCCTTGAATTGGGGATTGTCAAACCATATTTTCATACCCATGTGGCTAAAAGGAAGTACTGTACTTCCGTGTGACGCAGGCCGAAACTATCAACAACACGCGGGAGACTCGATAATACTCAAACTGCCAAGTCTGGCAATCTATTACTGACTTTGATGAAGTAAACAATATGGCTTTATCTCCCTCCTCCTTCCCCTCCCTGTCCCCATCCCTCGTTCCCCCCCTACCTCCCCCCCTCCCCCCTCCCATCTTCCATCTCCCCTCTCCTCCTCCCTCTCCCCCCTTCTCCCTCCTCCCCCTCGACAGCAGGGTATTTAGTAGTGTTGTGTACCGGCAAGGTTTTGCCGATAATCGATATGTTCCTTTTTTAGGCTTGCCGAAAATCGATATATTGGCACGATATATCGAAACTGGTGTTATCGTCGATAAAAAACCGATATCATCGGTTTTTTATCGCGATAAGACCGGTACCGATAACTATCCGCGATAATTGTACGGTTTGCACTGTACAATTGTACGGTTTATTCCGTCGTACTGAACCATCGTTATTCCGTTGCACAGAGTACGGAATAGATTACTTCACGTGGCATGCCACGCTATATACAGTGAAAATATTATATAGAATATTATAAAGTACTATTATATAGCGTACGATATGTTTTCTACTTATTGCCGATAAGGGATTTGTTGGTCTCGAAGCGATCTATCGGGATCACTGACCGTTCAATAACCGATAACTATCGGTATCGGAGTTATCGCGATAAATTTCTTGACGATACCCAACACTACACCGCTAATTGTTATTAGTGTGAAAAAAAAATTAACGTAAACGCTAATTTGTAGTGTTGTGTATCGGTAAAAAAATTATCGCGATAACACCGATACCGATAGTTATTGGTTATCGAACGGTCTCGGCCCGAGGCCAACAAATTCCATATCGGCGATAACTTAAAAAATATAGTATGCATACAATAGTACTTTATAATATACTGTATTATATTATTGACTTTATATAGCTTGGTATGCCACGTGTAAGAATTTGTTCCGTACGCTGTTTAACTGAAATTTATCACGGATAGCGCGGCACATAAATGTTGACAAATTTAAAATAATAGTTTTAAGTTCTAAAAATATAGTACCGAAACGAAAAAAATAAATTACATCGTAAATTTATAAATCAGACATTTTTGAAAACCATACGAACAAACAAACAAAGCAGACGAACAAATTTGTTAGACTGCCGCCATTAGCTGCCATTTATAAAAAAATAACAGTCAAAAGGACATTATGGAAGAGGTACCCAAGTAAAACCCCCTTAAATTAGAAATAATGAAGGAAATATCGCGATTTTTTACCGAAATCGGGGGGAAGGGGGTCCGCGGCGCGTCCGAGGAATAACATGTACAGATGAGTGTTCTGGCCGTACATTTATTTTTATGGTCCGTACAGATATTGCCGTTAGTTATCGATATTGGTGTTATTGCTGATAATAACTGATAAATATCGGGTATTTATCGACGATAACACCTATAGCAATATATCGTACCAATATATCGATTATCCGTTACCCGAAAAAAGACCCATTTTGGTTATGGGCAAAACCTTACCGATACATAATACTAGTATTTGTACAGCATAAGAATTAATATAGTACAGTATTCAAATAATACAAAACAAAACTATGCGTAGTAGTGATATCATTATAGTACTTAATATCCCTTGAAATAATATATCTATTTTTGGCTTGACTTATCGATTATCAAAAGCCAAAAAGAATATGCATATAGGTTATTAGCAAATCTTAAGAAATGTACGGCCCCAATTTTTTTGCCTTCCATATATTTTCCTTGGCTCTATCTTTGCACCCAAATGGTTTACCCATATCAAGTATTCGACAAAGCATTCATTTAATTAATTAATATTATTTATATAGCTTTTCTTTGGTCCACCCTACACGCTAAACTATTATCATTTAGTAATGAAAAGTTATAACTGTTAAGGGTAATTTCCCGTACTCTTTTTCTCTCCTGATTATGTTGATTTTGGAAAGCTTTAAGTACGATGGGAAATTAGTACGATGGGAGAAAGGTAGTGATTTGTAGCGTAAGTTTCACAAGGACATGCGTCATCACTTGAGTGTAGTACAACACAACGCAACTGCGACGCCGACGGAACAGCGCAGCTGCTATGCAAACAGAGTAGCGCAGCAGCGCAGTTGCTATTCAGACAGAGCAGCGAAGCAGTGACGTTGCGATGCACAAGAAAAGTGCAGCTGCGGTTAAGTTGAATTTGATCCGTACAGACAACGCAGCTACTGTTATCTTGGATAAGATTCGGTACAGAAGATAACATTCGGTACGGAACACCGCAACCGCGGGTGATATAAATATGATTCGGTACAGGACAACGCAGCTGCGATCTATATAAATCAAGTCAATGGACGAGATTCATAGGAATATCACAAGTGACTTAGCCGACAAGTATTTGTACAATCACTTAATATAGATTCTGAGTCATATTGACTGTACGATGATAGATTTGGTTGGGAGGATGAAGAACACGTAGATCTCAGTAGATGGGTTGATTTTGGACGTACCTCTTAGGTACACTTGTATCTGCTATACAACGCCAAGAGTATAAGACTTCGGACTAAGAACATTTTATGTATCCAGACTTCCAAGTAGTAAACTACAAAGAGTTTTTGGGAAACTTTTGAGTATTATATCTTGAGTGTTGCTGAGTCAATTGTGCTGAAACTTTGGGAGTTGTCAGTGTTTATGCTACTCTATGTTTTGATTGAGTTTTGTGAGGTTTGGATCCTTTTATAAGATTTGGTGAGCACTTGAATACAACTGATTGATAGGATTCTTGATAGCTATTGAGAGTGTATCATGTCTACTTCAACTACTACTGCTGCTCCTCCACCTGCACCGGTGGTCGTAGAGTAACACGTTATGGGCTTGTCATCAAGAATTCCTACCTTTTCCTGTGAAAAGTATGTTTACTGGGCGGATATGGTGGAGACACATTTTGGGAATGTCAATCTTTTGGACATATTGGATGGTTCTCTGGATGAATCTGATCCATCATGGTCAAAGAAAAATACGCTAGCTCGTTCTATTCTAAAATTCTGTAAATCTGAGAACTTTGCTATGTCCCGGATAAAAATGAAATAAACAATTGATATCTAGAAATCTCTTAAAAATGATTATGAAAAGGCTAATGTCCAGGAAGAACTTCTATTGGCTGGTAAAATTTGGTACTATAAGTACACTGGCGGTACAATGGCTGAATATTCTAACAAGTTTCCCATCCTTGTAGATGCACATGCTTGTGCAGGTGGGGAGTTTCCTCAGTTTCAACAGGTAGCGTTGCTCATGAGGGGTCTCCCTCGTAGTATGAAAAGAGCATCTGATATGCTCAAACAAAAAGATAAAGCTAGCTGGACTGTACAGTTAGCGATCGATATTTTGCTTGAAGAGGAAGCTAAATCTAATATTATCAATGTTGAGAAGGTAGAGGCTTTTAATTCAAACTTTGAGAGGAAAGGACAGTTTAATCAGCAAAGAAATCAGTCTAATCAGTTTAGACAGTTTAATCAAGGGGGGAATAAACAATCCAACAATACATGTTTTTATTGTAGTGAGAGAGGTCATGAATAAATTTTTTGTCCTAAGCTTAAAAAAGCTAACGATACAGGTTTATACAGGCCGGGATGGCAACAAAGTCAGTTTTACAGAAATTTCACTGGGCCTACACCTCGTGGAAATGCACTGTTCTGAACGTCTTCATCACTCCAGGATGGGACTCTGACATTTTATGAGGAGGATGACACGGATATATTCGCTATGGCGGCAGCGATGGAGGGCACAAAAGACCCTAGATGGATAATGGACACAGGAGCATCAACCCACATGTGCTGGAACAAAGCCATCTTCAAAAATCTGAAAACCACGCCGGAGAAATTTTTTTATTATGCTTGTGGAATGAGTGTTCAGACTCGTGCTGTGGGTGATGTGTCATTGCTAGTGGATGTGGAGTGCAAAGCGACTGAAAGGACTCTTCACAATGTCTTATATATGCCTGACTTTAAGAAAAATATGTTTTCAACGTCCTTGGTAGAGAGTAAGGGCTTTGAGGTTAATTTGACAAATGGTATGCAGGTTGTTAGCAAAATGGCAAAGTCGCGGTTACCGGTACTAGAGATAATAGAAAGATGTTCGGAATGGATATGGCTTATACCAAGGAGAATGATTTTCTGTACTCCGGTGTTTTGCATTCAGATGAGTTGTGGCATAAAAGATTAGGCCATGTAAACTATGATAGTTTGAGAAAAATGGTCATTGCTGGAAAAATAGAGGGTGTATCAATCACAGATCAGCCGGTCAAAACATGTGATGGCTGCGCTTTCGGAAAAATCCACAGACTACCATTTCCTAAAGAGTCTGAGCATCGGTCTACAAAACTTTTACAACAAATTCATTCAGATGTTTTTGGTCTTGCGAAGGTTCCATCTGCCGGGGGGATGAAATATATGGTCACCTTCACATATGATTTCTCAAGGTTTACAACAGTTTACTTCATAAAGGAGAAGAGTGAAGTGTTTGGTCACTTCAAACACTATAAAGCATATGCTCAAAAACTTCATAATATCCCTATTTTGCAGCTCAAATCAGACAATGGTGGTGAATATACATCGAAAGAATTTGAAATCTTTTTACTCGAGGAAGGTATAAGTCATCTACTGACTGTTCCATATTCCACGGAACAAAATGGGGTGTCGGAAAGATTAAATATAACTCTCACGGAGAACTCCAGGTCGATGCTCGCAGATAAAAATGTGGATCCGAAATTCTGGGCTAAGGCTCTAAATTGTAGTTTATAATAAAAATAGGATAGGATCAAAATCAGTAGACTATACTCCTTACGAGATCTGGACAGGTAGCAAACCAGATGTTAGCCATTTCATAGTCTTTGGTAGTCAATGTTTTATCTTAGATACGTCTACGGACAGATGGAAAATGGAACTGAAGGGATTACCGAGTATTTTGTTAGGATATGATGATCACTCAAAAGGTTACAAAGTCTTTGTGTTTGAGAGGCATAAAATAGTTGTAGCAAGGAATATCATTTTAAAAGATGAACTAGACTCAATAGATTTATTTCAAATGACAGAGCAGCAACAACAGCAAAAAGTACAGGAGTATATCATTTTAGATTGCATGCAAGAAATTGTCCCGCAGGTGCATATTTCTACAGTGGTCACTCCAGAATCAGACTCTCTCCAAATTCATTACCATGTTTAGTTCCCACCGGACCAACAACAGTCAATACACACAAATCGCACCCAACGCAATCAGCTACACACGGATCTCAACCAGCGCAATAAGCGCAATGCGCTGCATCCGACGATCTCAGCCTCAGAATATCTCGGGGGAAGAAGATCCAACAGCCGCCTGCAAGCAAGCTCTCACTTTGCCAACTGGGCAGCCTCAAGGGAGCCATTGACCATCCAAGAGGCCTTCTCATCACCTGAGCGGAATCACTAGATCAAGGCAGCAAAAGATGAAATGAAGTCAATCATGAAGGCCCAAACATGGGAGCTTGTTTAGAGGGAGAAGAGACAGAACCTGGTGTCATTGTTAGCAAATGGGTATTCAAGGTGAAGTTAAATCCTGATAACACCATTGAACATTATAAGGCCAGACTTGTGGCAAAGGGTTAAAATCAAAAGGAAAGAATCGATTTTAAAGAAACATTCTCTCCGGTTGTAAGATTTCCGACAGTTAGGATTTTGTTGTCCCAAGCTACTATAGAGGATATGGAAATACATCAGATGGATGTAAAGATAGCATTTCTGCATGGAGAATTAGAGGAGACCATTTACATGTAGCAGCCTGAAAAGTATACAAAACGAGGAAAATAGCACTTAGTATGCAAGTTGCTAAAATCTGTGTATGGCATAAAATAGGCCCCTAGGCAATGGAACTTGAAGCTTGATGAATTCTTCACTAGTCCAGGATTTCAAAGAATAAGTTCTGATCACCCTGTCTACGTTCTAAAGGGTGAAAATGGGATAGTGTATATAGCGGCGTATGTAGATGATTTACTATTAATTAGCAAATCAATGGCTGAAATTAATTAAATCAAAACTTCTCAAAACTCACGGTTCGAGATGAAAGATCTCGGTTAAGCAAAATATATTTTGGGTATTCAGGTAGAGAGGGACAGAAATAAGAAAGTAATAAAATTGACTCAAAAAGAGGCTATTTGAAACATGTTAGATGAGTATGGAATGCGGGGGGCTAAAAGATGTCTAACTCCAATGGAATATCGGCCGAAATTAGAGGGAGAAGAGACAGAGCCAGGTGTCATTAATAGCGAGTATTTAGAGTCAGGGGAGAATGATTTTATGACACAAATACCTTACAGACATAAAGTAGGAAACTTAATATATTTCATGAACTGTACCTGTCCTTACATTGCTGCAGCAGTCGGGGAACTAATCAGGAGTCTAGAGAATCTGAGAAAATCTGATTTTGATACAACAAGGAGAGTCTTAAGATATTTGGTAGGAACAAAAGACCTCAATCTCACACTAGGCGGAGGAGAAGTGAAGCTGCAAACGTGCAGTGATGCAAGCTATGGCGACATGCCAAGCCGAAAATCCACCACAGGATTCGTTTTGCAGATTGGGAACGAAACTTGCTGCTCGAGCAGCAAACTTCAAAAGGTTACAGCACAGTCGAGAATGGAGTCAGAATATATGGCAGCAAGCTTGGCCCTCAAAGAACTCTTATGGGTAAAATCCATGTTGCAAGAACTAGGTTACATGCAGGTTGGGCCACAGGTGATCTGGTGTGATAACCAGGCTGCCATTCTCATTGCCTCTAACCCAAGTCACCACTTCAAGAGTAAGCACATGGATGTACGATTGCACTTTGTAAGAGAGAAAGTGTTCTCTAGGTTGATCAAATTATGCTATCTGCCAGATGCAAGAATGGTTGCTGATATGCTTACTAAAGCTCTTTCTGCTCCCAAGCTGAACTATTGTAGGAATGCAGTAGGATTGGGTGAATAGGTGATTAGCTCCACTGTGATACTGCCATGCTGCGATAGCCCAAAATTAGGATATAGTGGACCCAGGTGATTAGTTGGTTTGTTGCACTGCTATGTTGCCATGTTGCGTTGCTATAGCTGCGCTGCTATGTTACCATGTTGCGCTGCTATGGCTGCGCTGCTATGCTGCAAAATACACTAAGTGCGACATCGCAGCTGCGCTGATACACTGAGTCTAAAGCTTTAAGGGAGTGTTGATTTTGGAAAGCTTTAAGTCTCGGTAAATTAGTATGACGCGAGAAAGGTAGTAATTTGTAACGTAAGTTTCACAAGGACATGCGTCATCACTTAAGTGCAGTACAGGACAACGCAACTGCAACGCCGACGGAACAGCGCAGCTGCTATGCAAACAGAGCAACGCAGCAGCGCAGTTGCTATTCAGACAGAGCTGCGCAGCAGTGACTGTGCGATGCACAAGAAAGGGCAGGTTTGGTTAAGTTGAATATGATCCGTACAGACAACGCAACTATTGTTATTTTGGATAAGATTCGTTACGGAACACCGCAGCTGCGGGTGATATAAATATGATTCGGTACAGGACAACGCAGCTGTAATCTATATGAATCAAGTCAATGGACGAGATTCATAGGAATATCACAAGTGACTTAGCCGACAAGTATTTGTACAATCACATAATATAGATTCTGAGTAATATTGACTGTACGATGATAGATTGGGTTGGGAGGATTAAGAACTTGTAGATCTCAATAGATGGGTTGATTTTGGACGTACCTCTCAGGTACCCTTGTATCGGCGGTTCAACGCCAAGAGTATAAGACTTAGGACTAAGAACATTTTATGTATCCAGACTTCCAAGTAGTAAACTACAAACAATTTTTGGGAAACTTTTGAGTATTATATCTTGAGTGTTGTCAAGTCAATTGTGGTGAAACTTTAGGAGTTGTCAATGTTTATGCTACTCTATGTTCTGATAGAGTTTTGTGAGGTTTGGATCTTTTTATAAGATTTGGTGAGCACTTGAATACAACTGTTTGAAAGGATTCTTGATAGCTTTTGAGAGTGTATCATGTCTACTTCTACTACTACTGTTGCTCCTCCACCTGCACCGGTAGTCGTAGAATAACAGATTACGTTCGTTCACTATCACATTTTTGTCCTAAGTCAACTTGACTGTACACCACTTATTAGTGCGTCGTCCACTTTAGTCTCTTTCGTCCTACGTCCACATGGTCGTACTCCTCTTATTTAACTGCGGTCTCGTCCACTTTAGTCTCTTTTGTCCCACGTGAACAAGATCGTACTCCATTTATTCAAGTGTGGTCTCGTCATTGTACTTTTGGTCTTATTTTTCATTTTTCTTTTCGTTGGTCAAACTTATATAATAGATTTGGTCTTTGTGTAGCCGCCCAAATCTACTTTGCGCTGCGTAGTACAGTACTATCCACAGTAATTAGCAATTTGTCACATTGTATAAAAGGATCTCCTTTCATAATGAAATTATCACTCGATCACACAATTCCCAAATGCTTTGACTCTTTTGTATTTTACTATGGCGTCCATTAATCCTACTCCTATAGGTTATGGGCCAAACCACGCAACTTGCAATAATATCCGAAAGTTTGATGGTTCAAATTTTTATGATTGGTCATTTTGTGCCATGCATCATTTTAAGTTAGAGAAAATTTGGGATCTTTTCACTGGGGCATCTAAACCACCAATTATGAATACTAATGATGACGCGGCGGCCAAAACCACCAAAACTTAAGAAATCGCGTAATGGAAAGTCAAGGACGACAACGCTCACTCTCGCCTGGTAATGTCGCTTACGACAAAAAAAACGCGATTCATTCGAGGCGCCCTCACCTCGGCCGACGCTTTGTCTCGTTTGACGGCCGTGTACGTACAAACTGGATGGGCGGCTCGCCACATTCAAAAGCGCGCCTTTTTCAATTTAATGAAAAAAACGACGGAATCGATGCAAGATTGGATAAGTACAGTTGACCTATTTTCAGGAAAAGTGTGAAATGATTGGTGTCCAATTATCTGATGAAGATTTGTCATCCACTTTATTAGGGGGCTTGCCAGAATCTTTCGCTCCTTTCATCTCATCTTTTGACAATCTTGAAAATCCAATCCCCTTTCATGCTTTATGTACGAAATTAATGTACGATGAAACAAAACTCTTGTCCTTTTTTGCATCTAACCCTTCCCACGTCACCGCGTACTTTGCTTCGAATCTTAAAACTACCTTGGGGGGGGGGCGCCTTCTGTCGTTTGCAATTATTGCAATAAGCTAGGACACACGGCAATTGAATGTCGTAAGCTGGCACGCAAAAAAGTTGCAGAAGCGACAAATTCCAATTCCAACGGTGACGCCAAAACGGCTCACGTTCTCCCCACGCCTACTCCACTTCCCCAATACTCCCCCCAACCTATATTTCATCCAAATTTACCGTACCTTTACCCCTATCCTCCTCCACCCCAATTTCCACTTCACTCCACCCCTTTTGCTGCCGCCCATTTCGCTTCATACAATCCTCAGTGGCCAACCCCTCCACTTCTCCCCTCATTTTCGTCAAATTCTCCTCTTGCATCCGCAAATCCTACCGGTCCTCCCCCATCTCCGAAATTCGGCTACGAAAATCTCGCCCACGCCGGTCTGGACGCTTCTTTTACACCCGGGCATGCATTTTTATCTCATGCCACACATAATGATTGGATCATTTATAGTGGTGCCAATCATCACCTCTCTCCTCGATCTGATTGGTTTACTCATTTAACTCCTTTACTCTCCACTTTGCAGATATGTTTAGGGGACGATCTAATACTATTGACTTCTCACTCTAGCCACGTCCGCGTTCCAAATTCCTCGATTAAAATCGAAAATGTCCTTTTAGTACCAGGCTTAGCTCGGAATTTTTTTTCTGTTTGCGTCGCTATGACTGATGAGGTAAAAGCCAAAATTGATTAAAATAACGTTCAATTTTTCAGTAAAAAGGATAAACTTAGCGTATGTTTTGGAATAGCAAAAGACTGATGTATTTTCTACAATCTTACTGTCGTAAAAAACCTTGTGCATCAAGTGTTGTCGCCTCTTTTGCTTTAAATAATTGTGTAGAAGACTTTTCCCTTTGGCATTTACGCTATGGACATTGGAATAGCGCTAGTTTAACTTCTTTGCCAACTCTTGTAACCGGAATTAAATCCTTTTCTAACAAAAAAATGGATTTTTGTCATGGGTGCATACAAAGCAAAATGCCACGCCATTCTTTTCCTCTCAGTACTACCATTATCAGAGAAACTCTCGCTCTCATTCATGCCGACATATGCGGTCCCATGCGCACACAAAATTTTGGTGGCTTGCCGTACTTTGTTTCTTTCATCGACCATCCCACTCGCTTTTCCCATGTATACACTATTTGTGAAAAATCTGACGTTTTTGCAAGTTTCTAGGAATTTAAAGCGCTTGCATAAAATTTCCACAACAAGCGCATATAAGCTTTACGGACTGACAACGGTGGCGAGTTTATGTCTCACCAATTCTTCGCCTTCCTCGCTCACCATGGCATCTCACACCAGTTGAGTGCACCATACACTCCTCAACAGAACGTCGTTGTTGGAAGGTACAATCGTACTTTAGTTGAAATGGCCCGATCTATGCTGTATTTTGCAATTTGCCTTTGTCCTTTTGGGTTGAGGCAACTACATGCGCTAACTATCTTCGTAACTTATGCCCGACAAGTGCTACGCCTCACATTACCCCCATAAAAGCGTGGTCTTCTATAAAACCTGATTTCCGCCACCTTCGCACCTTCGGTTGCGAAGCATGGTACAAGGACCTCACTCACTCCACTGGGAAATGGGGCGCTCGTGCACTTCGTGGAATTTTTTTAGGGTATGCCACTAACTCAAAAGCTTACCGCATTTGGTGCCCTTCCCGTCGTTGTGTGATCACCACACGCGACGTTGCTTTCAACGAATCCCCCCTTCTCCAAACTCTCTCCCGTCCTCCCCTTCCCTCCTCTCCCGTCGACCTTGCCTCTTATCCCTGTTTTTGTGATTTTCCCGACCCTATTGAATCCCCACCCGACTTTATTTCTCTCTTAGTTCCCCCACTTTCCCCACCTCCACTCCCGTCTCTTAATCCCACCCTTCTTATCAATGCCCCCAACATCTCAAATGATCCTCCTCTCCCCCCATCTCAATCTTCTCCACTTACCCTTGACGATGATCCTCTCCTTTCCTCTCTTCCATCCACTATACTCTCTCCTCCTCTCCTTTCACATCCCCATGCTCTTTTATCCCCCACAGCCCTCCCCTCTGATACTTCTCATTGATACCCGACGAGATCTCGTGGCCCTCCGTCACGCCTTATTGAATCCATGGGTCATGTATCCCTTGCTTGTGATTAGTCAGTTGGCTCTACTGCCTCTCTCATCTCCACTCCCCTCTCTCTCAAATCCGCTCTCAAACGCCCTGATTCTCACCTTTGGAAGAGTGCAGTTGACGTAGAATATTCCGCCCTCCTATCAAACAACACTTGGAATCTTGTTCCTCTTCCTTCAAGTCGCAAAGCCATCGGTTCCTAGTGGGTTTTCCGCGTTAAACAAAAAGCGGACGGATTGGTCGATAAATACAAAGCTCGCTTAGTAGCCAAGGGATTCTCACAAATCGAAGGTATAGATTTTACCGAAACTTATGCCCCAGTCGCTCGTCTGACATCGATTTGGGCTCTCCTTGCATTGACTCCTAAACATGATTTCCATGTCCATCAAATGGATGTGAAAAATTCCTTTTTGAACGGTGTCCTCTCAAATTTTTTTTTTATGCAACAAGCTAAAGGGTATGTTTCCTTTAGCTTTGAGCACTTAGTCTGTCATCTCATCAAAACAATCTACAGTTTGAAACAATCCCCTCCTGTTTGGAACCATACTATCGATGCAAACGTGAAAAAAGAAGGCTTCACTCGTATTGACGCTGACTTTAGCATCTATTCCCGTGGCTCGGGTGCTTCCTTAATCATCGTTAATATTTTTGTTGATGACCTCCTCCTTGTTGGCCCATCTCTTTCTGAGATTTCCACCGTTAAACCCCTTCTTCAGCGTCATTTTGACATGAGTGACCTAGGTGACCTCACCTACTACCTTGGAATCCAAGTCCTCCGTAATCGTTCCACTAAGAATCTTTCCTCTCCCAAGAATCCTTTATCTCTAATCTCCTTGACCGTTTTTGGTATGACCGATTGCTCTTCTATCTCCACCCCATTGGATGCCAATTCTCCTCTTGTCCCCTCCGCCAATACCCTCCTCTCACCTCCCCTCCATTCTACTTACCGCTCCATGGTGGGTGCTCTTATGTATGCCATGCAAGCGACTCGCCCAGATATTGCTATCGCGGTTATGAAACTTAGTCAATTTCTTCAAAGGCCTTCTCCAGATCATCTTGCAGCTGCTAAACGGGTCTTTCGGTATCTCAAGGGCACTAAATCCTTGTGCCTCACTTACTCCTCCTGTGTTTCTACTACCCTTCTCGGCTTTGTTAACTCCGATTGGGCCCAGGACGAGCTATCCCGCCGTTCTACTACAGGCTCGTGTTTTTTCTTGGGAAATACGCTTATCTCTTGTTCTTGCAGGAAACAACCTACTATAGCTTGCTCTAGTACTGAGGCTGAATACATGGCTGCCTGTCATGCTGCCAAGGAGGTTGTTTGGCTTCGAACCCTTCTCACCAATCTTGGTTTTCCTCCCTCCGGTCCCACTCCCATCTACTCCGACTCCTAAGGCGCCCTCGCTTTGGTGAAGAATCTAGTTCATCACAGCGCACCAAGCACATCGACATCCAATACCACTATTCTCGGGAGCGTGTCGAGGATGGCACCCTTCAATTTCTCTATGTGAAATCTACGGATCAAGTCGCTGACTTTCTCACCAAAGCTCTTCATCGCCCCCATTTTGAGCAGCATCGTTTCTCCTCCGGCCTTTGTCCTCCACTTTCCTCATAATTCTTCAAATTACCCTTTATTTTTCATCTAAATACTACTGTGTAGTTTTAGCTTGAGGGGGGGTGTTAAGGGTAATTTCCCGTACTGATTTTCTCTCCTGATTACGTTCGTCCACTTTTACATTTTTGTCCTAAGTCAACTTGACCGTACTCCACTTATTAGTGCGTCGTCCACTTTAGTCTCTTTCGTCCTAAGTCCACATGGCCGTACTCCACTTATTCAACTGCGGTCTTGTCCACTTTAGTCTCTTTTGTCCTTCGTGAACAAGACCGTACTAAATTATTATTTGTCTCATTGTATAAAAGGATCTCGTTTCATGATAAAATTATCACTCGATCACACAATTCTCGAATGCTTTGACTCTTTTGTCTTTTACTATGGCGTCCAATAATCCTACTCCTATAATAACTTCTTAGTGAGCAATAGAAATATTTTTTCTAATGAAGCAATATGGTAAAACATCCGAGTAGTTGGAAACAATAGCAAAGATGTCAAAAACGAACTGAAGTATATAAAACTACATATGAAAGAAAACGCGAAAGAAACAACACAACAAAAAGGGCCAACAGTCAAAATTCTCGGAAAAGAACAACAGCACAAAACCAACACTAGCATACCCCAACATCACCTACATAATTATCTAACAAAAATACTAAACGTAACCTTGTAAATCTCCCTAGCGACCCACGGTGAGAGAGGTCTAGAACACACAAACGATCCATGACTGCCATAGCGGATTAAGAAAAGTTTCTTTTAGGGTTTTCAAGTTTTTGCTGACGTTGTAAAGCAACGCACAAACCCTAACGATAAGGTGTATCTCACCCCAAAACCCTAAAAATGATAAATCGACACGAGTGCAGAAATTGGTAGACTCCCAAGGACCCTCCTTTTGTAAGACCGCCAACCATAAGTACAAAGGAACTCATCCATAGCAAAGCCCAAACAAACAAATGTTTTGACAAGTGTCAGAATAAAATGTTCCATATCATATATCCATCTATGATCCAATAGCATTCAGCAAGTATACTCCCCCCCCATTGGTCCAAGCAACGTCATATGGAGCCACTCCCAATGCGTCGAGCCGCTTGGCCAAGGACAAGGACAGAGTTCCCTAAAACAATGCCGTCAACATTATAATGATGATAATATTAATAACAGTATGTGAAACCTCACGTTGAAGAGGAAAACCCTAAATAAATCGCATGTTAAAGGTCCACATCTTAGGAAGTCCGCGATCATCAAGAATTTTTTGGTAGGAATATATGTGAAACCTTACGTTGGACAGAAAAACCTGCCTACAAAGCAGAAATCACAATTGAATCGCGAACAACTTCATA
>JBBHKE010002310.1:225336-287215 GCA_037447655.1 Zygnema cylindricum
TTTCCCCATTCATCCAAATGCACCCCCTTACACCATTCCGCGTGCAATTCCGGAGGTCTCTCTGCCCATTCAGCCCTCTGTCCTCCGGAAAAGCGCCCGAATCGAAGCTCGGCGCACAGTCCATGGTGTCGCCGACATCGCAACATTCGATGTTCCTTTATCCTTCACCTCTGCCATGGCTGGTACTAATACTGCAGATTGGAAAGCAGCAACGGATGCCGAATTCGCATCTCTTCAAAAGAATGGCACATGGGAGCTTAAACCTCTTCCCCATGGCCGCAAAGTCATCGGCTCTAAATGGGTCTTTTGGATAAAGACTAAATCTGACGGCACCTTAGATAGGTTTAAAGCCAGATTCGTTGCTAAGGGCTTCCTTCAAAAGGAAGGCCTCGACTTCACAGAGACCTACGCGCCAGTTGCTAAATTCGCTTCAATCCGCATCCTCCTCTCCCTTGCCTCCTCTCAAGACTGGCACGTCCATCAGATGGACGTCCAGACGGCGTTCCTATATGGCGCCCTCAAAGAAGAAATATTTATCCGCCAACCCGAAGGTTACGTCTCCCCGGGCACCGAACACCTCGTCTGTCGCCTACTCAAATCCCTCTACGGCTTGAAGCAAGCTCCCCGCGTTTGGAGTGAACACATTGAAGCTATTCTGATCCGCGAAGGCTTTTGCAAACTTGCAGCCGACTTTGGTATCTTCTTCAAAGGTAAAAACGATTCCCTTCTAATCATCATCATTTATGTCGATGATCTTGTCCTCTCTAGTCCCTCTCTGCCTGCAATACTGCAACTCAAAACCATGCTTAACTCCCATTTTGCAATGACAGATTTGGGTGAATTAGAGTTTTGTCTTGGCATTTTAGTCACTCGTGACCGTCTAGCCAAAACCCTCCACCTTTCTCAAGAAAAATATATCTCTGAGGTCTTAGAGAGGTTCTCTATGTCAAACTGCACTCCTGTCTCCACTCCCCTAGATGCAAACACAAAATTTATTTCCAACTCCGGTGGGCCTGTCCACGGAGACATAAATGACTTATATAGATCAATGGTCGGCAGTTTAATGTACGCAATGACTGGCACTCGGCCAGACATTGCTGTCGCAGTCGGGCAGCTGAGCCAATTTGTTTCTAACCCAACCCCTCGGCACCTCCTTGCGGCTAAGCGTGTCCTCCGCTATCTGCAAGGCACCAAGTCCCTCCGTCTTACCTTCTCTGGTGGCAATTCTCCTACCCTCATTGGCTTTTGCGATGCAGACTGGGGGGGAGACCTCGACACCCGCCGCTCCACCTCTGGTGTCTGCTTCTCACTCGGAGGAGCTCTAGTCTCCTGGGCCTCCAAAAAGCAACCCACTGTTGCTCTATCCTCAACCGAGGCTGAATATAAGGCAGCAACACATGCTGCCAAGGAAGCAATCTAGCTCCGATCCCTCCTTACAAATCTTCAATTCCCTCAGACTTCCCCAACTCAAATATTCTGCGAATCCCAAGGAGCCCTTGCTCTAATGAGTAACCCGGTCCATCATCGGCGAACCAAGCACATCGACATTCGGTTCCATTTCACTCGGGTAACCATCGCGGCTGGAACTCTCACCTTTCAATACTGCCAGACTTCCCTACAGATGGCGGACTTCCTCACCAAGTCTCTCCATCGCCCTCAGTTCGAATTACATCGAGCTTCTGCCGGTCTTACCTTCTAGCAAAGAGGGGGGGTGTTAGAAAAGTAGTCTTTGATAGAAGCTAATTTTCTGACAATGTGTTTAATATCGAAATTCTGAATTCTATTATCTAGGATTTCGATATTTAGATTTCTGCAGTATGCTATAGAATCTAGGATTCCAGTATTTCAGTCTTTGTGTGTTCAATCAGTCAATGCCTTTTTACGTGATAGGGATCTGGTCAAGATCTTTTTATAAATCTTGACCGTGGCTCCTGACCGAAAGGTCAAGTGCCCCTTCAGATTAGGAAAGTACGTATAGTTCTCGAGAGGTCACTCTCGAGATGTTTTCCATCTATTTAGCTTGTTCTTTCCTTTTGTTTTGTACCAGTTTTCTAATCATTAATCAAAACAGAGCATTGTGTCTGTTCCTATTCTTTCCACTCTATTTGCTACCATGACTTCACCTGTCATAAGAGGGAGAGGAGAGAGGGAGAGAAGGAGAGAGGGAGAGGGGGAGAGGGAGAGGGAGACGGAGAGGGAGAGGGAGAGAGGAGAGGGAGAGAGGGAGAGAGGGAGAGAGGGAGAGAGGGAGAGGGGGAAAGGGGGGAGAGGGGAGAGGGAGGAGGGAGAGGGAGAGGGAGAGGGAGATGGAGAGGGAGAGGGAGAGTCAGAGGGAGGAGGAGAGGGGAGAGGTAGAGGGAGAGAGAGGGAGAGGGAGAGAGAGAGGGATCCTATGCCCAAATGGATGACTTCAAAAAACACAAGCACAATTTGAGCATCTGACAGGGATTTAAAAATTCTCGAAACAGAACCCCAAAAAAGTTTGTCAACCTCCTTGGTAATATTGTTATCTCTACACTAAGAATGGTGGCACTTCTAAAAAGTACATGCCTTAAGGCCTCGTCACATATGGTGGGAAGTTGAAGAGGCCATATACAAAAGTCATTTGCTAAAGGCTTTTTAAAGAAAAATAATTAGCAACTTGTAACCTTTTTTGTTCGCACATTTCCCTTTTATCGATTCTGTTATGTATATGTCGAACTGCATATTGATCTCTAACGTTGATCATATTCTCGAGCGGATAGGAATGAAAAATGTATGCATCAACAGTCTCAATAGTTTCTTCCTTTCACAAATCACAATTCATTATTGCGTTTGGGGAAAATGACAACACCATGCGAATAAGCTTCCCGTAAGTTTTTCATTATTTTTTTTCATGGGAAACAGAAACTTACACGATCTTGTACTGTCATTACACTCTTCAACCAACAGTTTTTCTGTGTGGGACTAGAATGCACAAAGAAATCAGTGAAAAAAATATACGTTTCTAAGCAATGAGAATCAGAAGTATAATATGTGTCGGAACATACGTTTGGATAATTCATATTCTCAAGGTAGGAGATTAAGATGGAAGTCAGAAAAGGAAGTAGAGAAACGAGAACTAACACCGTGGAGCAAAATGCATACGGAGACATTAAAGATAAACAACAAGGGTATAATATGTAGAGGAAGATGAGGGTGTGAACTACAATCGAGGCAGGAGGAGAGATTAAGTTATGCAGAATGGCAAAGCTTACGCAGGCAATTGATGGAGAAACAAAATTAAGATAACACGGGAAGTTGTAGGAAAATCAAAAGCTGCGGGTTTTAAAACCTATTTGAAATGGATATGTTGGAGATGGGTCAAAGATTACCTGTCTCGGACCGGAATCGCTTGCTCGATCTGTATAAAGGGCGTCACAGAAAATTCCAGGATTGAGAAAATAGAAGAGAGTGGCATTGCCTCGTAGCTTATCGTTTATCACTGAAGTGCAGGTCTCTCCAGACTTCATGCTGTACCAATTAGTACACGGTCCGGGTGGATTTACTCGACTCCTAAAAGCACATACCTGCAAAATCAAATGTAGAGTGAATAAAACCAGTAAAGAGCTATTTCTTCTAGAATTGTTTGCTTCTAGTTACACCGCTGATCGATATAAGAGTTTACCATTTTTCGGGCAGTCAAAGGAAATCTAACATGGTATCGGAGCCAGCGGGATTGCGGATGGTTTGACCGGCTTTCCCGTGAGGGGGGGAGTTGGATTGGCACGTGAAGCCGGTCCAATACGGGGTAGAATATGGAAATATCCATACTCGAGCCGCCCGTAATAAATGGGTACGGACCCGCCAGTCTCAACATCGAGCTGGTGGCATAGTGGTAGTGCGTTCGCAGCTGAAGTGAAAGGTCCCAGGTTCGAACCCTGGCCGGCTAAATTTACCCAAGTGTGGGACATGCCGAATCCCCGATTTCTAGGAAATCTAACACTTGTGAACTTCTCAACGGTCACTACAAGTAAAACTATCACTAGGGTGTAGTCCTGGAAGAGTCAGTTTTCTGTCGCCAAAATCTATAATCTACTTTTAGATGTTTCTCCGTATTTGTAGATATTTCTGTTTTATCACTTTTCTGTTACCACTACCATGCAATACCCAAATTGATAGTTTAATTGCCCTAGAGCAGTGACTATGCCTCTTGTTATAAGAAAACGCCTAGATTATGTAGGAGAACTTCCATTTCCTTTTCCTTTGCCTCTTCGACCGTAGGAAAATAAAATGTCATTTGCAAATGGAAAGCATCTGTCGTTGGGAAACATTACAGCGCGAACCCGAAGTATGTTTTTGGATATTGTAGAGAGTCGAGACAGCTTACAAGAGATTCATCATACGTTGACTGTCGAATAGATTGTAATTTCATGGCTTTAATGAATACCTTTGACATATGCCCTGATGAACTCGGGAGCAGCCCAATAATTATTTTTTTGCATTTTAGACACTTTTAACTTTCATCGGGTGACATTTACGGGATGAATAGAGTACACAGAATAAGGTTGCCGTCTGCTTTCGCTGGCATTCTGAAAAATTCCGTGCGTACTTTTCAAAGTTTTGAACTATTGACGAAAAACCCACTTACCAACAATATTAAAACAGTACAACTGGGGAACGCCTGATTGTTTTCAGTTAATTCGGGTGGATGTTAAACGAAGGGTGACATTGAAAGAAGACCACCTGATTTTCAAAGAGATCAAAATGTGGGCAATGAAACTATAGAGAATATTTCCCTTAAGCGATGGAAACCAAAGTAAAACAGTCCCCACAAGAATTTTTGCTAAAAGTCGAAATAAAACACTCAGTAGAAAATCAACACTTTATAAATACTTTCATAGGACATGCGGAGCATTGCAAAGCACAAATTAATCGTAGTGCATTATCCATGACAAAAATCTATAAAGAATCGATAAATCATCAGAAGTTTTCTTTATTGGGCAATGAATGCTGTTTATTCTTCTGTTAGAATCTGATTTGTGCATATGGTCATCACATTGGCGCCTTTGTTATGTAATTTTTTTTATTTTTTTTGACACTTTGCAGTAGGTGCCTTGAAAAAACATAAAAGAAACATGTCAGAGGCATATAACTCGTGGAAAAAACTATCTTTTCAAAGAATGCTTCATGGAGATTTGGTTGATGGTGAAGAAATCAAAAAGAAGAAGAAAAAGCAGAAGTTAAGTTTTTTTGTATGAAGAGTATGATATATTTGTACGCTAACGGAGTATACAGAGTCGATAGAAGAGTGCCTTCCCAAAAAGACATGACCAAAACTAAGGTTAAACAGAAGGCAAAGTACCTGTTGTCTAGGTTTTAGGCTACTGCAGTTGAGATCCGGGTTGGGAGAGTTTATTCCACTGATTTTAGAGAGTCCAAACAGGCGACTAATGGACTCGCAGGTATCGGTCTGCGGTAATGAAAAACCAGTCAGTATCATCAACAACGACCGCAATCCAAATGGTACATCGAAACAAGACACTTAAACCTCAATGAAATTTTTGAGGAATTTGATGCAAAAGAAATCACTTGAATGGTTATAAGGATACTTTAGAATTTTAAACAAGGCACTTTCTAAAATCTTAAGTGTGTGTATACCTCCCTGCATCCGGCAAAAAACGAAAAACAACCAAATAGGAGTAGACGCATCCAAATCATCAAAGAAAAATAAGTAAAAGCAAATTTTCAAATGTGGAGCGTTTCAAAAATCAACTTAAACTCAATATAGTGATTAGTCAAGTGCACGAATATTTTCCACATCGAAAGTTACCGACCCACACAACGTACAGTATAGATCCCAATATATTTCTTTTTATACTGTATATCCTAAAGCTTATTTAGCGTGGACCACATCGTCTTTACAATGATAATAGTGTAGACTGTGCTAGTTTCCCGGTGCAGAATATAAAGTAGTTATTGCAAATCGTGTTGCGCGTTTATTTTTTTTTATATGAAAAAAAACATTGATCAGAACATGACTGACATAAAAAATCAATAAATATGTCATAAAATGTTTTGCACTTCCAATCTCTTCAAGTTGCCATTGAAGCGCCTAGTAGTGTTTACAGGCTGGTTTCGTTGAGAAAGAAAACGCACAAACAGAATAAAAATGATGGGTGAAACAGACATGAGGTTGAATAAATATGTCTGGTTCTACTCACACTGTTGGCGCTATAAGAAAGTCCACAAGGGCGAGCATTTGTAACATTCAAAACTGTCCTTGCAACAAGACGACTTGCACAACTGAGTTTCTGCCGCACCCAGCCCAACTCACTCACGGAATAAATCAGCGAGTTTTTTCTCATAATCGGATCCTTGATTATTGTTAAAAGACTGCAAACTCTCACTTTCTAATCTTTCTACTGAAGATTGGATACATAGCCTACCGGATTTTGCTTTTGGAAGTCCGCCAAACTAAGCCCATGAGCCCGACTGATCTCGGCGCAGCTGAAATTGAAGCCATCTGGTATAGTGTAATTTAACGGTCCACTGAGAGTGGCGGCTACAACAAAAGCCGAACAAAAGCATAATTCACAATCGGGAGAGGGAGGGGAGGGAGGGAAAGAGAGAGCGAGGCAGGGAAAGGGGGTGTAGGGATTGGTAGAGTGTAAAATTTTATCTGACAGTGGAGTCTACAACAAAAACCAAAACTAAAATAAACCTTACGATTGGGAGAGGGAGGCAAGGAGGGATGGAAGGATTGGTATGTTGTATGATTGCCATCCCATGACACTGGAGGCTACAACAAAACCACAAAACCTGTGCACAATGAATGGAGGTCTTGTGTTAATAATATTAACTATCATCTGTTGATATTAACATGGGGATATGGAAGAGGAGAGGTATACCGAATGCACAAGTAACTGGACCTTCCGATGCGTCCATAACATAGCCGAGGGGACAGATACACGTGTAGCTCCCACGTGGGTTGTTGGAGTCCACACATTCTCCTGTGTTGCATGGATTTTTGTCCGTAAACGTACATGGAGATACTGCAGAATTTTAACAGAGAACTGACTGAAGTCATTAGTGAGGGATACAAGAATAGTAAACCAGGATATGTCAGGCAGAAGCTGTCTAGTGTTGCTCAATTATCCTCAATAGCATTGTATATCCTCCAAACTTATAAGCTTATTAAATATGAGCTCTATATTCATAAATCCTCCAAACAGATTCAATTGTGAAACTATCACCACATTTGCAATACCTATGAGAATGCGCAAATACTGAGAAATGCTTAGGATTCTAGAATATCACCACGTCCAAAGAGAGCTACAATGATATTTTCACGGATTTTTATAACCAATCGGACGCGTGGCGAGTTTCCCAGTCCAAAAACGGACTACAAAATTTGACATTTTCCTCACGTTCACAATTTTAGTGAAACAAGCAAATTACTTTTCTCACTTGCATAAACCACAGAATATCAAAATTCCCTCATTAAATACTTTTTCTTGTCGAAAATCTTTGAACCAAGGTCGATGATCATAGAATTTTGGCGCCACACTTTTAGTGACAATAAAACCCATTTCAAGAATTAGAGTTTACTATGCAAGGAAGTTTTTTGCCTAGTTTACTTTCTTGCTTATGAACACCATTCATGAATATATAGCATGGAATAGGCAATAGGTTTTGGCCAATTGGTTTAGTTTTACACAATCCTTTAACTTGCAAGATAAAAAGCACAAGATTGGGTACTCACCTTGTGCACAAAGTTGGAATGTGTTGTTGTGTTCCAAAGGGTGTCATCCATCCACACATTGAATACAAATATATGTAGGAACTAAATAACTTATTGTGCTAGATTCAGTTATAAACATCGTAAAAGGACAGACCCAAAATCTTTGCAAGGTTGGAAACGAACCTGGTGCACATGCTTGTGTCTTGTCGCTGTTGATGACAACGGTAAAGTTAGCCGGACATTGACACGTGTATGTTTTACCCACAGGGATGCAACTTCCATCCCCACATGGATTCATCTTTCCAGGGAACTTATTTTCATCTCTGAATGTGGCAATATTCACCAAGTTGCATGGATCGTTTTCTGTCATAGAAAAACAAACCCAATAAGCAAACCCAATATAAGTAGCTTCAGATATTAGCTGCACACCTATGTATTTTGTACTGTAGATTCCTTCCTTAGCAAGAGGTACAACTACTATCCTCAATAGTTGGTACGAGCCACATCTTAACCACTTTGTTGCGCACAAACTACCTTTGCCTAGCAAGATGGTTTGTAAAGGAAGGTCCACCAGAAAAAGAAGGGAACAAAAGTTGCTCGTGTTCCCAACTTTCGACAGAGGCTTACCTGAATCCGGCCTCCCTGAAATAGATCGGCTGTCTTGAACGTTCACCCCTCGTGACGCCTTCAGTCGGCATACGCCCGTGGCTGTGTTGAAGGTGAATGTGACACAGCCAGGCTGAAATTTGCATTCGGCACAACACTGACTTGCAGAGAGAGTATTATTGAGGGTTTTCAAATCGGCTCCCTGAACAGCGGTTCTGTTCAGAAAAGCGCACCTAGCTGAACAGTCACAGAAACATTGAGAAGCTTAGGTAGGTCCTTTCAAGAAGCAATTGAGAAGTTTGACTGATGCGTCTGAAAACAACATCGACAATGTCAGTAGTAGGCGAACAGTTGAGATTTCAGTATCACCGGCCGTACAAAATGTACAGTGAATCAACTTTTCGCTAGTATAGAACAGGTTATTTTATGGTCAGGAAGTAATGACGCTATATACTTCATCACAATTTGCTCACCATTAATCCCAGTTTCACCACTAGAAAATTCGTTCTTAAGATTTTTTTTTTGTGTTGAGCATGCATCCTTTTTTAATAACTACAGCAACAATATTCCAAACTGTACTTGCTAGACTTAGTGAGACTTACTGACTTCAACTCAAACTTTGTGTTATAGAACTTTCTGAGTATTGTTAGCATAATACTTGATAAGGCTTGGAAGAATCACAGAGGCTATCCTACTGAATGTAAGTGCCATCATTTTACTTGGTGCATACAAGAGTTTGCTGAGCCTCGTTATTTTTCTCAAGTACAAGGTTCCTGCTTAAAACTTTTCCAGAGTAACATTCCTCCTTTATTGACTACCATCCGACTGATCAGATGACTGTAGGCCACACTTCTAAATTACTATTTCACATCCCCTCGCTACTCCTTGTAGCCAACTAAGCGGTCTTTGGCATTAGAGTAAAGAGCTTTTTGTTCCACTGTCGTATGTAGAAATGGTAACATTTTAGGCTCGTTCAAGCTATATAATTGCTGGAGCCACGCAGAACCTCAGAAAAAAAAAATTAAGTACCTGAAGCCTTAACAACTGGAATTAATCCTGGCAGGGTGTTGATGCCGCAGACCCCCGACCCTCCCGTAATTTGCATACGCATGTAGCCTTGCTCGCCCCATGATGCTCCCCACGAATTTCGAATAATCCAATATGATTGTGATAACTCTCGTGTATCGAGGTGATAGCCCACAAGGAGAACCGCATGGTCCACTCCACTCGAAAAACACATGGAGTCGTTGAAAAGGCCCTACATGCACCAATAGATACTTATGTTACTTGCCATACAACACACATACGACATGCTTTAAGCTCTCAATTATGAATTCCCGTATGGATGAGCTCTCTATACCTGACGGTAGTTGACAAATGCGGAGCCACTGGCCTCCACAAAAACTATAACCGGCTGTTGAAGGACAGCCTGGAGTAAGCCAAACCAGCCGAATTGTCTGACGCGCTCCCATCGTGTTATGCGAACAGTACTGGTAGGCTGGCCATACCCACGTACATGTGCATCATTAGAACGAGCTCTATAAAATATATCAATAAAGCAAACTGGTATCAAGAGCAATGTACTCCGTCGAACAGATTGCAATGACATTAGTCTTCCCTTTAAATATATGGTTTTAGCTTGGGATGTGGAGATAGAATGCCCCAATGGTATCTAGGGAAGTGAATCTTTAATTACCATCAATACTGAAACAAACTGAATGAAACAGGTTAGTGAGACCAGTTACGCCTCAGTGGAATGAGGAGGCCAAATTACAATGCATGAAAAGGGCTTTTGCAGACGTCCACAATCAATTGGGTTGAGATTTGAACTGTTGTTGTTCATTTCATTGAAAACTGTGTGAATTTTTTACAAAGCATGTATGTTATGTTTAGGACCTACTATTTGTGTGTTACAGGGCTTTGAAAGGTCAAAGCTGGTAGTGAGATTTCTTGTAATTGCGAAGCTGAGAGCCATTGAAGGCCAGCCGGTACCATCACAGCCCTTATTGAGGCAACTGGCCACTTGTTGCTCCGAGAAACTAGGGGGCTTCGTCAACTGTAATCCATTAGCGATATAGTATGCACTTTCTATAGCGCCTACTGCAGCATAGACCCAACAGCTTCCTGCACAAGGGAATGGCACATTGTGGATGCTCTCCTATTAGATTGTGGATACATAAAGTAATGACTTGTATATTGAACATCACCTTCTGATCCATTTGATCCCTTGGGCTGAGTACAACGTTGATAAACGTATTCTATAGTCACATAGAAGGACAACGTGGGACAGTGGAGAAGTGAAAACGAAAAAATAGGAAACAAATGAACGACGGGACTCCTAAAGTGTGTATCAATTGTTTGTTTATGTCCCTTGTAAATGAATCCCGACGATTTCATTGGCCAAAATTTCTTCTAGTCCTAAGTTGTGAGATTACAAAGTAATATTAATCGTTTTGGGTGGATTCGTTTGGCCAATTTATGTTTTTTGTAGGATTCAAAAGCTTCCTATGGGGAATATTAAAAACCATAAGTATAAATTGACGTAATTTTTCTCCATTGGTTTTTTAAGCGAAATGATAAAATAAATGTACAAAAAAAATATGTTCCGGCTTCCAAAAGCTTTTTGGCCGTCTCACTAAAAATATTTTAAGATTCAATAAAACGCCATTTTAGACAAGTTTGATATGTGTTTTTCAAAGAAGATCAAAACTTCGAAAGAAATCCTCATTTATTTATGCTTCGCTTACACCTTCAAACTGGGGAAAATCCTAAAAATAATATAAAAATACTACCATATTTTGTGGCATTGGCGAAAATCAAGACAAAACAAAAACGACTACTTTCCAGCTGCAAAAAATTTAGAATGTACTTACTACATTCGCCTTGGTCTTTCACTGGTGATAGGATAGACAACCAATCCCAAGAAGTAACAAGGTTCCATGTAGGCCTATTAAAACCCCAAAAATAGCCGACGCTCGCATGAAAGAAATAAGGACTAAAGCCTGCGGAATTGGTTGACGGTTGTGCATCATCTAGACCAAGAGCGTACACTGCCATGCCAAAAGGAGAAAGTTTCAAACATCATGCCACATGACAGGGCTCCATGAATACTCAACCAAGTTCGTGTTTGCAGGTTTTACAATTTTCAATTTGACTTCTCATTGGAAAAAAACTTGCGGGGCCATTACCCAGCAGGGAACAATTGAGATCTGAAAGTTACTCTGCAGATTCTGGTCATTAGACTTTGATCCAACAATTTGTTCATTACCAGCTCCCAGAATTAACTTTCCTATGTTCTCACTATTTGACCCCCGACACCTATGTTTGATTCCCCTACGACCAAAAAAGAAAGAAATGCAGAAGTCTATAACGTTGTCAAAAATTTGATTTTTTAATGACCACTTGTCAAAAAGAGCAAGCTACACGAGTGTGTGATAAACAAAAAACAGATATTTGATTATTTCATGGGAAAAACAGGTTCACATCCATCGTTGTATGAAATTTTATGCGAACCGAGTACATAAGTGATCTTTAATATCTTCCAACCGAATTTAAGATTGGTTGACCAGCCAAATGTGTATTTAGTTCAGCATAGAAGAGCTTCCAATAGTTGGAGGAAAAGGAAAACAATCACATTCTTCAGTAAGACTTTAATACATACCTTTGAAAGTGCTGTCAAAGCTCCAACTTCGAATCTCATGAGTGTCGACACAACCGCCAGTACCAGCTGCGAATCCAACGTATACCCTAGTAACTGTTTGGCATGCGGCACAGGCAGATGGCCTCAGCAACCCGCAAAGGGATTTTTTGTATGTAAGCAAAGGCGTCACTGGCTTAGCATTCTCAGTGTTGAGGTACACTTGCAAAATCTGGCGTGCACCATCGTAATCCACCCATGCATACTTGATGGACGGACTGAAATCATCCAAAATAGTTGTTCTGTTGGATATCACTGGGATACCAGCAAAGTTTTCACGTATGCCCACGAATCTTCCATTCGGTTCACCAGGGTTTATAAAAGTGTCAAAAACAATGCTAACACTACCTACAACAGTTTGACCTGTATACTGCAGTGCCAATGAACCACCATACCCTCCCAATTTGGAAAAGTCTATGTTTGAAGCAAGGAAGGTGAAGGCAAAGCCATCGCCATGGCACGTTTTGTTGTCGTTGTAGATGCGGAAAGAGAATTGCACATTAAATGAAGCTGCTTCGCACCCATTAGTGCGATTATTTCGGACAAGAGGGACTGAACTCTTGAACAATGCTCGTCCACCTTGAAAGCCACCATATGTAAGTTGAAGTTGGGAGGAAACAAGTCGAGATGATCCATTAAGGAAAAGCATTTTCGGATCATCAAATTGCGTAAATGTGAATGTCGTGTTATCTGATGCGTGATATTTGTTGACAATGCAACACCAAATAGGAAAATGGGTAAGTACAAGGTAATCACTAACGTATACAGTATTTTACAGCCATGTACCCAATTACATACCCTATCGAAGATCCATCAATTGATTACCACAGCTGCACCCGACCATACAATACTCGGTAGATGTTGGTTGAGTAACAAGTAGGACTTGGAGAATTCATGCACCTTTGTCAGGAAATGAATTGGATAACAATAAAAGAGGAAAAAGAAGAAAAATAGAAGTCTTGGAGCTTTGTTTTGAGCTTTATTTGCTCTTCCCAATATCGTAATATAAAACGTAAGAAAATCTCAGTACTCAATTGATGGACAACATCGTGATTGCTTTATCCATGCTAGTGCGACTCACACTTTAGGTTTTAAAGGAGTTCAAAAATAAAGGAGACTACAGAGCACTCTGAATTCCTTTTAGCGTGACAATGACAACATCACAATTAAAGCCTTACAACAGCCTTACAAACTTAGTATGTGACAACCAACCGGATGGTGCAGGTGGGGGGGAAGGAGGTGGTCTTGGGGGGCTCGGTATGGGCTTCAAAGGGACAGATGGAGGAGGACGTCGAGGTGGTGGTGGAGGAAGGAATCGAGGTGGAGGCGGAAAAACGGCTGGAAACAAAGTCAAAAAACATTTAAAACTAGGTAATCCCAACTTCATTCTTTAAAGTTAACCTAGTTTTAAGCTTTGCTGAGATTCGTCACATACACAAACATTTAACAAAAAGGATGATACAAAAAACTAACAACATTCTTCAGTAAGGTAAATACCTGGAAAACTGCTACCAAATTTCCAACTGCGAATCTCATGAGTGTCGACACAACCGCCAGTACCAGCTGCGAATCCAACGTATGCCCTAGAAACTGTTTGGCATGCGGCACAGGCAGATGGCCTCAACAACTCGCAAAGGGATTTTTTGTATGTAAGCAAAGGCGTAGCTGGCTTAGCATTCTTAGTGTTGAGGTACACTTGCAAAATCTGGCGTGCACCATCATAATCCACCCATGCATACTTGGTGGACGGACTGAAATCATCCAAAATAGTTGTTATGTTGGATATCACTGGGATACCAACAAAGTTTTCACGTATGCCCACGTATCTTCCATTAGGCTCACCAGGATTTATATAAGTGTCAAAAACAATGCTAACACTACCCACAAGAGGTTGACCTGTATACTCCACTGCTAATGAACCACCAAACCCTCCCAGTTTGGAAAAGTCTATGTTTGAGCCAAGAAAGGTGAAGGCAAAGCCATCGCCATGGCATGTTTTGTTGTCGTTGTAAATACTAAAAGAAAATTGCACATTAAATGAAGCTGTTTGGCACGCATTTTTGCCACTATCCCGTAGGAGAGGAACGGAGCCCTTTAACAATGCTCGACCACCTTGACCACCGCTAGCCAGTGTAAGCTGAAGTTTGGAGGAGACAAGTCGAGATGATCCAGATAAGGTAAGCAGGGTGAGATCATCAAATTTCGTAAATGTGAATGTTGTCAAACCTGATAGATGACAATCGTACAGCATCAAACGCAAGGAGAATGGGTAAGTAGAAGCCAGGTACAAACTTATACGGTATTATAAAATCACGTGACCAGATACATAGTTTATCAAAGGTTCAACTAACGATGTGAGTGTTAACATGGGTGCAACCATCTACATGATACGAAGGAGAGCTCAATTGGGATACCATTAGAACTTACTGATTTCAGGCTTCTTCGACTAGAAAATAACCAAAAAAAGGTAACAAAAGAACAATCAAGGTTTTGCAGTTACTCAATATCAGAAAGTATGATGTGGGGCAATACATACATATGCTATGAAATAAGGTTTTATACAGTTCATTTATGATTCTAAGACAGACACTCAAATTTTAAAGTTCATAGAATAAACGAGACTACGGTATAGATAACAGGAAAGCATGACTTTGAATTGCAATTTCAGGTTGATGTAATTTGAGTATAAATCAACGTCGTATTTAGCATAGCTTACATCATTAAATTCAGTGTAGTGGTTGCAATTGCCATAGTTAAAGTATATAAAGCCTAGTATTGGTGTTGTTAAGGGTAATTTCACGTTATATTTTTCTCTCTTGGATAAGTACGTCCATTTTAGCGCATTTTGTCCTAAGTGTACTTGACCGTATTCCACTTGTTAGTGCTTTGTCCACTTAGTCTCTTTCGTCCTAAGTCAACATGACCGTACTCCACTAATTCAAGTGCGGTCTTGTAAATTGTACGTTTGGTCTTATTTTATTTTTTTTTCGTTCGTCAACTTCGACTAATAGATTTGGTCTTTGTGTAGCCACCCAAATCTACTTTGTGTAGTGTAGTACAGTACTATCCACAGTAATTAATATTGCCATACTTTGTATAAAAGGATCTCGTTTTATAATGAAATCATCACTCGATCACACAACTCCCAAATGCTTTAATTCTTTTTGTCTTTTATTATGGCGTACAACAATCTTACTCTTATAGGTTATGGGCCAAACCACGCAACTTCCAATAAACGCAGAAGTTCAATCGTTCAAATTTCTATGATTGGTCATTTTTGCCATGCATCTTTTTAAGTTAGAGAAAATTTGAATCTTTTCACTGGCGTATCTAAATCACCAATCATAAACGATAGTGATGACGTAGCAACCAAAACAACCAAACCTAAAAAAATCACAGAATGGAAAGTCAAGGACAATAGCACGCATGCGCGCCTAGTAATGGCGCTAACGACATAAAAAACGCTACTCATTCGAGGCGCCCCCACGTCGGCCGACGCTTGGTCTCGTTTGACGATCGCGTATGTACAAACTGGTTGGGCGGCTCGTCGCATTCAAAAGCACGCTTTTTTCAATTTAATGAAGAAAATGATGAAATCGATGCAAGATTGGATAAGTACAGTTGATTTCTTTTCAGCGAAGTGTGAAATGATTGGCGTCCACTTGTCTGATGAAGATTTGTCATTCACTTTATTTGAGGGCTTGCCGGAATCTTTCGCCCCTTTCATCTCATCTTTTGACAATCTTGAAAATCTGATCCCTTTTCACGCTTTATTTACGAAATTAATGCACGAAGTAACAAAAATCTTGTCTTTTTTTGCATCTAACCCTTCCCAAGTCACCACGTACTTTGCTTCCAATCTTAAAACTAACCTGGGGGGGGCGTCGTTTGTCATTTGCAATTATTGCAAAAAGCCAGGACACACGGCAACCGAATGTCGTAAGCTGGCACGCAAAAAAGCGGTAGAAGCGACAAATTCCAATTTCAACGCTGACGCCAAAACGGCTCACGTTCTCCCTACGCCTGCTCAACTTCCCTTATCCTCCCCCCACCCTGTTTTTGCTCAAGTTCCCATATCCTCCCCCCAACCTGTTTTTCCCCTAGATTTTCTGTACCCTTACCCCTATTCTCCTCCACCCCAATTTCCACATCACTCCACTCCTTTTGCCGCTGCTCATTTCGCGTCATACAATCCTAATTGGCCAATCCCTCCACCTCTCCTCTTTTTTTTTCCAATCCTCTTGCATTCACAAATCCTTCCGTTCCTCCGCTAGCTCCGGAATTCGGGTACAAAAATCTTGCCCACGTCGGTCTGGATGTTTCTTTTACACCCGGGTATGCGTTATTATCTCATGCCACGCATAATGATAGGGTCATCGATAGTGGTGTCAATCATCACCTCTCTCCTATATCTGATTGGTTTACTCATTTAACTCCTTTACTCTCCCCTATGCAGATTCGTATAGGGGACGATCGAATACTATTGGCTACTCACTCTGGCCACGTCCGCGTTCTAAATTCCTTGATTGACATCCAAAATGTCATTTCTTGGCTTAGCTCGAAAATATATTTTCTATTCGCGTCGCTATGAATGAGGATAGCGTTCAATTTTTAAGTAAAAAAACAAACGTAGCATAAGATTTGGAATAACAAAGATTCATGTATTCTTTACAGTCCTATTATCCTAAAAAACCTTGTGCATCAAATGTTAGCGTCTCTTTTGCTTTAAATGCTTGTGTAGACAACTTTTCCCTTTGGCATTTACGCTATGGGCATTTGAATAGCACTAGTTTAACTTCTTTGCCAACTCCTGTAACCGCAATCAAATATTTAGCTAAAATGGTTCGATGTATGTTGTATTTTGCATATTTGCCTTTTTCTTTTTGAGCTGAGGCAACCATATGCGCTAACTATCTTCGTAACTTGTGCCCAAGAATTGCTACGCCTAACATTACCCCCATGGAAGCGTGGTCTTCTATAAAAAGCGATGTCTGCCACCTTCGTACCTTTGGTTGCGAAACATGGTATAAGGACCTCACTCATTCCACCGGAAAATAGGGCGCTCGTGCGCTTCGTGAAACGTTTGTAGGATATGCCCCTAAATCAAAAGCCTACCGCATTTGTTGCCCTTCCCATCGTCGTGTGATCACGACACGCGACGTTGATTTCAACAAATCCCTTCTTCTCCAAACTCTCTCTCGTCCTCCCTTTCCCTCCTCTCCTTTTGCCTTTTTTCTTATCCCTCTCTTTGTGATTTACCCCCCCCTATCTAATCGCCACCCGACTTTATTTCTCTCTTAGTTTCCCCACTTTTCCCACCTCCCCTCCCGTCTCTTCCTCCCACCCCTGTTATCAATGCCCCCATCTGTTTTTCTACAACTACTGTTGCAGGCGGAGAACCAGCAGTGGTAGTAGAAGTAGACATGAAAAACAACAGAAACTATCAAAGTACCTACTCAACAGCCAACTTTGAACTGACACAAAATATGACTCAAAACCCTGATATGTTTCAAATTTGATATAATGATACACAATACAGTAAACTGACAATTCCCAAAATTGCAGCCCAAATGACCCAGTAAACCATAAGATATGATGTCTGAAAGATTCCCAAAAATTGCCCTTAGAAAATCATATTCCCAAAACTGGATACTACAAAATTGACTAAGTCCTAATTTATACTCACAATGTGTATCTACTGATCTACACTAATTTGGGTAACCGTTACTACGGTTATTATCCTGACTAACGACAAAGCATCCTACCCGTACGTCATTGTACCTCAAAAACCCTAATTACTATTTTCTAAAAACCTGATTAATAGAACACTATTTTATATCACACTAAACGACAAACTAATGTTATTCAAATATTTACAAAAATTGAACCGTACACAAAACGTTCCAAATGCTTAGTCAGCGATGACCGCTAAAGTCCAGCCAAATGTGTTCGTGTAGTACGAAGCACGTGAGTGCTTCGTCACTTCTGGTCCCACGCGAATCACGCTTGTGGTCCCTCGTGAATCACGCTTGTGGTCCCAGGCGAATCGCGTCCGTTGGAACAGATTCGATTGACGATGGTACCGTCGATCTGTACCATATGTTTCCGAAATACTCGAGACAGATCCCGTTCATGTCTGATCACGTGAATCGCATCGTCAACTTTTTGACACGTATGCTTGACTGTCGGCGCTACTCCGAAAAACCTGCATACGTTTTTTCGCCAAAACGTGTCCTTACAAAAGTACAATACACTCTACTGTACCTTTTGCTATTGTAACACTAATTAAGTTAAGTATTACTAGGAAAAATATCCTAAGTTATTTTTACCCATATAAACTGAAATAAAGATTTATAAATTACAACACTCCCCTAAATCTTTAGACTCAGTTACTCACTAAGTCCAATGACATCTCTGGAAAACTAAAACTTAGGAGCAGGAAGGGCTTTTGTTAACCTGTCAGGCACCATCTTCTCATCTGGTAAATAACACAGTTTAACGACTTTTGCAAGTACTTTTTCTCTAACAAAGTGAAGTCTAAAATCCATGTGTCTGCTCTTAAAGTGATGGCTGGGGTTAGAGGCAATTGCAATGGCTGCCTGGTTGTCACACCAGATAGCTTCAGGACCAGTTTGCATATACCCAAGTTCTTATAAAATGGACTTGACCCATAAGAGCTCCTTCAAGGCGGAAGCTGCTGCCATATATTCTAACTCCATTGTGGATTCAGCTGTAACCTTTTGTAATTTGCTACTCCAGCAGCAAGTTCCATCTCCAATCTTCAGTACGAAGCTGGTCGTAGATTTCCGGCTTGGCATGTCCCCATAGCTAGCATCGCTCCACGTCTGGATTTTCTCCACTCCTCCTCCGAGAACAAGCTTGAGATTTCGAGTACCTGCAAGATATCTCAACACTCTTTTCGCTGCTTCCCAATCTGCAAGATATCTCAACACTCTTTTCGCTGCTTCCCAATCTGCCCTTTTAGGATTTTGCAGACTTCTACTCAAGACTCCCACAGCTGCCGCAATGTCGCGTCTCGTACAATTCATAAAATATATAAGACTTCCAACAACCTGTCTATATGGCTTTGAAGCCATAAACTCTTCCTCCCCTGTCTCTAGACTCTCACCAACAATTATGCCTGAATTTGTATCAATTCCTTCCAAATTCTGCCTAAATTCCATGGGAGCTACGGATCCTTTCACATCTTCCATTTCAAATCTTTCTAGCATGTTACCTATTGCTTCTTTCTGAGTCAACATAATTAGCCTCTTGTTTTTGTCTCTTTCTACCTGTATTCTTTAAATATATTTGGCCTCACCGAGGTCTTTCATCTCGAACCTAGACCTTAAAGCCGCTTTAATACGGTTTATTTTATCCATTGACTTACTTATTAATAATAGATCATCCACATATACAGCAATGTAAATTACCCCATCTTCTCTTTGTAAAACATATACAGAATGATCTGAGATAATTCTCTTAAAACTTAGCCCAGTTAAAAACTCATCTAACTTCAGATTCCACTGACGCGGGGCTTGTTTTAGCCCATACTAAGATTTCATCAATTTACACACTATTTTTTCCTTTCCCTTTTCAACATACATTTCAGGTTGTTTCATATAAATTGTTTCTTCTAACTCTTTATGCAAGAAAGCAGTTTTAACATCCATCTGATGTATTTCCATATTCTCTATAGCCGCTAGACTTAGCAAAATTCTGACAGTGGGAAATCTAACAACTTGGGAGAAGGTTTCCTCAAAGTCAATACCTTCTTTTTGATTATATCCCTTAGCCACTAGTCTGGCCTTATACTTTTCGATGGTGTTGTCCGGGTTCAGCTTCACCTTGAATACCCATTTGCTGCCGATGGCTTTCCTGCCTGGAGGAAGATCCACTAGCTCCCATGTTTGTGCCTCCATAATGGACTTCATTTCATCGTTTGCCGCCTCGATCCACTGATTTCTCTCAGGTGATGAGAAGGCCTCCTGGATCGTTAGAGGTTCCTCTGTAGCTGCAGAAAAAACAAAGTGAGAGCTTGCTTGCAGACGGCTGCTAGATCTCTTTCCCCTGGAAATTCTGAGGCTGAGATTGTCGGCAACCTCTGATTTTTCTGTTTAGTTTGACCCGTAACGTGATATGGTACAGAATGTGTAGTAGTTCCTTCCACCTGAGGTGTAGCTTGTGGTGAAGCATCTTGTAAAGGCACCACAGGAACTGATGGAAGAGGCGTCCCACTTGCCGGTGGAAAGTAGACCCGCTGCGTATGGTGAAAAATGACATATTCTTGCTTTTATTTTGCCGGTTGTCCTGGCACTTTAAAAAAGTCAACCGAATCCTGTTCATCTTTAATCTGGATATTTCTAGAAACAATCACTTTTTGTTTCTCAAGTACAAAGACTCTATATCCTTTCGCATTATCATCATACCCCATGAAAATCCCAGGTAAGCCTTTAGCCTCCATTTTCAATCTATCCTGTGAAGTATCTAAAATAAAACACTTGCTGCCAAAGATCTTAAAGTGACTAACATCAAGTTTTTCCCTTGTATAAAGCTCATAAGGTGTAGTGCTAACAGACCTAGAAAAAATTCTATTTTTAGTATAAACTGCACATTTAAGCGTTGCAGCCCATAATTTCAAATCTAGCACTTTATTTGCAAGCATAGACCGAGCACTCTCTGTTAATATCCTATTTAATCTCTCAGAAACACCATTTTGTTCCGGTGTATATGGAACTGTAAGATTGTGACTAATACCTTCCTGAAGGAGAAATTCTTCGAATTCCTCCGATGTGTATTCTCCCCCGTTGTCCGATCTTAGCGTCAATATTGGAACCCCATGAAGCTTTTCCGCCCACACTTTGTAGTGTTTGAAGTGAGTAAACACTTTACTCTTATGTTGCATGAAGTAAATTTTGGTCTACTTTGAGTAGTCATCTGTGAATGTGGCTACATAGTGGACACCTCCAGCCAAAGCCACTTGTGAAGGACCAAGAACATCAAAATGGATGAGCAGGAGAACTTCTTTTTTCGATCTATGGTCTGTTTCTTGTGGAAATGGCAATTTGTGAATCTTGCCAAGTGAACAACCATCACATGTTTTCATAGGATGAGATGTGAGAGAAACTCCATCAACTTTTCCCGAGTTCACCATTTTCTTTAGACTATCATAATTCATGTGTCCTAACCTCTTATGCCACAACTCAATATCAGATTCGACACTGGAGTAGAGAACATCATTTTCTTCATATTCAGCCATGTCCATCCGGTACATTTTGCTAGCATCTCTAGTTCGTGTTACTGGAACTTTCCCTTTCTTGCTAACAACCTGTCTCCCTCTTTTCAGAACAACTTCAAAGCCTTTGCTCTCCACTTATGATGTAGAAAAAAAAAAAATCCTGAAATCAGGAACATACAAAACTTTGTGAAGGGTTCTCTCTACCGAATTTCCCCCCACATCTACCATTAATGATACATCACCCTAAGCTGAGGTTTGAACACTCATGCCGTAAGCATAGTAGATACTCCTTGGAGATGTTTGCTGTAGATTCGTAAAAGCTGCCTTGTTCCAACACATGTGGGCCGACGCTCCCGTGTCCATGATCCATCCCGCATCCTTTGGACCCTCCATGGCAGCCGCCAAAGCAAATAAATCCGCCTCCTCATGCTCATTGAAGCTGAGAGACTCATGTGCATCAGTTGCAGAAGCTGAAAAAAGAGCATTTCCAAGAGAAGGGTTTCCAGAAAAACCTTTGTGATACTGACTCTGTTGCCAACCTGGCCTGTATAAACCTGTCTCATTAGCCTTCTTCAGTTTAGGACAGTACGTGTATCCATGACTCTTCTCAGAACAATAGAAACAAGTAGTAGTAGATGGCCTATTCTGCCTCTGATTATACTGATTCTGAATCTGGTTAAACTGATTCCTATTCTGATTAAACTGATTTCTTTTGTCAAAGTCTGTTGCAAGTGCCTCAACCTTTCCTTCTCCCTCAAGGAGTTTAGTGTTTGTTTCTTCCTCCAATATAAGATTATACGCTAACTGAAATGACCAGCTAGCTTTATCATGACTCTTTAATTGAACAGACACACCCTTCATGCTACTAGGGAGACCTCTAATAAGCAAAGCCGCCTGTTGAAACTCAGGAAATGAACCCCCAATAGAAGAGTGAGCATCAATGAGCGCACGAAAGTTGTCACAATACTCAACCATAGTTCCCCCCGTGTATTTGTATCCCCAAATTTTTCCAGCCACCAAAAGCTCCTCCTGAACATTCGCTTTCTCAAAAGCGGTTTTGAGGGATGTCCAAATCTCCCTCGCCTTCTTCATTTTCAGTCGGGACATGACCAAATTTTCTGAAATACAAAGAATTAGATAGTTCCTTGCCATTGAATTCATTTTTTGCCCAAGTTGGATCTGTTTCATCAAGGGAGCCATCCAAGACCCCCAATAAGTCAGCAGTTTCAAACAACGATTCATCCATCGCCGCCCAGTACGCATACTTTTGGCCATTGAAGATAAGAATTCTTGACGAAAGGCCCATAATGTGTTGTTCTACAACTACTGTTGCAGGCGGAGAACCAGCAGTGGTAGTAGAAGTAGACATGAAAAACAACAGAAACTATCAAAGTACCAGCTCAACAACCAACTTTGAACTGATACAAAATATGACTCAAAACACCAATATGTTTCAAATTTGATACAATGATACACAATACAGTAAACTGACAATTCCCAAAATTGCAGTCCAAATGACCCAGTAAACCATAAGATATGATGTTTGGACGTTTCCCAAAAATTGCCCTTAGAAAATCATATTCCCAAAACTGGATACTACAAAATTGACTAAGTCCTAATTTATATACTCACAGTGTGTATCTACTGATCTACACTAATTCGGGTACTCGTTACTACGGTTATTATCTTGACTAACGACAAAGCATCCTACCCGTACGTCACTGTTCCTCAAAAACCCTAATTACTATTTTCTAAAAACCTGATTAATAGAACACTATTTTATATCACACTAAACGACAAACTAATGTTATTCAAATATTTACAAAAATTGAACCGTACACAAAACGTTCCAAATGCTTAGTCAGCGGTGACCGCTAAAGTCCAGCCGAATGTGGTCGTGTAGTACGAAGCACCTGAGTGCTTCGTCACTTGTGGTCCCACGCGAATCACGCTTGTGGTCCCTCGTGAATCACGCTTGTGGTCCTAGGTAAATCGCGTCCGTTGGAACAGATTCGATTGACGATGGTACCGTCGATCTGTACCATATGTTTCCGGAATACTCGGGACAAATCCCGTTCGTCCGATCATGTGAATCGCATCGTCAACTTTTTGACACGTATGCTTGATTGTCGGCGCTACTTCGAAAAACCTGCATACGTTCTTTCGCCAACACGTTTCCCTGCAAAAGTACAATACACTCTACTGTACCTTTTGCTATTGTAACACTAATTAAGGTAAGTATTACTAGGAAAAATATCCTAAGTTATTTTTACCCCTATAAACTGAAATAAAGATTTATAAATTACAACACCATCATCTCAATTGATCCTTCTTTTCCTTTGCCCTTAACGACAATCCTCTCTTTGCCTCTCTTCAAGCCACTATACTCTCTGCCACTTCCCTCTTTTCAGATCCCCACCCTCTTTTATCCCCCACAACTCTCCCTTCTAATCCTTCTCATTGATACCCAACCAGATCTTGTGGCCCTCCTGCCCACCTCATTGAAACCATGGGTCATGCATCCCTTGCTTGCACTTATTCAGCGGGCGCCTCTACCTCTCTCATATCCACTCTCCTCTCTCTCAAATCTGCTCTCAAACGCCTTGACTCCCACCTTTGGAAAAGTGTAGTTGACGCACAGTATTCGGCCCTCTTATCCAACAACACTTGGAATCTTGTTCCTCTTCTTTCAGGTCGCAAAGCCATCGGTTCAAAGTGGGTTTCCCGTGTCAAACAAAAAGCGGCCTGATCTGTTGATAAAAACAAAACCCGCTTGGTAGCCAAAGGATTTTCACAAATTGAGGGAATTGACTTCACCGAAATTTATCCTCAAGTTGCTCAACTCACGTCGATTCACGCTCTTCTTGCGTTGGCTGTTGAACACGATTTCTATGTTCATCAGATGGATGTGAAAAATGCTTTTTTGAACGGTGTCTTTTCAGAAAATATTTATATGCAACAACCTGAAGGGTATGTGTCCCTTGGCTTTGAACACTTAGTCTGTCACCTCATCAAAATAATCTACGGTTCAAACAATCTACCGTTTGAAACAGTCCCCTCGTGTTTGGAACGATACCATCGATGCCACTATGAAAAAAAAAGACTTCACTCGTATTGACGCTATCTTTAACATCTATTCTCGTGGCTCAAGTGCTTCCTTAATCATCGTTGCTATTTTTGTTTATGATCTCAGTGTTTGGAACCATACTATCGATGCCACTATGAAAAAAAAAGGCTTCACTCGTATTGACGCTGTCTTTAGCATCTATTCCCGTGGCTCTGGTGCTTCTTTAATCATCGTTGCTATTTTTGTTGATGACCTCATCCTTGTTCGTCCATCTCTCTCTAGCTTTCCACCGTTAAACTTCTTCAGCGTCATTTTGACATGAGTGACCTAGGTGAACTCACCTACTACCTCGGAATCCAAGACCTCCGTAATCGCTCCACTAAGACTCTTTGCCTCTCCCAAGAAACTTTTATCTCTGATCTCCTTAACCGTTTTGGTATGACCGATTGCTCTTCTATCTCCACCCCATTGGATGCTAATTCTCCATTTGTCCCCTCCACCGTCACCTTCTTCTCCCCTCCCCTCCATGCTACTTATTGCTCCATGGTCGGTTCTCTTATGTATGCCATGCAAGCAACTCACCTAGATATTGCTACCGTAGTTACGAAACATAGTCAATTTCTTTAGCGGCCTTCTCCATATCATCTTGCAGCTGCTAAACGGGTCTTTCGGTATCCGCGGGGCACTAAATCCTTGTGCCTCACTTACTCTTTTGGTTCGACTGCCCTCCTCAGCTTTGTTGACTCCGATTGGGCCCATGATGGGCTATCGCGCCGTTCTTCTACTGCCTTGTGTTTTTTCTTGGCTCGTGTTTTTTCTTGGGAAATGGGCTTATCTCTTGGTCTTACAAGAAACAACCTACTACAGCTTGCTTGAGTACTGAGGCCGAATACGTGGCTGCTTGCCATGTCTCCAAGGAAGTTATTTGGCTTCGATCCCTTCTCACCAATCTTGGTTTTCCTCCACCCGGTCCCACTCCCATCTACTCCGACTCTCAAAGTGCTCCCGCTTTGATCAAGAATCCAGTTCACCACAAGTGCACCAAGAACATCGACATCCAATATCACTATTCTGGGGAGCGTGTCGAGGATGGCACCCTTCAATTTCTCTCTGTGAAATTTATGGATCAAGTTGTTGACTTTCTCCCCAAAGCTCTTCATCGCCCCCATTTTGAGCAGCATCATTTCTCCTCCGGCATTCGTCCTCCTCTTTCCTCCTAATTCTTCAAATTACCCTTTATTTTCATCTAAATACTCATTTGTGGTTTTAGCTAGAGGGGGGGTGTTAAGTTAATTTCACGTTATGTTCTTCTATCTTCGATAAGTACTTCCATATTAGCGCATTTTGTCCTAAGTGTACTTGACCGTATTCCACTTGTTAGTGCTTCGTCCATTTAGTCTCTTTAGTCCTAAGTCAACATGACCGTACTCCACTTATTTTAACTGCGGTCTTGTAAATTGTATGTTTTGTCTTATTCTTTCTTTTTCCTTCCATGGTCAACTTCACTAATAGATTTGGTTTTTGTGTAGCCGCTCAAATCTACTTTGTGTAGCGTAGTACAGTATTATCCACAGTAACTAGCATTGTCATACTTTGTGTAAAAGGATCTCGTTTTATAGTGAAATTATCACTCGATCTCACAATTCCCAAATGCTCTTATTTTTTTTGTCTTTTATTATGGTGTCCAATAATCCCACTCTTATAGTTGTTCTAGCTAGCGACATAGGCAATTCGCCGGCAAGCAAATTACATTAGAATGGAGGTTTTAAAAAAAATCTTTCACAAGAATTCTTGTACCTAGAAATGTGACAAATTATAATCTTCAATACCACGATTTTTAACGGGTAAGGTGCCAATTTGTTCATTTTTATCCAACCCTTGGAACTAGTCCAGTCAGAATGATCCTCATGACCATGTTTAATAGGACACAAATCAAGATGGACTTCACTTCTAATATGAAACATGCAAGATTTTCAATATGGAATCATACACCAAAATATTATACGTAGGACCTTTAATATTCAACAACAAATTACAAAACGAATCAACTGTTGGAACAAAAATGTCTCTAAAATGAGAAATTATATATTTATGCCATTAGTAAAGTGGATTCCTGTCGTGGCTAGGCTACATGAACTCTACTATCACCAAATGGAGTTCCTATATAATTACTCTAAATAATGTTATTATTGTGTAAATGCTCTCACGACAGCGATTGACTTCTTGACAGAGCGATTGACACCATTACGGTCAATTGAATTACCTCAGGGGTCCGCCATATTGCACTAATTTTCGGGTTATTGCATGACAAATTACCCATGTCCACGAAATTTCTATCCTAGCACCCAAGAACATAGAATTGGAATGCCCGCAACCTTCGGGCCAAAGCTACCTATAACCTCAGGACTTGGCCACTCGTGAAACATCCACCGATATTTATACCTTTGGTATGCGCTCTAAGGGAAGCTTTGGAGTTAAGTGCAAGAGGGTTTCGACAAAAATAAAGGAGGGTTTTAGTACAAGGAGCCATAAATCAAAGGTATTTGTCTTTGACAATAGATCTTACCTCAATCGGAGGCCTTAGATCTAGATTTGTTGCACCTGACCCTCGGGTTGGCGACGACCTGTACTTTCAAAGAGGAGCGTACATCTCTCAAGACATGTGCACAAAAATTCAAACGCCTTCCTCAATCTAGACGTTCATGCCTAAAGGAAACATACTTTGGGCGGAATGTTGAGTATAAGGTCACAGTCCTCGAAGTGAGGGAACTAGTTTATGGAGGACAAGAGAGCCAATACTTATTAGTTTTTTATTTTCTTTGTGCTGTAAGAGCTATTCACTTTAGGGTAGCTTAGGATACATCCTGGGGGTGGTTGGGAGTACATATAGTAAAGGAATCCAGAAGCAATGAAATAAGAGGGATTAGAGAGATAAGACCACCTAGAAAACAAAAAAATAGGACTAGTTTCTAAGGGGAACTAAAATAAGCCAGAGGCGCTTTACCTTCGGAATTTTTCAATTGTCCATAGCCTCCACGATGTGACTATGGTCAGCTAAGAAATTTGATGGAGGATGTCACCCGTCATCATCAAAAACCAACACTCACACTTAAATTAGCAATGAATTGTTCACCCTATGTTTTATTTCTAATGGATTCGAATCGACGTTTGTTGTATGAAACTGGTTCGTAATTGTTGAACATATAAGAGAGATAGGATTCCTAAACTTGTAGCTCGTAAATAGATCAAAGGAAAAAGTACATTGTAACAGACACTCTTTTCAATAAAGCTATATTTAACTAAAATTCGTTTTACTTAACTCATATGTTTTTGCTGTTCGTACGTGTCGAAATCACGATCTTTCAACCTCTCTTTCAACCTCTATAAGATAGATCAACTGAAGTTTTTTCCATTTTTTCTTGCACTCATTTTAATATAATAAGAGAATGTGTGTCATTGCATCACATTGAGGTCCAACCAAGCATTAACACGTGTACACTATAGAACTAGTCTAAACATATTCGAGCACGAATGTGCGTTCATATGATATTTGAACCTAGGATATTTGGATGTCGCCATGAATGTTCATACAAGCCGTTGACCTCCACAATGTAAGTTGGTGGAGCAAGATCGTCAATAGAGGACATCCCCAAAAATCGTCAAATAATACTACAAATGGGTCGAAAGTCTCGTTGTATAAGGGTATAATGCTTGGATCAGAGGAAAACAATTTCTTTGTTGGTGACAATATGGTTTGTAGATCCTACTAACTTTTTCGCAAAGGAAAGGTACGAATCAGAGCTCTTCACGAGATGAGGGGCTTCTAACTTTTGGGGAGGGTCTTATTTTACACATGGTGATGGAAAGGTCGTGCTCTTCTTTTGCACACTGCTAAAAAGTATAGGCCAAAAACAATTATAAACTACGAAAGGCAGCCATATAACCATTATATAGCTTTTTTAAAGTGTGACAAAGGGAATTACAAGCAAAAGCCTTAATGACCTTCGAACTAGGTATAAGACTTCGAGGGGCTAACATCCTAAGCGTGCGATGTTTTGAGACACATGGGGATGTGGTGGTCAAAAATTGCACCTACCGCAAACACAACTCTAACATCGATTTCTTTTATTAAAGGTTGGAATCTTGTCGAAAACTTGGAGAGGTGGAGATGAGAAATATCTGACCAACGGAGATTTGCCAAATTCAAAATATATAAAATTATTTAGAGATCGTTGAGGGACCAGGGGAAGCACTCGACATTGGTGACTAACTTGGAGCGTTCCGTAGTGGTGGAATATTATGTTGAAAAAAGGTATTTTCTATTTTCTGACTTTTGTTAGTCTGTCTATGAAGGTTTATTATTTCTCACACTTATCGTAGTTAGTGAGGAATCAAAGAGAGCCATAGCTGCCTTAAACAGTCAGGAAGACAAACAGACTAAGGGAGCAGGAGGCATAGGTCTTTGCAAAATTATAGAGCCGATAACAGGATTTGATCCAATGACCTGTGTCATGAAATCAAATGGAGAAGAGGTGCACCTTATCTATTAGGTATTAATGAAACGTTATGCATAATGGGTGCGTTTCGTATTTAAACATGGTACCAATTTACATACTCCATTTCGCAAGTTACGAAACAAAACGACGTCGAATATAAACGGACGCGATTAAATTTTGACTTCCAATCGGACGGCTCATAGTGGAGCCGAAGCACCAGAGTGGTCATTTGGCGCTTTTTGAGCCAAAAGCGGCGAACGACACGTGGTGAGTTATAATTGGACAACGGATATTACGGGGGGAGCAATTAAAGCTCAAGAATTGACACGCGTCAGCGAAGCGGCCATGCCGTACTATGGTCGTATAAGAAGTACAGCGGTACCTTTACCTTCTTGTACGATACACTCCTTTGATTGGTTAAGTACATTAGTATTAGTTTTAGATAGGGAGCTTAGGACTTAGAAAAATTTAAGTAACCGCCTCTCTCCTAGAGTGCATCTGTATTTGTTGGCCATCTTTGGCCAACCATAACTTAATGCTCTTGTGAGCAAATTCAGTGATTCTTTTTGCTGCGGACTCAGGAGAGTCTAGGCTACACAGAGGTGTAGTCGGTCAGAGGTTTTGCGTGCCAGGGTTTCACTTAATTATTGCCAAAGTCAAAAGTGCAAATATTATCCTAGAGGCTTCATATAAGCTGGACATTCTGTGGACCAATGGAGGTCACAGAACTCCACAATGGAGGTCACAGAATTACGGATTATGGGCCCACCCTCTTGGGTGCCCATTTATAGTGGAACAGGGTTTATATATTGGGAAACCATGATGAGGGGTGCATTGTTTGAAAAACGCCAAGGGGGTATTGTGAGTGGTCGTGTGCGTTGACCAAATGCAAAATTGGGAGTTCCACCAGGGTTTGGAGGATCTCGATTCATAAGAGGATCTGCGAAGGCAGAGATGGTAGAGGATGTTGGAGAAAGCATCATGTCAGACAAAGGGATGGAGGGGAAGGAGAAACTCACACCGATGGCTACTGGATCAGTTTTGGTGGTAGATGTTCAAAAAATTGAGGTTAATGATATTGAAAATTGGGATTTCAACACCACTGTGACGACTCATTTTATTCTCGGACGTCTCACTCAAGCAGTTGCTACACCTTATCTTTATGTGAATAGGGCGGACGAATTGTGGGAGACTCTTGTCAACATTTACAAGAGTGGTACGATTTAGTAGCAAAAACTGGCAGATCAGAAGGTACAAGCATGTGTGTACAAAGGGGGAAAGATGTTAGACTTTTGTAATGACTTGGCCTGGTTATTTATGGAGTTGGAGAGTGGAGGAAAAAAGGAGACCGAGAAAGAGAAGGTGAATAATTTGTTGATGTATCTCCCAGATGTTTATGAAAAAATTGTAAACAAGGTTTAGGATTTGCTAGATCTTTGATAGATCTAGAACTCCGTTGTGGGGATGACTTTGGTTCGGGAAAGCACAATTGAGATTCAGAGAGGAGGAAAGAGTGTTCAAGCATTGGCTACTGTAACTAATTAGGGGGGGGTAAGGACTTCAAGAAACCTTATGGAATCTTTGGTGGAAGAGGAAGAGGAAACCAATCGGACGGATATGGATCGAGGCCTCCGAAGGGGCTCTGTCACTTCTGTAAGAAGCCGCGACATTACATGGCGGAGTGTACTACACCAACAGAGCTGAGATTGAAAGAGGGGCAGATTGGAAAATGTCACTTCTGTAAGAAGCCGCGATGTTACATGGCGGAGTGCACTAAACTTGGGGGGTAAGGATTTCAAAAAACCTTATGGAAAATTTGGTGGAAGAGGAAGAGGAAACCAATCGGACGGATATATATCGAGGCCTCCGAACGGCTCTGTCACTTCTGTAAGAATCAGCAACATTACATGGCGGAGTGTACTAAACTAGCAGAGCTAAGATTGAAGGAGGGGCAGATTGGAAAATGTCACTTCTGTAAGAAGCCACGACATTACATGGCGGAGTGTACTATACATGGCGGAGTGTACTAGACTGACATAGCTGAGATTGAAGGAGGGGCAGATTGGAAAATCAGCTGCAGGAAAGAAATAGGCATTTGTGGCAACACAAGTCATGGGAGAAGATGTCGACGAGGACGATGTAGAACATCAATTCAACGAGAAACTGGAGGTGAAAGGTGAGCAGGAGATTACAAGAATACAAAAGTGTGCTTTTGGTGGAGTAGAATAAGTTCTTGAAGAAGGATGGATTATTCATTTAAAAGCCTCTATGCATGTGTAGAGAAAAACCATTGTTTACCAAAATAAGAAAGATCCCTACTGCAGAGATAGAGTATAGGGACGAGAGAATAGTAACCACTAATTTAGTGGGATCTGTGGATCTGAAAGTCTTAGTTGATGGTAAAACATCCATTGTCACTTTCTCTAGTCTTTTTTTATTCCAGAGTTGAACAAGAATCTTATCTCTACGTTGGTCTTAGATGATAAGGGTTTTGAGACTAGTACTTAGAAAGGAGTCTTTGTTGCTAGCTATGTGAATGAAGTGTACTTCACAGCTTAAAAGGGTAGCCAAGGAATGTTTAGGCTAAATTTGGGTAATGGAAAGACGAGAGTTTACTATTCTGAGGATGAGGAACAACTTTTGGGCAAAAGCTGTGAATTGTGCTAACAACCTTAGAAATAGAGTCCTTACCTCGGCAGTTAAAGGACAAACACCTTATGAAAGATGGACCGGCAGAAAACCTAATATTTCACACTTAAAGGTGTTCGGAAGTCAAGTTTTTAGTCTAAACACATAAAAATCTGATTGGAAGTTAGATGCAAGGGGAAAGCCAGGATACCTACTTGGGTATGATGAAAATGTAAAGGGATATAGAGTGTATGATCCCGGAAGAGAAGACATGATTCTGGTAAAACACTTGGTAGTCATGGATGAAGGAAATTCCATAGATCCCTTTAAATACACTAAACCGGTTAGAATTAGAATTGAATCCGAAAATGAGTTAGATTCAGATTCTTCTAACCGAACTCTGGTTTAGGTTGACCTTGCAGAGGAAGAGAAAAATGTGACCGCAAATGACACTCTTTTAGAGTCACAGCTTCAAGTTCAAACTGAGGAAGAAAACAAGGAAAGATAGGAAATGGATGATGAACGTCCAGAGATGGACTCCACGGATAGGGGAGAAAATGAAGTCATCCGAAGAAATTTAAGATTACCATCTATTCCAGCATCAGATATTGAAGGAGGAAGGAGAAGCAGCGAAAGACTTCAAAAGAGACAAGTGAACAACAAGGTAACTAAGTGTCACATTTAAGCGAACCCCATACTTACTCGGAAGCAATTAATAGTTCGGAACGTAGTAGATAGATGACAACCATTAATGATGAGATGGCTTCCATTATGGAAGTAAACACAGGGTAGCTGGTGGATTGTCCTCCTGACAGAAAGCCGATAGGATGCAAGTGGGTATTTAAGTTGAAACTCAATCCAAATAACACTATCGAGCAATACAAGGCCATATTAGTGGGAAAAGGGTTCACACAGAAGGAGGGAATCGATTATGAGGAGACCTTCGCTCTGGTTGTTAGATTTCCCTCTGTCCGGATTCTACTTAGTTTAGCGGCAGCGGAAGCCATGGAAGTGTACCAGATGGACATCAAAACCGCTTACTTACACGAAGAATTAGAAAAAGAGATTTTCATGCGACAGCCGGAAGGATTTGTGGAGAATGAAGAAGAAAGTTAGGTGTGCAGATTGATAAAGTCCCTATATGGACTAAAACAAGCTCCACGCCAATGAAACAAGAAGCTGGACAAGTTATTGACGAGTTTGGGATATATCCGAATCAGTTCGGATCATTCCATCTATATAGTCAAGGATAAGGAAGGAAAATTTTTCATTGCCATCTATGTTGATGATTTGCTTTTTTTAAGTAAATTAATAGAGAAAATTAATGGATTGAAAAAGAATCTAAATAGTACATTTGAAATGAAGGACTTCGGAGAGGCAAAGTACATTTTGGGAATTAAGATGGAGAGGGATAAAGAGAAGAACACAATTAGACTAACTAAAAATAAAGCAATAGAAAATTTGCTTGAAAAATACCAAAACGATAAAACAATTAGTTGAACGAGTCCAATGGATTTAAAGAAGGGAAATGAGGGGAGCTCAAAAGACATAGTCTTGATCTTGGACAATGAGTTAGGGCTTGAGGAAAGCAAGTTTATGCAAACTAATCCGTACAGACAGGTTGTCGGTAGTTTGAATTATTTTGTAAACTGTACCCGTCGTGATATAGCAGCAGCTGTGAGGATATTAAGTAGGAGTCTAAATGATCCTAGGAAGAAAGATTGAGAAGCTGCCAAAATGTTCATGCAATACTTGATAGGAGCGAGAGATCTGTGGTTGCATTTGGGAGGGGATATTACTGACATCACCACTTGGAGTGATGCCAATTATGGGGATGCTCCGATGAGGAGGTGTACTTTTGGGTATGTGTTGTATGTTGGGAATGAGGCTTGATGTTGGAGCAGCAAGCAACATAAGGTGATTGCTCAGTCCACCATGGAGGCTGAGGTATGGCCTCTTGTTCGGCTGTGAAAGAACTAATGTGGGTGAAATCTTTGCTTCAAGAACTTAGATATATGAAGAGTGGAGTGCTAAAGATATTTTGTGATAATCAAGCTGCGATTGCAATAGCGGCAGCAATGGAGGGCGCAAAAGACAATGGATGGATAATGGACACAGGAGCGTTGGCCCACATGTGCTAGAACAAGGCAGATTTCAAAAATCTGAAATCAACACCGGAGAAAAATATCTACTATGCATGTGGAATGAGTGTGCAAACAAGGGTTGTAGGACATGTCTCCTTGCTAGTTGATGTAGAAGGCAAGGCTGTTGAGAGAACTCTTCATAATGTTCTCTATGTACCAAATTTTAAGAAAAAATTGTTTTCAACTTCTTTAGTAGAAAGTAAAGGGTTTGAGGCCAATCTGAAAATGGGCAGGCAGGTTGTTAGCAAAAATGGAAAAATTGCAGTAACGAGAATTAGAGATGCCAGCAAAATGTATTGAATGGATATGCCCGATAATAAAGAAAATGATGTTTTGAATTCCAGTGCATTATCCTCAGATGAGCTGTGGCATAAAAGATTAGGCCATGTGAACTATGACAGTATGAAAAAGATGGTCAATGATGGCAAAATAGAAGGAGTCACTCTGTCAAATCAATCACCTTAAACGTGTGATGGCTGTGCATTAGGAAAAATACACAGATTATCGTTTCCTCAAGAGTTTGAACATAAATCTACTAAACTTCTGCAACTCATTCGGGGATGAAATATATGGTTACGTTTACAGATGATTTTTCGAGATTTACAAAAGTCTACTTCATGAAGGACAAGAGTGAAGTCTTCACTCATTTTCAACACTACAATGCGTGGGCGGAGAAACTACACGGTTTGCCAATTCTGGAGCTCAGATTGGACAATGGTTGGGAATATACATCAAAAGAGTTTGAAAACTTCTTACTCAAGGAAAGTATAAGTCACACACTAACTGTTTCATACTCTCCGGAACAAAATGGGGTCTCAAAAAGACTAAATATAACTATCACAAAAAACTCTAGGTCCATGCTTGCGGATAAGGACGTGGATCCATAATTCTGGGCTAAAACATTAAATTTTGCAGTTTATATCAAAAAAAGGATAGGTTGAAGATCGGTAGAAACCACTCCTTACGAGATCTGGAAGGGTAAAAAACCAGATGTCAGTCATTTCAAAGTCTTTGGAAGTAAATGTTTTATTTTGAATACGTCTAATGATAAATGGAAAATGGAACCAAAGGGATTGTCGAGCATTTTGTTAGGATATGATGATCACTTTAAAGGTTATAGAGTCTTTGTTTTTGAGAGGCAAAAAATTATTGTGGCAAGGATCATAGTTGTCAAAGATGAATTAGACTCGATAGACTTATTTAAAATTACAGAGCAGCAGAAGCAGCAAAAAGAACAGGAATATGTCATTTTAGATAGCATCCATAATATTGACACACAAATGCAAAATTCACCAGTGTTAACACAGGAGTCGGAACATAATCGGGTTCCTCAACTAGTTCATTTCGAAGCAGACCAACAGCAGTCACTGCCTACAGATCGCAACCAGCGCAACAAGCGCAATGCAATGCAGGGGATCCGACAATTTCAGCCTCATAATTTCCGGTGGGAAAAAGATCCAGTAGCCGCCTGCAAGCAAGTTCTCACTTCGCCTACTCGGCAGCCTCATGGGAGCCTTTGACCATCCGGGAAGCATACTCCTCACCAGAGCGGAATCACTAGATCGAGGCGGCAAACGATGAAATGAAGTTGATCATGGAGGCTCAGACATGGGAGCTAGTGGACCTTCCTCCGGATCGAAAATCGATAGGGAGAAAATGGGTATTCAAGGTGAAGTTAAATCGAGATAATACCATTGAACAATATAAGGCTAGACTTGTGGCAAAGGGGTATAATCAAAAGGAAGGAATTGATTTTGAAGAAACTTTATCTCCTATTGTAAGATTTCCGACAGTTAGGATTTTGCTATCTCTAGCTGCTATAGAGGATATGGAAATACATCAGATGGATGTAAAGACGGCCTATTTGCATGGAGAACAAGAGGAGACCATTTACATGCAGCAACCTGAAATGTATGCAGAACATGGAAAATATCACTTAGTATGGAAACTGCTAAAATCTTTGTACGGCCTAAAACAGGCCCCTAGGCAATGGAATGTAAAACTTGATGAATTCTTAACTAGCCTATGATTTAAAAAGATAAGTTCTGATCACTCCGTCTATGTTTTAAAAGGTGAGGATGTAATAGTGTACATAGCGGTGTATGCAGATGATTTACTATTAGTTAGCAAATCAATGGCTGAAATTAACAAAATTAAAATTGCTTTAAACTCACAGTTCGAGATGAAAGACCTTGGTGAGGCAAAATATATTTTGGGTATCCAGGTAGAGAGGGACAGGAAAAACAGATTAATAAAATTGACTCAAAAGGAGGCTATTGGAAACATGTTAGATGAATATGGAATGCGGGGGGCAAAAGGATGTGTAACACCAATGGAGTTTCGGGCATAAGTTAGAGGGGTAAGAAACAGAACAAGGTGTTATTGTCAGTGAAATTTTTGAGTCATGGGAGGATGATCCTATGACACTAATACCTTAAAGATAGATAGTAGGAAGTTTATTATATTTCATGAACTGTACCCGTCCAGATATTGCAGCAGCAGTTGGAGTACTGAGCAGAAGTCTAGAGAATCCGAGGAAATCTGACCGTGATGCAGCAAGAAGAGTTTTGAGATACTTGGTAGGAACCAAAGAACTTAAACTCACACTAGGCGGAGGAGAGGTGAAGTTGCAAACATTGTGTGATGCAAGCTATGGCGACATGCCAAGTCGAAAATCCACCACGGGATTCATTCTACAAATTGGGAACAGGACTCGCTGTTGGAGTAGCAAACTTCAAAAGGTCACGGAACAATCGACGATGGAGTCAGAATATATGGCAGCGAGCTCGGCCCTCAAAGAACTCTTATGGGTGAAATCCATGTTGCAAGAATTGGGATACATGCAGGTTGGTCCACAGGTGATCTGGTGTGATAACCAGGCTGCCATTGCCATTGCTTCTAACCCGAGTTACCACTTCAAAAGCAAACACATGGATGTAAGATTACACTTTGTAAGAGAAAAAGTGTTCTCTAAAGTGATTAAATTATGTTATTTGCCAAATGCTAAAATGATTGCACATATGCTCACTAAAGCTCTACTTGCTCCAAAGTTGAAGTATTTTAGGGATGCAGTGGGATTAACTCAATAGCTGAGTTGCTGGCACTGCTATGGTGCGCTAGTCCAACAACGAGGATGTAGTGGGACTAGGTGACTTGCTAAATTGCTACGTTGCTATGTTGCGATACTGCGCTAGTTCGACATCGTAGCTGCGCTAGCATACTGAGTCTAAAGCTTTAGGGGAGTGTTGTTTTTGGAAAGCTTTAAGTCTCAGCAAATTTATATGACGCTGGAAAAATAGATCTATAGGGACACGCGTCGTCTTTTGAAGCACAGTGCAGGTTTTTGAATGGTACCGACACCAACATTGAAACAACGCAGCTGCGACGCAGATGGAACAAGCGCAGCTGCGGTTATTTTTGATATGGTCCGTACAGACGAGTGCAGCCTGCGACACAACGGGACAAACGCAACTGCGGATATTTTGGTACAGGACAACGCAGTTGCTACCCAACAAGCCAAACACAGCTGGGGCTATTTTTGGTATGGGACGACGCAGCTGCTACGAATCTGCAGATATTTGAATGTGATCAGGAATGGGACTGCGCTGCTACGGTTTATATGAATAAAGTTAACGGACGAGATTCATAAGAGAATAATTAAGTGACTCGCTGACATATGTTGTGCAACAGCCGGAAGGACGTACCCAGACAACTGTCACTAAGCCAGGCGACAAGTATTTGAACAAATCACCTGTATAGGATTCTCAGTAATATTGATTGTACAGTGATTGATTAGTTTTAGCGTGATTAGGAGCACTTAGACCTTGGTGGCAATTTAGTTCTTTTGGTCGTATCTTTTAAGAACACTTGTATCGGCGGTACAGCACTATGTAGTAGGACAACTAAGTGAAGAGTATAAGACTTAGGACGTAAAACATTTTATGTATCAAGACTTCCAGACTGTGTAATCTGCAGACTGTATTTGGGAAACTTATGAGTTGCATATCTTGGTGTATGTTGGATCTATTGTGTTGAAACTTTGGGAGTTGTCAGACTTTGTGATACACTATACTGTGGTATAGTTTGAAGCAGTTTGGACCTTTGTGTCAACTTTATTGAGTTGTAAAAAGCAGATGTTTGAAAGGATTCTTGGTAAGCTTCTGTGGTGAATTATATCTACTCCTACTACTACTGCTGCTCCACCTGTTCCAGTGGTCGTAGAACAACACTTTTTGACTAAACATGTAGGTGTAGAAACATACTTGAAACTATTGGAAAGCCTAGAACAAGGCTTATATCCAAGTTTAAAATCAATGAATTTGGAGTTATGTAGACATACTTATTAGGTGTCAAAGGAAGCTTATAAATTAAGTCTAAATTGGTCATCAAAGATAGATTTTCTTTTCACCTGAATAACTTCCTTTGAAAGCATAAAACTTATCTAACAAACTATTTAAGACGATTTCATTTTCTATTTTTGGTGTAACACCCTTCCAAAACTAGTTAACTACTCAATCAACATATTAAATTGGCTAACTCTATCGCCAATTGACTCATTATTTTTTATTTTAAATTGTAAAAAATCTTAGAACACGTACTAACCCTTGTCTTCAATGCCCTTCTCCAGTTGGTTCTCTAATGCATTCTAACACTCATGAGCGCGCGTAAAAAAACCAACAAGGCATCAATCACATAAACAATCGTTCTACCTTTCAACCGCCATAAGACCTTTGCTTGGGAAACCATCGGTTTCGGCTTTTTACTAACGACATTCCACAACTTTAAATTTAATTTTGACTTCATGTTATTTTCCCAAATGACATAATTAGAGTCATTGAAAAGAACCAGCTTTTTGGCCATATGCAAACTATCTCCATTTTCTATTTATGTTTGCTTTTTCCTCCACTTTCTGTTTGCCAGCACATTTCTCTCCTTTTTCACGATCACGTCCTCAATTTTTGAAGTGTCACATTCATTCGAACGCAAACTCGGTTTTTCCTTCACGTGCTTCTTTTTCTTTTTTTTGTCCTTTCTCCTCAACAAACCACTTCAAACATGTGTTTGAAACGGTCAATAAAACTATTGTTACCTTCAAACCTGTCCTATGCTAAGGGATGAACAACTAGTGATTCCGCAAACTTTCACCTTTGAAATAAACTCTTTCTCACTGGGCTAATGAGACGACACTTCGAGAGAAAGCGGATCTTCCAATTGCTTTGGTGTTGACCTCACATTAGCCAATAGCAAACGCGTACTTCTCTTCCTCCTTCCACTAAATGGAGCAAAATCTCCTCGACTCCAAATTTAAGGACCGCTAACTTTCAAATACAAGTTCGAAACAACTAATAAGCTCACAAGCGGAAGCATAAAATACTCATACATAAACACTCACCATTGCACAAGGGCTCCGCAAAATACACACATATTTTCAAAGCTCTTCTTATTGGTAATTTTCTCACTACTCTCAATCAAATTAGCCCTTAACTAATCGCACAAAGTAAATACGTAACTACCCCGCTAACATGTTCTCTAGTAACAGATTGAACATGGTGGAGTTCCACCGAACACAAATTACGCGACAAACACTCTCGGCCTACATGTTTATCAAAAGTCAACATGCGCTAGACTGAAGACACGATAAAACGTAAATATCAAGAAATCTTAACACCAAACATACAAAACGAAAACATACACACTGACGCAAACACGGCAGATGCGCCGATTCGCACAATGTATCTTTGCATTCTTTCTTTTAACCTCTTCATTTTATATCATACCACAACATTCACCTACACCTTCAACCTGATGTCGGTTCATCAAATGTTATTTTCGACGTCACCTACTTATTAAAATAATTGAGTTTAATCACATTTAAATCTTTCAAAATTCTTTCACAAAACTTGACTCAATGTGGAATTTGGGGTTTAGAAGCTTACTTAGACGTTTCGCATACAGATCAAAATCAGTGGTTACCGTCAAATTAGCTTCTTGTTTCAAAAAGTATTTCAACCAACAAAATTGCACGTTGTTTACTAATGGCGACAAATTAAACCCTCTGCAACTGCAATCTTTGGCGCATTCCTTTGCACAGAAATTAAATCCATCGGCCTGGCTGTAGCCTGTCAATTCCCACTCTGCGATGTTATTCTGGGGGGAATTTCTGCTTGAAAACTTGCTCCAAGAAACATCTGATGTGCAAGCTGCAAAATACAGGCCAAGTGACAAGTTAGTTTTTGACATAGGAGTAATTTATTGTTTACTTTTTTCACTATTTTTCTAATTCCGTTGTTTTTAAGATTTGTACCATTTATCCCTTTACTAACAGGAAACTAACACCTCCCCCTCCTCCTCCTCCTCCTCCTCTCTTTACTTTTTTTAATGAAGACGTGTTCGACCCTTTAACTAGAGAGGACTCACAAATAGAAATTCTCCTCTGAGTTCACGCACGACTTCGAGTAAGAATGGAGATGAACGAAATAGCTTATGTTTATGACAAGTGAGACCACTAGGATTTACTAATAGAGCATATCTGGCATAACAGGAACTTGGATCTGGAGGGTCACACTCACTTCTGGTATACAAATCCCAACCAGCGGTTATAACCATGTCGGGTTCATCTTCGATATAGTCTTTCAACCAGCAAGTTTCCGTGTTGTTAACTTTTGCCGAAATAACAAAGCCTATGCAATTGCAATCTTTCATGCATTCGTTCGCACAAAATTTCCATGCTTCCCCCGGGGGTAAGTTCCGGTTTATCCACCCTATTAGATCATTCCCAGGGGAATTCCTTTTTAAAAAAGTGTTCCAAGAAGATGGACCCCCGCAGGTTAAATCAGTTGCTGTGGTCCTTTGTGTCAAACTTGATGGCCGAGTTGCCACGTAGGATTTTGCAGGCTCTCGCTTCGAGGTTGGAGCAAATGTTCGTACGGCATGTGGAACAGTAGCACATACTCCCGCAGTAAAAGCACCGAGAAAGACAAAGAAAGTAACTGATTGAACCATTTCTTTGCTGGATCTTCCGACCATGCTCAACTTTCTTAAAATTTTCCTTCTCTTTTGCCTCCCCCTCTTTCGCTCACCTTCTTACTCCCTCTCCTCTCCGTCTTCTACTCCCACTCTCTTTCTGTCGTGTTTGGCGATCAGCTTTCACACTGCGAAACAACATGTTCTTCACAAGTTAGTTTTTAAAATTTGACTAATTTTTTAAGCTCTGGAAAAGTTTAGAAAATATTGTTGTTGGACCGCAAGAGTTCATTTTTCAAAGAACGAGTCTATGTGTGCTTCCCTTTAGGTGTCAGTCCTGATACAAATTTGCTTTATTAAAGGTGTGTAAGGCACCTTAATGACGAGGGATAGACAAAAACACTCGTAAGGGGCTTCTCTTCTAGGTTTAGACATAACATTAGATCGTTCTCCAAAGTTTGTCATCGGTTTATGTTTTGTAAGAATTCAACATTAGACAATTCAAATATGAAGCATCAACACTAAACCTGTTGAGGATTTATAAACGTTTCCGGGATTTTGGTCCAGAGTTACGGTTCACATTTTGATAAATTGTTTTATTCTATGGCTTGAGCCGCTGCCACTAACAATAAAGAATATTTTTCTTGAAGCTAATTGTTTTGAACTTAGCTTGTCTACCTCTAAATTTGATCTGTTTGGACCAAGTCACTTATACGTTGGGCTATCTATAGGAAGGAATTGCTGCGGATTTACTCAAGGCTTTCGAAAATCATAAAAAAACTAATTTCGAGATTTGATTCATAAGAAAAGATTTTCTCATGAATACCTATAGCATGACAATGATAATAATTTTAGGAAATTACACGGAATATCCATGCATAATTTAGTTTCACAGTGCACATTTTTTGGTAGTTTTATATTTTTTAATTTTATAATTGAAGTTATATTGATTTGTAAGCAAAGAAATAAGTGGACCGAAAGGTATTGAGAAAATCCATTCTAAATATAGGTGTGACATTTGGCATTTTTCAACGCTATATTGTATGAATTTTACAAAAAATAGATAGCAAACCCTACACTTCGTGTTTTCATTTTTTCTAGGTTTTTTAGGTCCGTCCATCATAACGTCCAAATCAAAGACTTACGTTTCGACAATAGTCAAAAGAATAATCCCAATTGTTGCATGTGCCGAAAAAAAAGAATTAATTAAAGGTAAACATGGCCAGAAACGTAGAGTTATTTGCAAAAATAGTGAAATTTCAAGCAAACGCTTCGCCAAAAGACGCCAAAGCTAAGGTAAACAAATTAGAAGGGACGAGAAAGTAAGAAAGGGAAGAGGAAAGAGGAAATAGAGTACTCGAAATCGAAACAATATTTTTTTTAGGTACGGAAGACATACGGTATCAGTACAAAAAAACAAAGACAGTTGTCCTGAATTATACGGGGACGTACAATAATGTACCCTAAAAACCCTAAAATCCCGCATAAATAGCCCTAAAATGCACGGAAATGTACGGCAATGCCAATAAATGTACGGCAAATGTAGCGCAGCTGTCCTTCATATAACGGAAATGTACGGCAGCCTACAGTATAAAATCTAAATAAAAAAACCGTAGAAGGTACGAAATAATACGGACATTGTACGATAATGTACGAAAAAATCTAAAACAGTTGTAAATAAAGATACGAAATGTACAAAAATGTACCCTAAAAACCCTAAAATCCCTTGAAAGTTGAAACCTTTAAATAACCCTAAAATGTACTGTCATATACGGATGCTGTACAATAGCGTACGGTCACTGTACGAATGCGAAGAAAGGTACGAATTATATATATTTCAAAATCGATTGATGCGCACTGTACATAGTAATCGTTACACCGCCAATCGTTATTAGCGTTGTGTACGCTAATTCCGTCCCGCTTTTTTTTTTTTTTATTCTCCATTAGTGTAGTTCATTCTATTTTTTTCTTTATTCTATTTAGGGTTATTTTCAGTACGTTGTCTCTTAAATAGAGTGGTGTATGGTCAGTGTCAGACCGTACATAAATGTACCTTTTTAAGTTAAAAAGTACAATAAATTAGTTTTAGTAACCGCGGACGCATGAGAATGTGCGTTCTAAAAAGGAAAAAAAATCAGGTCGTAAAAAATCCCGCTCGCACATATTCGTCCGACAGCCGCGTTTCGACCGTGTGAATGTACGATTTGTGTACAATTTGTAAGATTTTGTACGAATACCTATATTAGTGTAAGCATGTTTGCGACCGACATTTATTTTTTTCAAAGATCCAAATTAAAATTATTAAACAATTAGAATGAATGTTTTTTTTCAAAATTTTCAAATTCTTAATTAGCGTAAACCACGGTAATTTTTCATGTACGCTAAAGAAACTTCTACGCTAATAGCGATTGGCGGTGTAGTGTCGTTTACCAAAAATTTAGGAGGTATTTAGATAATGTGATGTAAAAAATGTGTCATTCCGCACTGAAATTGAACATTAATAATTTGTACAAAATACTAGTGTTGTGTATCGGTAAAAAAAGGGAATTGCTAATCGTAGAGACGATTTTTGCTGCGCGCAGGTAGTTGTCAGAAATTGTACATTTGAGGTACAGTTTCGTACAAGCTACGTACCTTTAAATTCAGATTTGACGGTCAACCAGTCGAACAAATTTGACTGGCGAAATATTGAAACGGCGGTTAAAAAAGTGTCGCGCTTGCGAACGTCGACCGTCATAAAAAAAACAACAATTCACACGGTCGGCGCAAGTTTACTGAAACAAAACTGTGGTAGCCACATATAAATAAAATGGTTGCGCGCAGGTAGCTCCACTGTGAGAGCACACGCCGACATTTGACTTAGCCGCAAAAATGGAATCTAATCGCAAACCGTTACACTGAACTTGGACACAAATTAAAGGACAACGTACAACATGCACAAACTCGCACGAAACGAAATAAACTTCTTACAAAATTAAAAAGCGTACCACCGTATAAATAATTTGGTCGCGTGTGACTCCACGTCATAATTATTTATACGCTGAAACGCTTTTTTATTTTGTACGAAGTTTATTTCGTTTTGTGCGAGTTTGTACATGTTGTACGTCGTCCTTTAATTTGTGTCCAAGTTTCGTGTAACGGTTCGCGATTAGATTCCATTTTTGCGGCTAAGTCAAATGTCAGCGTGTGCTCCCACAGTGGAGTTACCTGCACGCAACCATTCTATTTATATGTGGTTGCCACAGTTTTGTTTCAGTAAACTTGCGCCAGCCATGTGAATTGTTGTTTTTTTTATGACAGTCTACGCTCGCAAGCGCGAAGTTTTTTAACCGATGTTACAATATTTCGCCAGTCAAATTTGTTCGACAGGCTGACCGTCAAATCTGAACTTAAAGGTACGTAGCCTGTACAAAACTGTACTTCAAATTTACAATTTCTGACAACTACCTGCGCGCAACAAAAATCTTCTCTGCGATTAGCAATTCCCTAAAAAAATTATCATGATACCACCGATACCGATAGTTATCGGTTATCGAACGGTCAGAGTTTTTGATATATTTGTACTTTTTGTACTTTATGTCCGGAGTATTTTTTGTCCAGTAAACTGGACAGAAAATTTACGGGAAATGTACGTATTTTAACGGGAATTGTAAGGACTTTGACGAAAAAATACGTTACACTTTGTAGTACTTTTTGGTCGGTTAACTGAAGAGTAATTATACAAGGACGTACGACATGCACCGACAAACAAAAGATCATGGAACGTGAAAAGGACAGCGGACACAAAGTACAACGGACACAAAGCAACATTCTGCGCGCCGTCGGAATCGAACGGACGACTTTTCAATAAGAAAATATTAGCGGACGGCCAACGTGAGCGCCGAAATCCCGGAATGGCTCTTTTGGCGGTTTATGCCAAAAAAGCCGATGGATTGAAATGTGGCAGGTTTCCAGTGGATCCCAAGGAAGAAAGGGACAAAGCTATGGCGTCGGATGTGAAAGGTACATCGTTTTAATTGGAGCCGTACTAGATTCGCAAATATCTTATGTCGGCTACTGTACTTTTGGCTTGTGCAAATGACCTGATTGGTATGCACCTCATTAGGTAGGGGTTGTGAGTAGGGCGCGTCAGGGGAATAACACGTAAAGTTGAGAGAACTGGTTGTACATTTTCTATACGGTCCGTACATATATCGCCAATAGTTATTGATATCGGTGTTATCGCCGATAATAACTGATATTATCAATTATTTATCGGCGATAACACCAATAACGATATATTGTACCAATATATTGATTATCGGATACCCGAAAAAAAGCCCATATTGGTTATCGGCAAATCCTTACCGATACACAACACTACAAAATACAGAAAAAATGTCAAAAAACGACAACATTAAAAACCACGCAAATCAGAGTCATCAACACTGATTGAATTGTACGTATTATCGTAAATCGAAAAATTGAATTGTGGCGTCAAAATTTAGGGGCGTTGAATCAAATGTTTTCAGCACTACACCGTGTATCGCAATTATTGTTAATGTTTTTTTTTTCAATTTAAAACATATTTTCTCCGTACAGGCTTATCCGAATGTAAATATGATGGCTGCGATTTAAAGCCAAGATTTTCACCTTTCTATTGGTGGTCTTCATGTGAAAAGCGAGCAGGTGTATACGGAGAAAAGATGTTTTAAGTGGCGAAAAAATTATTAACCTAAATAGCGATGCACAGTGGACTACCGTAGCAATCCACAGTGTACAGTTAATGGAGTACATCAGTCGCCCCGTGCCAATATTCAATATGTACTTTTTTTTTACCGCGCGCAACTCGATATACTGGTTACACTTTTAGAGAGGGGAATTATTGCAGCGGATTACCCATAAACACTGGTACGACAATTATTGCGATAAATTCGTACTGTTGTACGGAATGGACCGTGGAAAATTGGAAAAAAATTGAAAGCCACCCCCCGTCGTGATAACCCCGTACTCAAAACGCACCATATCTCACTACTGCGGTTCCCTTCTGTCGTACGGACATCCCCCATCCAATAAATCAGACATAAATATTTCATTGCCCTCGAAACGATTTATCTAGACCCCTCACTGTTTGATATTCGATATCATGACATGACCTACTCGATATACAACACTACAGAATATACACACGGTAGAGGTCGCAAAAGTCAAAATTTTAGATAAACCAATACCGATGGTTTTGTTTTTTTTCAAAATCTGAGTCCTCGACGCTTGTCCGTGTTATGTCATGCTCCTAAATTGTAAACCGTTACCCAAAACGCGTTTATGAAAAAAAAAGTTAATCGAAACTCGATTTCACACAACTAGAAGTACCCGCCCATACCCGAATAAGTACAAAATTAGTGGTGTGTCTCCCTTATACCTTCCACAATACCAAGAGTACAAAGAACAATAAAGTTGGATAGTATTGACGGTACAAAACCTTCAATTTTTTTCGTTTTTTGCTTACCCGACCGTAACTGATTTTTTTCTTTTTTTGTGAATCACCCGCCCGAGTTCGACCGATCCCCAAATTTGGCAACCAAATCCGTTCTGGATCCGACGCGGTTAACGGTCGGCTACAGTTTCGGTTAACCGTTTGTAACCTCTGACACACGGTGGCATAAAAGGGGTAGATTTCAAAGCTGACAATATTTGAAGTTTAATATCTAAAAGTAAAATCAAAAGGTAGGCGGATATCGTTGTCGCTTCCTCTACAAGAATGATATGCCATATCGACTCACCCGCGGCGTTTTCTAAGTAGGCGACACGTGTCTAGATTGTACAAGTACGGTCCATTGCCTCGTTGTCAAATCTGCGGTGAAGATTTCACAAGTACAGTAGGTGAGTTAACGGTTGAAACGAGAAGACTCGCGGAGGCTTGAGGAGAGTGCAGCCGGCCGCGGAATAACTAGAGGGAGACTACAATACAGTACACTGTGAATTGCTATTAGTGTTGAAAACATTTTAGCCACTTAAACAATCTTTTCTCCGTACACATTTGTCTGATTTCCAATTTAAGACCGCGAATGGGAAGCTGAGAATATTACCTTTCAATCGCAACCGCCAGATCCAAAATCCGACAAGTGTGTATGGAGAAAATATGTTTTAAGTGGTTAAAGTATCATTAACACTAATAGCGATATACGGTACAGTGTACCGCGGAAGCCGGTTCGACACATTTCGGATTGGTCCGCAGAGACGCCAACGGGACAGGTGTACGGGTTACGGCTGGCTATGTACAATGTTTCGCCAGAGGACCCAACCGGATGAATAGGAGATTTCGCGGCGCGCGATGTCAAAGCGCAATTTGTAAAACAAAAACTATAAAAAAGCAAATGCAAGAAGGCTCCCCAAAAGAAACAAAATAAAAGAACAAACGTGCCACATAGGTCGCAATCGTGTACCAGAAACCGGTACTTGACCGCCCGCGTCGGATCCCTAACGGATTCGGTTGCCAAATTCGGGGAACCGGGCGGATTTGGGCGGTTAATTCACAAAAAAAAAAACAATCGGTTACGATCGGTTAAGCAAAACACGGAAAAAAATAAAAGTTTTATAATGTCCATACCACAGTTCAAAAGTAGGTGAAAGTAGGCCCATACAGTATGCCTATTGTACGCAAAACATACAATATGCCCTTAAGTCCCATATTGTATTGGTCGAAAAATGAAAACAAAGGTTAACAGGGTTGAGTTGCACATCGATCGATAGAGAATTAAACGGCATGTCTAAATTTTGAAAAAAAATGGGACAAAAAATATTTTCTGTGAATTTTGAGGTGTTTTTTATTAAAACCGTCAGATTCGGACCATCGGACGGTCGCTGATCAAAGTAGCGATCTTAAGAAGATCACATGAAAAGCCCATAACACAACTTACGATAGGACAATCTGTCATATTCGCGTCTGCAATTTTGAAGGCCACACTAAATAAAGCATCAAATTGACCAATCAGGTTGCCCGTCCGCGTTGTTTTTTTTTTTTTCGGGTTTTCTTTCCCGCGGAATGTCATCCTACGTCGTGTCAGTTCGCTAAAAAATTTCGTCAGGTGGCGTGCGTTGACCCATGATCATACGTCAGATTCGTACGATCGTACAAGAGTGCCCACAACGTACACCCATACAATATGCCTACTCTACGCGAGTTTAGTGCCAAGTTTAGTGCGCCTACCAAAGGCTTGCCATAAAAACGCCTACTTTTGAACTATGGTCCATACTATCCAACGTTATTGTACTTTGTACGCTTGGTATAGTGGATGTACGTGACATCATGACTAGTGTCGCAAATCTGACACGATACTATCACTATTTATTTCGCAAATCTTACTTAGAAGATAACAGCCGCAAATTGTGCTCTACTGTAAAGTGTTAATTATGCATTTTATAATGTGTTTCCAAAAAATTGTCAAGTTATTATATCAATATCACGTGACGGATAGTAATTATTGGCTTTCTCATACGTCGTACATTATTGCAAAGTGTTAATAATGCATTTTATACCGCGTTTCCACATATATATCATAGTATTATGTGTATGTCATGCAACATGTAGCAATTATTGGTTAATAAATCAGTGGAAATCGAATAATTACGTCAATTTCCCTCGACAAATCCTAATTATTGGCTTACTCACATGTTTCAAACAATTAATCGATAAATTGTGTTGCTATTTAAGTTAGACAAACTCGACCACAATTCAAAAAAAACTTAGCCATACACTAAAATGGAAGAAAACATCCTCGCTTCCCTTAAAACTAAAATCCAAAACGAACTTCAAAAATCAAAAAATGGTGAAATTGTTCAGTATTACCTAGTAAAAGAAAACAAAGCCACTTCAAGATGTTGGAAAAAATTTGAATATGTCTATGAAGCTAAAACATCAAACAAATATATGGTAAAGGGGGCAAATTTTGTGGCTTGTAATACATGTTTCATAGTTTATCAATGCAAGTTAGCAAACGGTACTTCAACAATTAACACTCACACATGCTCAGCTTTGGCCGACACGGATAATTCAAGAGGACTTCTTCGTAAGTTTCTTTCAAAACCGGAGGTGAAAACGAGTCACCGAAATATTTTTGCGAAAATGGTGCCGTTGATGTGTTGCGAGGACCTTCGATAATTTTTGATAGTCGACGGTTCAGGTATGCTTTATTTTAAACTCCATTTAAAATGGCTTTAGTGCGTATGTCATTATAACTTGTTTTGTTAATAAATTTATATATTTGAGTTTCATCACTATTTTCTTATCAATAATTTATATTCGCACGCTTATTTTATTTTTTATTATTATTTGGTTCGTCGTGATGTTGTTTTTTATTTTTCAATCCATAAAGAAAAATTGTTTCGGTATAAACCTTCTTTATTAATCATGGTTAATGATTTTATGATATATATATTTCCCAAGATTTCCAAGCATTTTGTCAAGCATTGTTTGAAGTTGGTGTTTTGTCTAACAAAAGTGTTGACATCGACCAACTACTCCGGTCCGTCAATAGCGTAAAAAACTACATTATATCTTCAGCCAAAGATATTCGTAGTTTGATCATCCCAAAATTTAGAGAAAATATTAATAACAATATTTTTGTCGCATTTACGACCGATTTCTAGACCGCGACGATAAAAAAAACCTCGTTCATGTCAGTAACTGCTCATTTTATTTACAAAGAATACAAACTTCATGCAGGGACGCTTCAAGCCGATCATTTTCCGGAGGAAAAACACACTGCGGAAAATGTTTTAACGGCTTTCAAAAATTGTTGAACCAATTTTGAAATGTCCAATTTTGATGTTTTGGAAAATTGTTGTGTTGCCGTGACCAACAGTGGCTCTAACATGTGTGCGGCTGAAGGTCTACCAAATATGTTTACTTGGATACCTTGCGGGGACCATTAAATTGCTACAATGTGACAACGATCTTCAATAAGAGCGGAAACTCCTAAAAATACAAATACGATGTGGAAGTTCATGATTTTTTTGATCTAATTGACGCGTGTAACTTATCGGTCACGTTTTTCAAACATGGTAATTTACAAAATCTTTTGAAAAACACTTTAAAACAATAAAACGTAACGCGGTGGAATTCTTTGTTTTGAATGCTTAAGACTATTTACGTTGCATTCAACGACATAGGACCAATCGCTCGAGCAAAATATAAAAAGATACTTTTTGCTTGTATCGATAAGACTCACATTACTGAACTTATACGATTTTTGGAAAGGTTTCAAGAAGCGACCCTAAAGTTGGAAAACTTCAAAGAACCAACTTTACATTTGGTTTTGTTTGAACTATCCTCTCCCCATAACCATTGTAGATAAGAAAAAGATCTTACACTGACGGTGAAAAAGAATGCCCGGTCGATTCCCCAAACTTGCAAAATTTGAAAGATTTTTTTATGAAATTTGCACTACCAAAGTGGGGTCTTCATGAGTATCATATTGTTACTGCTCTCTTAGATTCCCAACAAAAACAAAGGCTTGCAATAATTGGGGTATTGAAAACCGAAATTGAAAGCGTCTGAGAACTCGCAAACGGCCTCGGTGATGACGTTGATTTCAGTAGTCCTCAACGTATAAAAAAAACCGAAAAACATCGCAATGTATCGACGGTTTCCACAATTTTTTTGGTGAGAGCGATGACGAAAAAGAGGTTTTTATTACCATCGACAAAAAAACGCTTGTTAATGACAAATTGAAAAGTTATTTTGTTTTAAAATTAACTAGCGACGAAAGATTGAACTTTAACATGCTTGAATGGGTGAAAAAAGAATTAAATGTACGTGCGAAAGATGGAGGATTTCCTATTGTATCTTTTGTTGCTAGATCTATTCCAGCTATTGCGGCTTCTTGCTCAATGTCCGAATGCAATTTTTTGGATACCAAGAACATGATAACAAATAATTGGATCTCACTAGCGGCTTCAATTGTTAATGATATTTTGTGTGTTAAATCCAACCTTGATATTTTAAATGCATAGTTTTATGTTTTGTTTTATAATTATTGTTATTTTTTTAGTACTAGTAATATAGTTTTTTTTTCCTTGAAACATTTGGTGTATTTCATAGTTTTTTTAGTGTTAACATTTATTTTTATTAGAGCGAAATGTTTTTTTTTATCAAATTACCAAAGCGTCGTATTTATACCAAATTTAGATTTATAGATTTTGTGTATTTTTTAAGTTTGTGGTTGAGAATTTGTATAATAGAGTTGAAAATAGGACAAGGTTGTGATTTGTTTATTTCTATGTTTGATACTACCAAATATTTTTTGTTTTTTTAGCTTATCACAATGTGTTTTTTGCTAAATGATTTTCTGTGTGAAAAACTAAGATATTCTTTTAGAGCATACATCATTAAAACTTTACCTTTTGAGTATAATTCATAACAAAGTATAGTAGTCGAAAGAAAATCCGTCCAAAAAATGTAGCGAAAAAATTAGATTTGCGCTAGAATAAACATCAATTTAAAAGTTTAAACATTAATCTAAGAGTTACAAGCAAAATTAGGAAAAAAAACTTTTTAAAGAGGTGATTGTCTCGGAAAAAAATATTCGTAAAGAGAGGTTGCTGAAATTCTGTGGTCTCCATTGACCCACAGAATGAGCAGCCTATGTAAAGCCTCTAGGATAATATTTTCCCCTTCCACTTTCCCACTGAATAAGCGTCACCCAGGCACAAAAGTATTCTGACCACCCTCACCCCTGTGAGGACAAGACTCCCCTAAGTCAAACACAAAAAGAATCACTGAATTTGCTCCCCTGAGCAGTAAGTTATGGTTGGTCAAAGATGACATTTATAGTTACAAGCTCTCTTAGAGAGAGGTCCCTAAATATCACTAAGTGTTGGTCTGCCTACTCACAACTACCTACTACTAAACCCTAGTCTAATAGGAACACTATATAGTACAAGAAGGTACAATGGGCGATGTACTTATTGTATGACCATTGTACGACAAGGTCTACAAGGTGACACCTGTCAAATCAAAAGCCATGGTTCCTCCTCCCATCTCCTCCGTAAACAAATAACATTGCGCCACGTGGAACCGCGTGACGCTATCTCCGTATGCCGCCAAAAGCTCACTTCGCGTGGCGGCTTTGATGCCGGCCGTCCGATCAAAACATATTTAATACGGTTCAGATTCGCGTACATGCATGAATTGTTCCTCTTCGTTAGTCTGGTGTTAATTAGTTGTTGCGTCAATGTTTATATATCTTTGAAGCCCGTTACGTTTATCGTTTCGATAGCGCCTTAGTGGTTAAGGTGTACGATTACATAGAGGTTTGCCGACCCAGGTTCAAATCTGGACATAGACACCATTTTGGTAAAATATCCTCTACTTCTAACTCTGCCACTTTCTAAATATCGCGGCACCGATGGCGTGCCTTTGATCCTCACTCTCTCTCTTTAAAGTGAAAATAAATTAGAGAAGTGAACTATTCATCACCTCTTTTCAACAATTGCAAAAACACTCCCCTTAATTCCCAGTTACTTTTAATTTTTAATCCACAGTTTTCTCTGGAAAAAATCAACTTAGGGGAAGGTACTGTTTTTGTCATCATGTCTACAATCATTTCTTTATCAGTTTTATGAACCAGTTTAATTATTTTATTTTCTACCTTCCCTCTAACAAAACTTAGTCTAATATCCATATGTTTAGCTTTGAAGTGATGTTTCGGATTAGCTCCAATAGAGATAGCAGCTTGATTATCACAAAAAACATTTTGAGTTCCAGACTTTATGAACCCAAGTTCTTCAAAGAGAGATTTAACCCACATTAATATTTTGGTTGCAGCACAGGAAGCCATGTATTCAGCCTCCATAGTGGACAGAGCAACTACTTTTTGTTGCTTGCTACTCCAACAACATGCACCGGATCCAATTTGCAAAACATATCTAGTCGTACACCGCCTTAAAGGCACATCTCCATAACTGGCATCAATCCACGTGGTGATGTCAGTGTGCTCCCATCCCAAATGCAACCACAATTCCCTTGTTCCCACCAGATACCTCATCACCCTTTTGGCAACCTCCCAATCTCTCTTTCTTCGTTCATTTAGACTTCTACTAAGGATACCTACAGCTGCGCCTATATCCGGACTGGTACAGTTCATAAAATAGATTAAACTGCCTACAATATGCCGATAAGGGATATTTTCCATAAATTTTCTTTCTATCTCATCCATCTCATCATTAAAAGTCAATATTCCTCTCTCTTCACTCCCCTCAAACACTTTCTTCAAATCCATGGGAGTAGTACATCCATTTGCCTTTTCCATCTGAAATTTTTCTAGCACATTACCGATTGCTTCTTTCTGTGTGAGTCTTATAATCCTATTCCCTCTATCTTTCTCCATTTGATTTCCCAAAATGTACTTCGCTTCACCGAGATCTTTCATATCAAAACGGCTTCTAAGATCCCGTTTTAGTTTGTTAAGACCAACAAATCATCCACATAAATAGCAATAAATATCACTCCATTCTCATCCTCAAATAAATATATGGAGTGATCAGAACTAATTATGATATACCCCAAACCGGTCAAAAATTCGTCCAGTTTTATATTCCATTGTCGCGGAGCTTGCTCAAGCCCATAGAGTGATTTTATCAATTTGCAAACCTTGCTTTCTTCCCCACTTTCCACGAATCCTTCCGGTTGCATCATGTAAATTTCTTCTTTCAACTCTCCGTGCAAAAAGGTCGTTTTAATATCAATCTGGTGTATTTCCATATCCTCTACTACGGCTAAACTTAAAAGGATTTTAACAAAAAGAAATCTAACTACACGTGCAAAGGTTTCTTCGTAGTCTATCCCCTCTCTGTGAGTTTACCCCTTTGCAACTAACCTAGCTTTGTACCTTTCAATGGTATTATCGGGGTTTAATTTAAGTTTAAAAACTCACTTACATCCGATCGGTTTTCGGTCCGGTGGACAATCTACCAACTCCCATGTATTGGCTTCCATGATGGAGGCCATTTCTTCATTTATAGCAATGATCCACCGGCTACTTTCTGGGGTGTTTATGGCCTCTAAGTATGTTTGAGGTTCATCTGGGTGAGACATCTTTGTGAGTTGGTTATTTATTTGTCTTTCTTAAAGTTGTTTACTACTTCTTCTTCCCCTTTCAAAATCGGACGCCGGTATGGAAGGCATCCTTGGGTTTTGTTTAGGAATATTTTCAGCTTCCCTATCTTCCAATTCCGGTGTCTCATCAAGTTCCTCATCGGTTTCCACTTCGTATTGTGGCGTTGTTCTTTTGTCTTTCTCCTTTGGTAGATCTACAGATTTTTCTTTTTCTCCATCTTCCTTCTCTTCAAAGTCAAAGTCAGAAAACTGATCCGTTTCAAATCTGATTTTGACTTCCTTATTATATTTGAATGGATCAATGGACTTCTCTTCATTCATCACCACTATGTGTTTTACCAAAATTATATCTCTCTTTTTCATGTCATACACCCGGTATCCTTTTGTGCTCACATCATATCCTACAAGATATCTTGGTTTCTCTCTTCCCTCTAACTTCCATTTAGTCTTATCGGAATCCAAACTGTAGACTTGACTTTCGAACACGCTTAAACTGGACGAATCAGGCTTTCTTCCTGTCCACCTCTCATACAGAGTTTCCTCCTTATTTGCTAAAGTAAGGACTCTATTTTTGATGAAATTAGCATAGTTCATAGACTCAACCCAAAATTGCAACCTTATCCTCTTATCACTTAACATACTTCTGGACATATCTCCTAAAGTTATATTCACTCTTTTTGCTACTCCATATATCCTAAAGTTCTATTCACTCTTTCTGCTACTCCATTTTGTTCAGATTATAAGGAACATTTTTCTCATAATGAATTCCTTCTTCTTTAAGATATTCTTCAAATTCCCTTGAGGTGTATTCTTTCCCATTATCACTTCTTATCTCTTTTATTGAGGTTTCATGTAGTTTTCACTCCATACTTTAAACTCTTTGAAACATTTTAATACCTCTGACTTATGTCTGAGAAAATATACCTTCGTGTATATAGACCAATCATCTGTGATGGTTAACATCCATCTCTTCCCCCCATGTGAAGCATACCTAGCTGGTCCCCAAACATCACTGTGAATTAGATCCAATACTTTCTCTCTCCTAAATGTGGTTGCCTTTTGAAATGGAAGTCTATGAATCTTCTCTTGGGCACATCCGCTACAATCATCAAAGGACTCATCATCCTCAAAAATAATACCCTCAACTATTCCATTTTTCTTCATTTGCTTTAATCTATCTAGATGCACATGCCCCAACCTTTTGTGCCAAAGCATCATCTCACTTGCACACGAGTAGAGAACACTCTTTTCATTGCAAAGTTCAATTCTGAACATCCCTTTACTGCCCTTCTCAGCTATGAAATAAACCTCATTATCAAAGCTTGCTGTGAAGATTACTTTCCTAGTTCCTGTTTCAAACTCCTTTTCATCTAGGATAGTTGTTGAGACTAGGTTCTTACTAAGATGTGGAATGTAAAGAACGTCTGAGAGTGTTACAATTGAGGTCTTTCCATCAACTAAAACCTTCAAGTCAATAGTTCCAACAAGAATTGTGGTTTCTACTCTACCATCTCTGTACTCTATTTCAACTGTTGGGATCTTTCTCTATTTAGTGAACCACCTTTTATCTTTGCACATATGCATTGAGGCCTCTGAGTCTATGATCCACCCATCCTCGGGTGGATCCCTCTTACCTCCAAAAACAAACTTTTGTCTCCGTGGAATGTCGACATGCTTTTCAGTGGTTTTTCGATTAAGAAGAAGCTCCTCAAGCTCCGCTTCTTGTTCGGTTTCTTCGTCCTCTTTCTCATCATGAAATTGAATCAGAAAAGTCTTTTTCTTTCCTCCATCTTTTGAGGTTCCTTATCCATCTTTTACTCGAAGATCTGCGAGTTTGACACAATCTGCCATATAGTGTCCCGGTTTCTTGCAGAAGTGACATAATCCTCCTCGAGAAGTTCCTCTCCCATGTCTATCAAATCTGCCACCTCCTTGTCCTCTTCCACCAAAGTTTCGATAGGGATCTTTCCCTCTCTCCTTATCACACTTCCGCCAATCAGCTCGTGCAGACAATGCTTGAACATTTGGACTCCCTCTCCTAAGCTCTATGGTGCTTTTTTTCACTAAAATCATTCCCACTGTGTCATCTCAATTCCAATTGCTATCTTCTTTGTCCTGCAATCGATTAATGATATTCTCATACTCTTCACGTAGTTTCATCATTAATGTATTCACTCTTTGTCTCTCACACCATGAGTTACCTCCACTCTCTAGCTCTCCAAACAATGCTCCTAAATCATTGCAATAATTATTCATGCTTCCTCCCTTATAATTATAAGCTGCAATCTTATTTTTTGCCAACTGTTGCTGCTGCAATGATCCACTCTTATATTTGTTAACTAGTGATATCCAAATCTGAGATGAAGAATTAACATGCATAAGGGAAATGGCAATGCCCTTTGCTACACTTTTGAGAATTAAGAGCTTAGCAACCTTGTCTTTGTAGTTCCACTTTTCATACTCTAATGTGTCGCTCTGAACCCTTGTCAACGTTGTAGGTGGTGCTTCTACTGGTATCGCCTTCGACAATGGTGTCACTTGAGTTGCAACTCCTCCCTTTTCTCCTTCCATGACAATCTCCTCTCCTTCCTCATCTTCATCCTCGGTGATGGTGGCAGCTGTTCTCGCTACTGTAGTGACGGAGGTGCCAGAAAAACGTGTCCCTCCAAACCCAGGTGGAGGTGGGCATCGAATTTGTCCAGACACTATGCCCCATAGATGCTTCTCAAATAGTTCTCCCTCTATCATCATTCCCAAATACAAAAAGTCTGATCCATCAAATATGGGCACCCTAGAGGGTGGGCCCATAACCTGAAATAATGTGGTCTCCATTGACCCACAGAATGAGCAGCCTATGTAAAGCCTCTAGGATAAATATTTAAACCTTCAACTTTCCCACTGAATAAGCGCCACCCAGGCACAAAAGTAATCTGACCACCCTAGCCTATGTGAGGACAAGACTTTCTTGAGTCAAACGCAAAAAGAATCACTGAATTTGCTCCCCTGAGCAGTAAGTTATGGCTGGTCAAAGATGACCTTTATAGTTACAAGCTCTCTTAGAGAGAGGTCCCTAAATATCACTAAGTGTTGGTCTGCCTACTCACAACTACCTACTACTAAACCCTAGTCCAATAGGAACACTATATAGTACAAGAAGGTACAATGGGCGATGTACTTATTGTATGGCCATTGTACGACAAGGTCTACAAAGTAACACGTGTCAAATCGGAAGCCATGGTGCCTCCTTCCATCTTCTCCGGTATCAAATAATGTGGCGCCACGTGGCACCGCGTGACGCTATCTCCGTATGCCGCCAAAAGCCCACTTCGCGTGCTGCTTTGATGTCGGCCGTCCGATCAAAACATATTTTATACGGTTCAAATTTGCGTGCATGCATGAATTGTTCCTCTTCGTTAGTCTGGTGTTAATTTGTTGTTGCGTTAATGTTTATATATCTTTGAAGCCCGTCACGTGTATCGTTTCGATAACGCCTTAGTGGTTAAGGCGTACGTCTACATAAGTGTCCGCAGACCCAGGTTCAAATTGTTGAAATTTATAGATTTCTAGAGTATTTTCTAGGTTTAAATATGTTTTTACAAAAGGAAAAAGGAAAGGACGGACAGCCTGCCTCCACCTCCGCTCTCTAGCCCCCATACTTGTTGTAGTCACTGAAGGAAAGAGAGAGAGGTTGATCCATGGCTGCCTTAGTTCAACAGACAGCTATTTTTAGTAGGTTATAAAAATATACTTGACGGACCAGAGATTTGATCCCGGTACCTGCGGTTCGTCAAGTCGACCGGTAGCGGTCAGCTTTATCCTAATAGACTAGGACAAATGCTAAGTGCTATGGTATGTGATAGATATATATTTAGTTCGAAAGGATAAAGTTCATTTAACTAAAACTGTTTACGGCGTACATATATACAGTTTTATAAAGTACGTCGTACGACGCTAATTCAAAACGGATACCACGCATTTTATTTCTACATCGGAACAAATATCGCGCAAGCATTTATTCCGGCCAAGATTACGTTTCGCATATAATCCAACGGCGCACATCATCGCCAAAATCCCGGAGTGGTCACTTTGGCATTTAGTGACGTGGCATCACCTGGCGCCACGTGGGGAGACATCATTCGGTCGCGGGAATTCCGAGGAACGTACGGATGAGTGGAAAGTATACACGCGTCCACTTATGGCCTTGTCGTACAGAGGCCGTACAGAAAGTACATCGGCAGTAGTACTTTCTAGTACTATACAGTTTTGTGATTGGTTCGTACAGGCAGTAGATAGGAGCTGTGAGAGGGAATTAGGAAAAACTAGGACTTAGGAAAATTTAGGTAGATAGTCCTCTCTCTCAGAGAGTTTGTATAAATTGGCATCTTTGCCACCCTATAACTTATCGCCTGGTTGGCCTTTTTCAGTGATTCTTTTTTCTACGGACTCAGGGGGGTCCAGGCTACACAGGGGTGCAGTCAAATTGTCAGTTTGCCTTCTTGGGCAGCAGTGGTTGTGGCTTAAAGTGGGTTAGTTAAATACTATCTAGAGGCTTCCTGTATTCTATGGTCCAATGGAGGACACAGAATTGCACAAATCTGGACCAAGGTACCATTTTGGTAAAATATCCTCTACTTCTAACTCTGCCACTTTCTAAATATCGCGGCAGCCATGGTGTGCCTTTGATCCTCACTCTCTCTCTTTAAAGTGGAAATAAATTAGAGAAGTGAACTATTAATTACCTCTTTTCAACAATTGCAAAAGCACAAAATAGTAAAAAGAAAAGGTACACGGACTGTGTTTTTGCAAAGGGAGGTTTACCACTACACCGCTCATTGTTATTAGTGTTAATAAGTCGCTACAACTTATAGCATAAAATCACAAAATATGGTTAACAACATTATTTAAAGACGTGGACTACAACTTGCTACGTCTCCTTGCATTAAATAGTATGATTAATCATAATATTCCATTAACACTACACCGCAAATTGTAGTTAGGGTTACTGACGCTAACTTCGTCAACCCGAGTTTTGACCCAAAAACCTTAAAAAGAGTAAATAACTGTAAATTTTTCTTTTTATTATTTAATTTACTTTTTGAATAAGCCTTAACAACTATAATATAGTGTGGTTTAAACACTGTGGCGTACGGTCTGTGTCTGAACGTGCAAAATTGTACTTTATTAACGAAAAAAATACAAAAAATGATTTAATACACGCCTTTATCATGTAACTGACTTTTCACAAACCGCGTAGTGCAGACATCATAATAATAAGAAATTGAACGTTTTGTCAGATTTTGTTAGTGAACCTGAAAGATATTCAACGCGGATAATTATTACGGAAAGAAACCCAAATTAGAGTTATAGATAAACTAGTAAAATTTTTTTTTGAGAAAACGAAAGAAACCCAAAATTAGAGTTGGTAATATTAATTGTTTTTTTACTCTAATTATTTATTTACAATAATTACGATTCAAGGTGTAATAAATGCTTAACGCTAATAACAATGAGCTTTGTAATTTTGTGTTTTTTCGGTTACGGGGGAGAGTACGGGTAGTAGCGAGAAATCGAGTTTCGGTTAACTTTTTTTTCCGTAAACGCTTTTCAGGCAACGGTTAACAATTTTGGAGCGTGAAATAACGGGTATTGGGTGTTCAGATTTTGAAAAAAAACAAAAAGTTGGTTTTGGTTATCTAAAATTTTGACTTTTGCGACCTTTGGCGTGCTCCCATTGGCGCTAATTTTTCATTACGTCTATATCCTCAATCTCGTTGGTACGCTGCTATTAGTGATAGAGTACACCGTGTGTCACTATTACCGTTAATATTTATTCTGCCACTTAAAACATATTTTATCCGTACACAATTGTCCGATATTCATTTTGAGACCGCCAAATGGAAGCTAAAAACCTTACCTTCGAATTATAACCGTCAGATCAACTATCTGACAAATTTGTAAAGAGAAAAGTTGTTTTAAGTGGCAAAAAAACATTAACTCTAATAGCGATACACGGTGTAGTTAAGCACTCAATTTGCTGCTAATCGGTTTGGTCCTTAGAGGCTAAAAGACTGTTTTCATTAATCTATTATTAGGTCCCCATCGTCAATACGTTTTTAATGCTGCTCGAGTAAATATATTGTTACAATTGTGCAATATTAATGTGCAAGGGTGGCGTTCCATCAAGAAATTATATAATCGTACGGCCAACTCAACGGGCTATGTTAGATGTTCCATCACGTAAAGTCAGTAAACCACGTGTTCTAAATTGAGTGGTGTAGAAATTAATGGTTTTTGTTCGGTATTTTCTAAGGCTGAATAATGTAAAATAAAAATAGGTAAGAAGCAAAGGTAAGTCCCCACACTTGTCGCAGTCAATGAAGATTGGAGAGGGAGTTAGAGGTGTGGCTGCCTAAGCTTCTCAAGAAGACAAGGAGCACATTAGACTAGATTTACCCAAAGGTAAGTCTGAATAGTGTAAAATAAAAACAGGTAAGAAGCAAAGGCAGACTGCTTCATACTCCACTCTTAAGTCCCCACACTTGTCGCAGTCACTGAAGATTGGAGAGGGAGTTAGAGGCATGGCTGCCTAAGCTTCTCAAGAAGACAAGGAGCAGATTAGACCAGATTTACAAAAAGGGTTGCCGAAACTAGGATTTGAACATAGTACCTACCGTCCGTCAGATAAACCGGTAGCCGTTAGCTTTATCCTATAGTCTATGACTAGTGTTGAGATGTATGGGTTACAATAAGAATTTAAACATGTACACGTAACGACATTCATTTCACGAGTTACGGCTCAAAAAATACATCGAACTACCGCAGACGCACTAAAAGAAACCAAGACGCACGAAATGAAATGAAACATTGAATTTAACGCAAGGAATTAAATGTTGTTGTTGATCGGACGACTCACAATAGAGCCGAAGCACCGGAGTTATTGTTTGGCGGTTTATAGAGGAGACGTCACCGGATGACACGTGGCATCCTACCAATGGATAGCACAAATCGCGGAGGGAGCAACTATGGCTCAGGAACTGACAGAAGTCAAAGGGACGGCCATGCCGTACCATGGCAGACAACAAGTACAGCGACACTTGTACCTTCTTGTACTTTAGAATCGTAGGATTGGCTATGTACAACAGTAGTAGGGGTTTCAGAGAGGGGATTATGACTTCGAGAAATCTTAGGTAGCTGCCTCCCTTTGAGAGCGGATCTATACAAAAGGTTAACTTTGACCATCCATAACTCACTGCTCGGAGGAGCAAATTAAGTGATTCTTTTTGCAACAGACTAAAGGGGGTCTTATCTCTCAGGGGTGAAATCAGGTCAGTCCATGGTGATAGGCAGTCTTGGTCAAACTCAAAGGGGTAAGGGCTATCCTAGGGGCTTTTAGTGAGCTGCCTACTCTGAGGACCAATGGAGGTCTCAGCAAGTGGCACCACGTAATCTACGATCTGATATTGAATATCCTTAAAAATTTTAACACCGACAAGTTTAACTTCAAACTTCACTTGTGTACCATGTAATTGCGTAAAAAGTCAGCATACGATATAAATATTGTACTTTTTGCCGACGCCATTTTTCTACGCCATCTCATTTTTTAGGGTTCCTGTTTTCAAACATAACTAAAGTCCTTTGCCACAAACAGTGTGACGAAAGAACATTTGGTGAACACCGTCCAGTCCTACACCGTGAATCGCTTTTGGTGTTGATGTTTTTTTTGCCAATTAACACATTTTCTCCGTACACACATGTCCGATTGTAGATCTGACGGTTGCGATTGAAAGGTAAGATTCCTGGCTTTTGATTGACGGTCTCCATTTGAAAATCTGACAAGTGTGTACGCAGAAAAGATGTATTACGTGGCAAAAAAATTATTAACTCTAATAGTGATGCACTGTGTACTGTACTGTTTGTACTCTGTGATGGTATACCGTCGTATGAAACCTAAAAATACAGAAGTACTTTAGGTCCATGTGATCAAAAGTGCAGCAACATTACACAGTAATGTACAAATGATGCACGTAAAATATAGTCCGGTAAATTTCACGAAGCACATTTTTGGTGTACTTGGATATTTAATGAGTACAAGTGATTTAACGGTTTCAACAGGTTGAGTCAGCAAAATCCGGCGGTGTGGCTCGATTAGAGTTCCAAACCAGATTTTTTAACCCAATTTTCAGATTTAACCGAAACAGAGCTCAACCGAACCTTGATGGCCCAAACCAAAGCCAGCCTGAAC
>JBBHKE010002312.1:8430-19326 GCA_037447655.1 Zygnema cylindricum
GAGAGGGAGAGGGAGAGGGAGAGGGAGAGGGAGAGGGAGAGAGAGGGAGGGCGGAGAGAGAGAGATAGGGAGAGAGAGGGAGAGAGTGAGAGAGGGAGGGAGAGAGGGAGAGAAAGAGAGAGAGAAAGTTGAACCAACCTAGCACGAATAAGGCATCGTTATTCCACAATTGTTTGCAATTCAACATCAGGAATATTGTGAACATTAAGCTCCACAAAACGATTTCGAAAGGCGCGAATGGCGGGGGATAAGGCTTTGTTGGAAAAGACCTGGTTGTAAAAAGAAAGACAAATGGACGACTACAGTCAAAGACAAAAAAAATGAAAAAAATCACATTGTAAGTGGGAGGGAGCAGTGCACCTTAAGGCCAGCATCATTTCAGAAGAAACAAAAGAAAAATTTCATAACAAAAATATAATTTATAATCACACGTAATGTTTTTACTTGTGGTGTGGATCACATTAATGGTGGTGAATGGTATCATATGTGTTGGAAGAAGACAAAAAAGTTTGATGTTACGTAGCAATTTTTGAGAACAACTTCAGAACTAGATTATGAAAAACATAGCCCAGCTCACTGATAGACATGACATGCTATGGAAATGATCAGATATGTACCCTTCCTCCGTATCAGTTTTCTCATGTTAAATATCTCTTACAGTCCAAGTACAACCTCAAGTTCAAATTGGAACCGAAACTCATATCCAAACCAATATTGGAACTCATTTCGGAACTCATAGGGAACTCATATTGAGACTGACACCGAAACTAATATCGAGACTCAAATCTCCACTCATATTGAAACTCATTATGGAAACTCATACCGAAACTTGTTTCGAAACTCATATCGAAACTCGTATCGACATGCACATAATAAAGCCTTTGGCCTTAACAACGTGACAACTACTAATGTGCACTATTGAGTCCTGAAGAGACGACGAGAAATAGGCTTTAAACGAGAAAAACTGAAACATCAAAATACCAATAATGACGGAGAGATAACGTATATGCTACAAACATAAAATTTCACATTCTCGCAAATTCTCTTGCAAAAATTATTGAGGTAAAAAATTCTTACCAGACAAAATATTGACACGGGAGGACACTCATTAGAGGCTACTTATTCCTTTTAGGAGGTCATGGTGACGTCATCCACGTTTTATTCCCGGAACGAAGAAAGCGATCTTTTTCTTTTTTGTTTAGTCCCAAAAGCCGTTTTTGTCTTTTTTCCTCAGTCCCAGGGAACCTTCAAAGATAAAAAATTTAACCATACACTGTCTTGGAGTCCATCGTGTAGTTAAGAAGGGCTCCTCCTTAAGAAAGCCCTGTTACTCTTCATTCCATTGGTCTCAGAACTGAAGGCATTGACATTCCTCCAGACACGACAATTTCTGAAAAAAAGACAACCAAAAAGTTTCGGGTTTTAGACAACAAAAAAGGAAAAGTAAAAAAACACAGGAATATTTTTTTTTAGATCTATGAAATGCCTCCACTGCAAACCATCCTTTTTAATCCATAAACAGGCTAAATCAAATAGAACAGAAAATAACAATACGATTACTAACGCTCGATTATTCCTGGATAGATGAAAATGGAAAATGAAAAATTCTTGTTTTCTCACTCGGCAATATAGCTCAAGGTTACTTGATAGAAAAAACGGTTTCAAACCAGCAATCCTAAACATCAAGTCGTTAAATGGCAGTTTCCACATCTATCCTATTCATTTTTGCCATAGCAGTAACAAAGTTGAAAAAGTAAGCGTACCGATTCCTTCCCGAACCGATACATTTGGACGAATAATTTCATGATTGGCCACAAGAAAGTTGTCACCAATGTAAAGATGACTTGTTGGAACATACACACTGCAGAGCTCTTCCTCCACTCCTACTTCATGCTGATCAAAATAAAGAAAATTGTCAGCGTCAAACATTTGCAACAATGACATCCATAAAAATATAAAAAACCACAGCCACCCTGTACAACGGATGTGGATGTTTTCTTTTGTCAGTACCAAATTTGCAGTGACATCCATATTAACATACATTCCATAGTCAACCTTGTAGAACCAATATGGATGTCTTTGTCTCGGCCAGAAAAACCAAATATACACATCACAATTCAAATGTGCGAAATTATTGGGAAACGCTAGATGTAGTCACCCCGTACTATTTGCGTACCATTCAGTATATTACACGCATAGCATGAGGTAACCACATATAGAGGTTACCAGTTGCTTTTGCTCATTTGAACTATGACATATAAGAAGCAATTCTCCCGGAATCTAGCGATTATGGAGAACAGGGGGACAGCAACATATTGTATGTTGCCTGTACTGAAGACTGTAGGTGCCGCTTTTTTACTCTTTTTGGTGATGAACAGATCTTGTACCAAACAAGTACAAACTGTACCAAAATTGTCACGAACTGTACCAATAGTATACCATATCGTACGGTATCGCACAAATATAGCACCATGTAATGACGCTATTTGGCAACTGTTTTAATGCACTATGAAATTTCGATGCGGTTTTGTGAAACCAACATGCTTGTTGACATAAAAAGGACGTGCAGCACAGACATGTTAATGATTTCTGTACACATCTAAACAAAAACGTACAACTCTTTGATTGTACAAAAGTTAATGCTACATGTACGCCATTGGTTGTTGACACCCTCCCCCTTGTTAGCAATATAGATTCGACTATCATACTAGAGGTCTTAATCTGGCTGCTATGAAATATTATCACGTGACGCACGTCAGATACAGTTCCCCTCGTATTAATAAGCGCTTATGGCTTGGACCGCTTATTTATCCGTCTAGTTTGAACAAAGAACGTTAATTACACCAACATTTCTACATATGCATCATAAGACTGTAACCATCATTAATATTTAACACATACTAGAGTAGACGATGATAATGGCTGCGTACATCAATGATCATCATAGAGATGAAATGAGAGTACCTCATACCTGCAGTAGGAGAGAAGATGCGATGAAACCAAAAGCATACTCTCCCATGCGAGGGTGCCGAATAATGGCCACTTCCTTAAATGCCTGTGAAAAACAGAAACGCAGGGTATAAACTTTAGTTAAAAAAAAAACACCTTCTGTGTTCACGGATTGCTACATGGATAAGTCAACTGTTCAAGACAGTTGGAAACTGACGACTATTCAAAGGCTCCAAAATGATTTCCTCTACCGGCATCTATTTGCACAAATATCCATGCATATACAAAAAAAAAGATTTGTCCTTTGACCGGTACAATCTGCGACATCCTTCAACAAGGATTACTCCTACTAACAAAGGCAACAAATTTTAATAAAAAAAATAATCTCCTCGAAGGACATAAACTCCTGGTCATAAATACCGCCCAGAAAAATGGAGGCTGTGTCAATTGCTTTACCTGGAGAAATGGCTGAACTAATTTGCTTTGATGCTGAGTAAATATGCTTCACTAAAGGCACCCGTTTAATAAACCATTCGCCCAGGCCCAAGAAACTCGCCCCGAGCCATGAAGATACGAAGACACCAACCAAGAAAATAAAAATGAACGAGGTGATGAAACCAAGGCCTGTCATCAAATCCCAAGTGTTTTGTACAGTCAATAGCATTTTTAACAAATGTCCTCTGTTATAAATGCCTTCCAGAACTTGAACCCTTCTAAAAACACTTATTCAACCACAAGGCAAACAGGCCCTGTGGGCAAAAAAAATAAAAAATCAACATTCCAACACCTATTACAAATCTAATAGTGAACTCTGGGCACAATAGAGATCTTGGTTTTCTTAAGTAGCATGTATTGCCATCTCAAACAAAGCAAAACACAATGCTCGAAATACGAATCTCCCGCATACTCAAAGAACCTCGCCACTTGCTTTAGATTGCTTTCCCAGCTTAACAAAGACATTGAATCCCTAGAAAGCAAATTAAAGCAAAATTTGCAATCTGCTGAGTTGGATGGAAACATATATCTGACATCAGTTCCTTAAAACGATTATGACACATGTAAATACCCCAAAAATGTTAACTACCATGATATTCTATGCAGCCCCTCGGGCCTAAACCCCCAAGCGAGTTCAGGGAAAAGTTAAAAGAGGAAGTGAAGACATGCGGAAAGTTGTCAGCAATGGGATGACAAATAATCAATTGTTCCCCCAATTAAAAACTGTGGATGCATGGATTAAAACACAAAAATGACTTCACCACTGCAGTAGCAAAAAAACTCTTATCGAGTAAGGTTTAACTTGCACACTATACTGGCATTACTGGCCAGTAATCAGAGTCATCATACAGAAACATGTACGTCTTTCACTGGCATGTAACGACAGTCACAGTGTACGCATAATTCCCCTCTAAATAATATTTGTCAACAGAATCAGTTCAACTTGCGAAAATTTGCAAAACAAACCTCGAGGAAAGAAAAAATAGAGTCTCTCTTCTCGCCTACCCTCCCCCACTCTCTGCCCCCCCCTCCCTCTCTCCACCTCCTCTCCCCTAGCCTCCACACTCTATCTCCTCCCTTCACCCTCTACTCGCCCTCCCTCTCCCCCTTTAGTCATATTAGACGGCAAAGGTAGAATAACTGTTTACTAACATGTCTAGTATATTCCTCTCCCTCTCCTCTGTCATTCTTAACAAAGTACATAGGGTACATAGACATGCCTTGTATATTTTTCCCCTCTCCTATCCCCTCTCCAACAAAGGACATAAGATACGATAGGAGAAGAGATGACACATACCGATAACGTCAATGCCAAACATTCGCTGGTAGATTGGTGAGAAAAATCCATCAAAGAACATTATAAACCACCAGGTGACATAAAAGGTCACCGCGATGGGAAAGAGGATGACGCTGATTAATACCAAAACAATCCAACAGACCACCCAAACCAAGATTGTTAACAAAGTCTTGTCCCATTCTCGTCATTGTTAAATGTGTATAATTTTGACAGTACAAATTTGATTGCAGAAATTTGACAGCCCAGTTCCAAAACTCCAAAACTACAGGTTATACTGGAATAAAACAAAGCAGATAAACGTAAGTGCAGGGCAGGAGACTACATTCATCAATAAAAACAGCAAAGCAGAGCCAGAAAAGACTTGTTAAGCTCACATTCAGAAGACTTGTCAATCTCACACTCGGGAGACTTGCTAATTTCACACTTCTGTAGAAACTGAGGCTAGCCAAAATATTAATCCTACTAGAATATTCATCAAGGCGTTAAAAGATAATGGCAAAATAAATCTTATAAAGAAGGGGTTTGAATTACCAGCCACTCATGAATTTCTTCGAAGCCCAGCTCTGAATTACAGCATAAAATGCCTGCACATAAAAGAGTATGTGAATATCGTCAGAGAGGGAAGCCTATTGACAAAATCGTCATATACGAATCATGGTTAGAAGCTGTCACCAAAAACCTTATGCATACAGCTATAGTATCATAGACATTCACCAGTAATAGGGTAACTATACGTACGCTACTACTGGCGCTACTGTAATCCTTTCAGAATTTTTTTACAGAAATCTGTATGATTGCGAGTAATCCCAGTGATAGCATACGTATAATTACCCTACAACCAGCCACACTAGTCTTAATGTGAACGTATTGAATTCCACACTTCCATCATGGTGCACAGATTTAGTTAACAAACATAAGACTTCCTAAAAACTACAGAATTGGAAAGAACTCCAAAGATGCTCCTTTTGTGTAGGAAAGAGAATAATGTGAATTATATTTAGATGTCAAAGTCTTACAACCTCAACACACCAAATTCACCGCTTTCCACCAGCATATGCGGATCCTTAAGTGACCAGATAATTAAAGAAAATGAAGATATTAGGATGATAATAACAACAATTGATCTTGGGATAGCTATTCCATTTTGAAACAGTTCAGAGCACCAACTGACTTTCAAAAAAGTGAAACGCAATGAAAATTTAGTAAGCTTCAGCTCTAAGCAGCAATCCATCGCCAATTATCTTTAAAATTTGACTGCCTGTAAAAAGTTACTATCTAAAAAATTTGACACGTGTCGAGTCTAGCATCTGTGACAGCACCATTCAGAAAACATTACCAGTAGAAATTCAGTCCAAAGCTGTTATGCTTCATGATTTACAGCTAATTTCACAAGAAACCATTGAAACACACTAGGGTGAATAAAACCCAGTGTAATCAAATAAACAGTTTCAGTTTGTATCCTTTAGAACCAACTAACAAATTCAAGGAAAAATAATTACAGAAGTAAGCTCCTGATTTTCAGTACAGAAGGAGGAAGTAACTAACTAATTTCACAAAAAAAAGACATGTTAATTGCTCTTGGCTGTAAAATTGAAGCAAAAACGTAGATAAAAAAAAAAATGGTCCTTGACAATTAGAGAGTGAAAATTCGTGAAAAAGAAATTGGCACAGTGATTAGCCGACTTAACAAAGAACTGTTGAAAAAGTTAATTGATATCGGAAACATTCATATAGAAAAAATCAAACAGTCCTGTCAATTCAATTGTGGCAGAAAAAATCAGCCGGCCCTAGCTATAACAACCGTAGTTAGAAATGTAACAGAAAATTTACTCATTCTAAATAATAATAAAAAATGGCAACAGTAACAAGAAACAAGTACCTAAAGATTTAACTGCTATGATTGATTAATACAGAAACACATAGCTGCCATAAAAATACATATTTGTGAAAATGGACAACGACAAAACTGAGCTCCTAAACCGTAGTAGTCGAAAATCGATGCATTCTAAGACCAAAATAATAGCACAAAAAAAAAATGATCCTAAAGAGTTACCTGCTACAATTGAATCAGCTAGAAAAACATAACTGCAATAAAGATATATATATACTTGCGAATTGATACATAATATTGAATTATTACCTATTTGTGAATTGATAAAAAACTGACCTCTTGACCACTCCGATAAGCAGACTGAGGAGCCACAGCCACAGATTTGACAGGATCTTCACAGTCTAATAGAAGCTCTCTCTCTCTGCTTGAAATTCCGCCATTGTTTCCTCCAGAAATGTCTTCCATGTTGCCTTTAGTACTAAGGAGACGACCAAGTGCGGGGGTTAGGCCCCCTCCTGAAGTTCTTGGACAAGCTATGTTGAAATTTTTAGGCAGCACATCGGCTGTAGGAAGAGAAAAACTTGCAGAATAAGTATTATTATTAGTTTGGAATTTATGTAAAGGCGTTACATATGAAGACTGGCCCCGAGGGCTCCGCAAGTCGGGGGGCATTCATATAAACATAGGATCAAAATATTCAGGCACGAAATATGATAAAGATCGACGAAAAAATTGCAACAGGGTGGCCAATGAAAGATGAAGGGGAGAGAAATTTGAACGGAAGGATTCAAAAAAGAAAAACTGATAGATTTGCAGTGGCCCAAACTCTAAGCAAAAAATGTAGCTTTCATTGAAAATAGTTTTAAAATGCGAAAACGTGTGGAAACGCTATATCTGACCTTGTTATACTAAAAGCGTGCTATTTGAAATAACCGTATAGAATGCGTATAGTATTGGAGAAGCCTCCATACAGTATAGCATTTCCGTGCGTTTTCAGTTTTCGCACTTTTCAACTATGCTTTGAAATTTGAAGGTTTCCCTGATCGATAAAAAATCTGACGAACAAAGATGTACAGAGTGGACGGCTTGTAGCCGGTACTGTACGATAAAGTACAATACCGCACTGTATTCGTGAACAAGTGGATTTTATCTAAAGAGGTAGCCAATGGTAAACTTTTGTCGAGAGTGCCGAGACTCGCGGTGATTGGTAACAGACGTGTGCGAGGAACTTGACAAACGACCGCTTATGTGGTCCAGCGCACCAGCTCCGAGAATTGCAGAGTCCAAATCAAATAGGGTTTAGAATTTTGAATCTTTTTGAATCTTTTCTTTATATTGAGAAGCTGAGAACCGTTGTTATCTCCAATAGTGTGGGTTTGATTGCCACTGTGTTTGTTTTGTATTAGGAGTTTACAAGGATTTCCATAAATATTAAATAGATGTTGTCAACTCTAATATGAATTTCATCTTTTTATTGTTGTGCCTGTCATGTTCCTTTTAGAAACGGTCCAGCCAGCTATGCCTTGCATCCGTTCATTCCTAGAAAAATAAGTACAAATGCACATTTTCTGGAATTTCAAAGAGGTTTTAAAGATATCAATTCTAATAAGCGAACATTGACAGTGATGGCAGGTGACACCGTACAGGCGGCGCGGCGGCGCGCGAGCACAGAAAACGGTTCAATGCACCAAGAGGTTATCGAGGGCGGTGACAGGCAAGAACGACGAACAACAACGCGGAGTTAAAGTACGGGCAGACGTAAATTTTAACGGATAGATGTTCGCGGTTAATCTGACCGGATAGGTGAATGATTGGCAGGTGCAGTAGATATGATGACCGTGGATGGGGTTCAGGAGAGTGGCACGGAACTGAATTGATTTGTCAAACTAAAAGTCAATCACAAAGTTTAAAAAGCCATGTGAGTACTGTCTGACGTCCTTTCAAAGATTTTAGCAAAAGTACAAAAACCATGTGAGTACGTTCTAACGTCCTTACAAAATTTCAACTATGGTTAAGTTTATATTTTTTAAGGAGCGTCACAACTCACAAGGGGGGAATGGATAGGGCTAGAAAACGGATAGAGTCTAATCCATCATGAGTGACGTAAGCAAAATAGTTAATCGATAAGCGTGTACTACAGTCATGGTCATGCGTATCGCATCTGATGAATCGATTTCCGATGCGTAGGCGCAATTTAGAGCGTTGTTCCATTAGGCGGTCTCAGTAAACGTCAAAAATTCGTTTACTGAAGCCATCGTTCCATTGTGTCGGGTCAGTAACCGACATTTTATCTGCGTGGCAAAATTTTGGTTGGTCCACGTAATAGATGAATATGATTCTAAAGCTCTTCAAAGAATCTCTGACAGCAAATTGTGACCACATATTTGTACCAGCGAAGGTAAAAAGTGACTCGTACGACATCTTGAATAAAATCTGTACGGGTGGACGAAACTTAAGATTTGTAAAAGCGTACTAAAATGCCAAAATGGTTTAGTGGATGGCAACAGATCATAGTTCAAAAGTAGGTGAAAGTAGGCCCATACAATATGCCTATTGAACGCAAAACATACAAATATGGCCTTAAGACCCATATTGTATTGGTCAAAAATGAAAAATAATAGTAACAGGGTTGAGTTGCACATCGATCGATAGAGAATTGAACGTCATGTCAAAATTTTGAAAAGCATTCGGACAAATTTTTATATTTCCGTGAGTTTTGAAATAATTTTTATTTAAACCGTCAAATTTGGACAATCGGACGGTCGCTGATCAAAGTAGCGATCTAAGAAGATCACATGAAAAGCCCAAACCACAACTTACGATGGGACTTACGTCCGCGTTTTTTTTTTCCCGGGTTTTTTTTCCCGCGGAATGTCATCCCAGTTCGCTAAAAAAATTCGTCTGGCGGCGTGCGTTGTAATATGATGATACGTCAGATTCGTACGTTTGTGTAAGAGTGTGCACAACGCACACACATACAGTATGCCTACTCTGCGCGAGTTTTATGCCAAGTTTTTTGCGCCTACCAAAGGCCTACCATAAAAACGCCTACTTTTGAACTATGCAACAGATGCGTGAAACAATATCCTCCGTCAAAGATTTTTTTACGTCTTACGGTGGCCTCGCATCCTCCCAAGCGGAAGGCACATGTCATATGCGACGTGTACCCACCTAGTCGCGCAATCGTCAAGGATATTTGTTCACTTTTCCACAAGGCACGATGTTATACGTTCAGGCGCTAAGAATTGACCTACTCCGGGTCACTTGTTGCGAATTAAAAGTGTCACACGATGGCGTATCCGATTATGCATCCGACGGTTCACGTTTACGCCCATAAACAAGGAGAAACAAATCCCTCACTCAATAGGCTTGTTTTTTCCGACATTTTTTTTTTTGGTACGGCATTGTACGAAAAAGTACGGCTTTCACTAAACAAGGGCATTTTTCCCGTAATGGAACCTCACCCTTAGGAACTTTTTAAGACATTTTCCAGTCTCCTGAAATAGTGGATCCAATGAAAACGATGATCAATTATCCCGCCTGGTTCTCTACATTGTTAAAAAGTAGGTGAAAGTAGGCCCATACAATATGCCTATTGTATGCAAAACATACAATATGACCTTAATACCCATATTGTATTTGGACCTATTCGGACTCATTAAAACATTCGAACCAAACATTGGACCAATTAAAACATTCAGACCAAAGAATTTTATTTACCCTGTCAGATTATGACGATCGGCCGGTCCCTGATCAAAGTAGCGATCTAAAAAGATCACATGAAAAGCCCATAACACAACTTACGATAAAGGCGTCAACCAAACTCTTACCATAAAAACACCTACTTTTCAACTATGGTTCTCTGAACCTCGTTCTGATAAATATGCTTCGTTGTCATGTGCATGCATGATCGATCAATTTAAAATTATGAATGCACTATATGTCTTTGCTCTCGTCTGACAAGCTGATGTGGTACAGTTGACTAGTAGGCACAAAGTGACAAACGGACAGTGTGAACAATTTGAAGTATTGAACATTCCACATGAACGACAGCTTGTGAAACTGCGAGGTACGAACACCACACTGTATGTTGTGATAACTAAGGCGTGTTCATTCGTTGACATCTTGACCGTACAAGGTGGTTAAACTTATGACGTGACTTTTGGGGTTACCATCCGTGAAGCAAGTCAAAAATTTGGCCATTCATAATATTTTTTTTTTTTTTTGCGCTTATTTTGCGGGTCTGTTTTTTACTTTTTTGGTGGATCAATTCCCGAATTTAGTGCGACTCAAATTTTTTTTTTTGGCATAGCTCAAAAGTAGG
>JBBHKE010002312.1:19336-73520 GCA_037447655.1 Zygnema cylindricum
CTGCTGGCGGTACTGCTTTCGGCCTTACAGCTTAAGAGGGCACTCAAGAAAGGGGAAACGATTGGTATGGCGGTCGTCCAGCCAATGGAGGAGGCGAAGGAGGAGATCCCGGAAGAATGGAAGAAGAAGGACCCCGACTTCGACTCCAAAGAAAGTGACAACATTGGAAAGACTTCCGAAGAGGCCTCGGAAGTCGTGACAAAAATTCTCGAGGAGTACGCAGATGTATTTCCCTCGAAGCTCCCCGAAGGATTACCTCCGAAGCGTGAAGTAGACCATAGGATAGAGCTTGTTCCTGGAGCGGTACCCCCGGCTAATCGGATGTACAAGATGAGCTAAACCGAGTTGGACGAACTGAAAAGCAACTCGTGGAGCAATCGAACCAAGCAAGTCACCGTATGGAGCCCCCGTTCTCTTTGTGAACAAGAAAGATGGAGGTTTCCGTATGTGTGTAGACTACCGAGCGCTGAACAAATTAACGGTGAAGAATGCGTACCCCCTGCCGAGGATCGACGAATTGTTGGATCGACTTCGAGGTGCTAAATATTTTTCAAAAATAGACTTGCGGAGCGGCTACCACCAGATTAGAATTGCCAAGGAAGATGTGGAGAAAACGGCGTTCAGAACTCGCTACGGTCATTTCTAGGTTCGGGTAATGCCGTTCGGGTTGACTAACGCACCAACAACTTTTATGCATTTAATGAATTCCATCTTCCAACAATATTTGGACGCGTTTGTGATTGTTTTCCTAGACGACATACTGGTGTATACCCAAACGCAGGAGGAGCATATGAAGCACTTACGGACGGTCCTCCAGGTCCTTCGGGAAAATAAGTTGTACGCAAAAAGAAGTAAATGTGACTTCTTCAAGGAGAAGATTGATTTTTTAGGCCATGTGGTGAGCCAAGACGGAATAACAGTGAATCCAAACAAGACAAAGACCGTAGAGGAGTGGCCGCAGCCGGCAAATATCACGGAGTTACGGAGCTTTCTAGGATTATGCTCCTATTATCGACATTTTGTCAAAGGTTTTGCAAAAATCGCTGCACCGCTCACGGATTTGCTCTAGAATGACGTGCCCTATGATTAGAAAGAGGCACAAGGGAAAGCCTTCAACACGCTAAAAGAGCGGTTGGTTACCGCCCCTGTGTTAGCCGTTCCCGACCCAGATTTACCTTGGACGATAATTACCGACGCTAGCGATACGGCTATTGGGGCGATCCTTATGCAAGATCAAGGGAAAGACCTTCAACCCATCGCCTACGACAGTCGAAAACTAAAGATAACAGAGCTAAACTGGGCCACCCATGAGAAAGAGACAATAGCTATCATCAATGCGCTAGAAGTTTGGAAGTGCTACGTTCAGGGGAAACGAATCACGATTATCACGGATCACCACGCCTTACAATATCTCCAAACCCAGCCAAAATTGTCCAAGAAACAAGTGCACTGGATGACATTTTTGCAAACCTTCGGTCCGGAACTTGTTATAGAATAAAAGTCGGGCAAAACAAACCCGGCGGATGCGCTATCAAGAAGACCCGACGTCGCTGCGCCGGCAGCGAAGCAACGACCGCAAGCATCGCAGCAGGGGAACGGAGACTCTGTGAAAGAGAACACCGCAGCGTCGACCGCAGCGCAAGAGCCGAAGCTCGGCGCAGTCACCAGTACGGTGCAAGTGGACGAACAGTGGTTAAGTCGGATAAAGGCCGCCTACGGCGACGATGATTCACTAAAGGAACTCATCAAACGGAAGGTACTCGTTGAACCGCCAATGGTATGTGGCGGTACAGACCGAATAAGACAACACGACTTTATGTACCAACAAATACGGAACTTCGTCACACGATTCTTAAAATGAGTCACGACGAGCCGCTCAGTGGACATTTTGGGCGGATAAAACAACCGCACGTGTCGCTGAAGCGTATTACTAGCCAAACATGACTCGAGACATTGCAGAATATGTCCGGACATGTGACTTCTGTAATAGGAACAAAACGGATTGAGTTCAACAAAGTCTGTTACAACCCCTTCCCATACCATCTGTTCCTTGGGAAGCGATTTCGATGGATTTCATCGTGGCCCTTCCACTAATGGAGCAGGGCTACGACTCAATCTTCGTCGTCGTGGATTACGTGACGTAAATGGCACATTTTCTACCTACGTCCACAACAGCTACTACTCGAGATATCGCGGACTTATTCTTTCGGGAGATATTCCGCCATCACGGACTTCCAAAAAGGATCGTCAGCAACCGCGATCGTAAATTCGTGAGCCACTTTTGGCAAAATCTATTTGCGTTATGTAGCACGCAGCTAGCCATGTCCACAGCCTACCACCCTCAAACTGATGGTCAGACTGAAAGGGTGAATCAAACTTTGGAGGAAGCATTGCGGGCTTATGTATCGGTGCACCAAACGGATTGGGTGGACCATTTAACGACAATCGAGGTGGCAAACAATAGTGCAGTGCACTTGTCAACAAATGCTACACCGTTCTCCCTCAATGGACGACAACCCACTCTTCCCCAAAACTTATTGGTAGCGGACTGCCAAACACCGGCAGCTCTGGACTTTGCCAAAACGTTGCAAGGAAACTTGGAAAAGGCGGCCAAGGCGCTCCAAATAGCAAAGGATCGTCAAAAGTCACAGGCTGATGCTCACCGGAGGGACACCGTCTTTAGCGTGGGAGACAAGGTTCGACTTAATATGGCAAACCTCTCCTTGCCGGGTGCCCTCTCTAAGAAATTGGCACCGAAGTTCACGCGCCCATTCTCAATTCTTTCCCGTGTGGGCGACGTGGCTTACAAGTTGGATATCCCAACGGACTGGCATATTCACAATGTTTTCCATGTTTCACTTCTTAAACCATTTCGCGATCCTGAATCAATATTCCCTAATCGACGACGGCATACTCCTTTACCACCCGTTCGGGGAACCTCGGACGAGTATGAGGTGGAAGAGATCCTTTAGTCACGCCACTCTCAGAATTCCAACTCCACACAATACTAGGTGCGTTGGAAAGGTTACGGTGCCGAGGACGACTCTTGGGTGGACGAGGGGGGTCTGCATTCTCTGAAGTTGCTGCGCCGGTTTCAGCGGAGTAAGGACACTCAGCTTTACCGGAGGGGAAATCGCAGCGGCCGCAACAAAGGAGCGAATCGCAGTGTCACAACCATCACAATCATCTTGGGGACGCGGCAAAGGACCACAGCGGCGATGTTACCACACCGCAACGCTGTAGCAGCGCAGCCACCGCAGCGCAACATGGTTACGATTGAAATTCTATGGGCTCCATTGCCCACAGAATTCGCAGATCCAAAAGAAGTTAATCTAGATAGTGCCGACTCCAAGTTGATATAAACCCAAATAAATGATCCCTTGACATTTAGAACCCCAATACAACTTCACCCCTGTGAAGATAAGACCTTGTGTGTGCTCAGTTCCACCACAGAATGCAAAGCTTGAATATGTGTTTTGGACAGTATTCCCCACTTTGACTTTCCCACTGAATAAGTGCCACCCTGACACGCAAAAACCTTTGACCGACTACACCCCTGTGTAGCCTAGACTCCCCTGAGTCGGCAGCAAAAAGAATCACTGAATTTGCTCACCCGAGCAGTAAGTTATGGTTGGTCAAAGATGACCTTTATAGTTACAAGCTCTCTTAGAGAGAGGTACCGAAATATCACTAAGTCTTAGTCTGCCTACTCATGACTACCTTCTATTAAACCCTAGTCCAATAGGAACACTATAAAGTACAAGAAGGTACAATGGGCGATGTACTTATTGTACAACCATTGTACGACAAGGTCTACAAGGTGACACCTGTCATATCGGAAGCCATGGTTTGGAAGAAGGAGATGAAAGGAAGGTAGTCCGTCTGAAACAGGCACCCGGACAATGGAACAAGAAACTTGATGAGTTCCTTACTGGACTGGGATACATCCGGATCAGTTTAGATCATTCAATCTATATTTATAAAGATGAGAAAGGTGTCATCTTTATTGCAATTTACATTGATGATTTGCTTTTTATGAGTAAGTCAATGGAGAAAATCAACAAACAATAAAAAGATCTGAAGTGAAGATTTGAGATGAAGGACATGGGGGAAGCAAGATATATTCTGGGAATACAAGTAGAGAGAGATAGAGAAAAGAGAATAATTAGACTAACTCAGAAAGAGGCAATTGGAAACATGTTGGAAAAATTTTAGATGGACAAAGCCAAAAGTTGTACAACTCCCATGGATCTAAAGAAGGGAGGTGAGGGGATTGAGAAAGGAGACATCCTAATTCTAGATGATGAACTAGGTCCAGAAGAGAGGATGTTTATGCAGACTATCCCATACAGACATGTAGTGGGCAGTCTGATTTATTTCATGAATTGTACCGGACCGGACTTGGCAGCAGCTGTAAGAGTGCTAAGTAAGAGTCTGAATGCTCATACCAAAAGGGATTGGGAAGCAGCTAAGAGGGTCCTCGGAAATCTCATAGGAACGAGGGATCTATGGCTATATCTGGGTGGGGAAAATACAAACATCACCACTTGGAGTGATGCCAGCTATTGGGATGCTCCAATGCGGGGATGTACATTTGGATATGTGTTGTATGTGGGTGTTGAAAAGAGGTAATTAATATTTAACTTCTATATTTTAGTTTTACTTTAATGAAAGAGAGTGAGGATCAAAGGCACGCCATGGTTGCCGACATATTTAGAAAGTAGCAAATTTTGAAGTAGAGAATATTTTACTAACCTGTTGCCTAGGTCTAGATTTGAGCCTTGGTCTGTGAACCAGTATGTAGACGTATGCCTTATCCACTAAGGCGTTTTCCAATCGATACACATGACGGGTTTCAAAGATATATAAACATTACCACGACAGCAAGTTAACAGCAGACTAACAAAAAAGAGCAATTCATGCATGTACGCGAATCTGAATCGTTTAAAATATGTTTTTATCGGACGGCCGACAATGTAGCCACCACGCGAAGTGAGCTTTTGGCGTCATTTGGAGATAGCGTCATGCGGTGCCACGTGTCACCACATTATTTGTTATCGGAGATGATGGGAGGAGGAACCATAGCTCCTGATTTGACAAGTGTCACTTTGTAGACCATGTCGTACAATGGTCGTACAATAAGTACATCTCCTATTGTACCTTCTTGTACTATATAGTGTTCCTATTGGACTAGGGTTTAGTAGTAGGTAGCCGTGAGTAGGCAGACCAAGACTTAGTGATATTTAGGTTTCACTCTCTAACAGAGCTTGTAACTATAAAGGTCATCTTTGACCAGCCATAACTTACTGCTCAGGGGAGCAAATTGAGTGATTTTTTTTGCGTTTGACTCAACAGAGGCTTGTCCTCACATGGGTGAGGGTGGTCAAAACATTTGTGTGCCTGGGCGGCACTTATTAAGTGGGAAAGTGGAAGGGACAAATATTATCCTAGAGGCTTTACATAGGCTGCTCATTCTGTTGGTCAATGGAGACCACAAAATTTCAGGTTATGGGCCCACCCTCTAGGGTGCCCATATTTGATGGATCACACTTTTTGTATTGGGAAATGATGATAGAGGGAGAACTATTTGAGAAGCATCTATGGGGCATAGTGTTTGGACAAATTCGATGTTCACCTCCACCTGGGTTTGGAGGGACACGTTTTTTTGGCACCTCCGCCTCTACAGTTGGTAGAACAGCTACCACCATCACCAAAGATGAAGATGAGGAAAGAGAGGAGGTTGTCATGGAAGGAGAAAAGGGAGGAGTTGCAACTCAAGTGACACCATTGCTGAACGCGATACCCGCAGCAGCACCACCAACAACGGCGACAAGGGTTCAAACCGAAAGATCAGAGTATGAAAAGTGGAACTTTACAGACAAGGTTGCTAAGCTCTTAATTCTCAAAAGTGTAGCAAAGGGCATTGCCATTCCCCTTATGCATGTCAAATCTTCATCTCAGATTTGGATATCCCTAGTTAGCAAATATAAGAGTGGATCATTGCAGCAACAACATTTGGCGTAAAATAAGATTGCACCTTATACTTATAAAGAAAGAAATATGAATAATTATTGCAATGATTTAAGAGCATTATTTGGAGAGTTAGAGAATGCAGGTAACTCATGGTCCGAGAGACAAAAAGTGAACACATTAATGATGAAACTACCTGAAGAGTATGAGAATATCATTAACTAATTGCATGACATAGGAGATAGCAATTGGAATTGGGATGACACAGTGGGAATGATTTTGGTGAAAGAAAACACTATAGAGCTTAGGAGTGGGAGTCCAAGTGTTCAAGCATTGTCTGCAGGAGCTGATTAGCAAAAGCGTGATGAGGAGAGAGGGAAATATCTGTTGGTTTTTGGAAATCTTTAGTCCTCTCGATATCACATTACTATGCTGCCATGCTGCGCTGGTCACACCGCAGTCATAGCAGCTTGCGTACTAAGTACTAAGACTATTGGAACGTACACAATTGGACTTCAAGTGACAAGAAGAAATGTACGGCGGATCGCGAAGCGATCCGATGATTAATGTTCGAAATATTAATTGGTCGTACGAAACATAATGCGGCGGTCGACATTTGGTGAATTGGATGCCAACGCAGCTACGGACGGCGGCGGCATCAGTTTGAACATTTTGGTGAGGGACGCGAAATCGCATGCATGACATGATACTTAATTTGGACGGTCTAGATTCATTTGACAAAATTCGTAAGGCTTATAAAAATGTAACAATGTTTTGTCCTGTGTTTTCATTATTAGTATAGATTGTTGGTACACTCACATTAATAGAGATAGTTGATTGATTACGTACGGCTGGTATGCCTCCGTACAGTGAGTAGTAAGCTGTAGTGTATATTTGTAGGAGTTAATCATTTTGAGACTTAGGAACTTTTTGGATAGAAACTGTTTCTGCTTCTTTTTGGGATTTTCATCTGAGAATTGCTCTCAGTTTTATCGGCAGAATTATCTGAAATTTTGCATGTGTGTTCCTCCTTTTGTTTGAAATATTGTGGCAAATTTGCAGACCTATTGTATTTCTGATTTGCTTGGGGCTTCATTGTGAAGTTGGTCATATTTATCAAAGTTCTGGCAGGCTGTTTTTCTGCAACTTTGACTGAGTGTTGTGATTATTCGGTTTGGTATTGTTATATGAAAATTGGTGGGAATACTAAGTGGCCTAGGAACTCTCTGATTGAGTAGTTTCAGCTGGGTTTGGTTATTCTGTAGAATTCTGAGTGGAATCAAAGGAGGCTGTTTTGGGGTAGTCTGTGGTGCTTCCGAGGGTACATTCATGGCTGAAAATGGCTATGAACAACAGGTTATGGGCCCACGCCCATGGCTACCCATATTGGATGAATCAACCTTACCCATATTTGATGGATCTAAATATTACTATTGGAGGAGTATGATGGAGAGCTACTTCAAGTCGAGGAAGCTAATGGATGTGGTGGATGGGACATGTGCTGAATCATCGGTTGGATGGGAGGAGAAGAACTATGAGTGTTTGCTGATTATCAAGCTATCTTTGAAAGAGGAACTTTTAATGACTTACCTTGGTCTAGAAAGTGCAGCTGAATTATGGAGTAGCTTAGAACGTGTATATCAAAAGACTTATATGTATCACTTGATGAGTAATGTTACAAAAATAGTTGAGTATAAGTATGATGGAGGTAGTATGTTGGATTATTGTATTGGCATACAAATATTGTTTGCGGAAAATGATATTGCAGGAGGAAACTTTACAAATACTCAAAAGGCTTACATGTTAATGAAAGGATTACCTAAGGAATATAGGTGTGCTGTAGATAGATTAAGACAAATTGATAAAATGGATTGGAACGTACCTTTAGCAGTCAGGTGTGTTTTAGAGGACGAGGCTAATAACAAGGCTCTAAAGATTAAGGGGAATTTTCAAGGTGTCAGATCACAGTTCCAGAGAAATAAGAAAAGTTGTAAGGTAGAAAATTGTTTTTACTGTAATTATTTAGGGCATACTTTCAGGGTATGTCCGCTATATAAAGTGCATGTGCCATAGGAACTTTCAGAAAGGGATGGGATGAAAATCGAGTTCGACCCCTAAACTAAAGGTTATACTTCCCGTGGACAAATTTGTATACTTGCCGATTGTTACTCTTCGAGATGTGGAACATGAGGGAGGAATATAAAAATTTGGTCTCACCGGAAATAGAGTGGAGAAAGAGGTGACAGAAAAGGAGTCTGTTTTTGTCACATCTTTCAATGACAGACTGGTGAGTGATAAAGTTTCGTAGGAGGAAGAGGTTATTGAAGTAGGAATACTAGGAGGAAGTGAAGGGGATTTGGAAGTTGAAACAGAATATAATTTGCAGGAGGAGATGAATACACTTAGAGAGGGAGAAAGGAAAAGTGTTCAGAAAAGTGGAGTAAGTGAAGAAATTTATAATACGCAAGAAGAAGGAAAGAGGAAAAGGGTTCAGAAAATTGGAGTACGTGAAGAAGTTTATAATACGGAAGAAGAAAACAAAATTGAAAAAATGAAAAAAACATTAAAATTCATGAAGAAAACGAAAAAAGGAAATAGAATTCAAAGGATGAATCGTAGAGGAAAACGTATTCCGAAAGTGGTCAAAGAAAGACGGTGTGAAAAGTAACTCTACGGAAGTGACTACCATTAACAATCGGTAATATTCGTAGAATTTTGATTTTCAGTTTTTTTATTGGTCTACAATTGATTGAAAAATAGATTTTTTTTTGAGGACCTAGAAAGAGGCAACGGAATCGATGGTGTGTCTAGGAAGTACTAATTTTTGGAAAAGATGGTTGTAGGGAGCTGGAGCAGTGGAGACGTTGAACACATCCTGCTATGCTGCTATGCTGCTCTGTTGCTATGCTGCTATGTGGCATTACTATGCTGTTATGCTGCTATGTTGCTATGCTACTATGTTGATATGGTGCTATGCTGCTACAATGCCTTAATCTGACACCGCAATTATAGCAGCTATCATGCTTTAAAATTTATTCCGGATGCACGAAACTAGATTTTCGAGGGATTGTTCGTTTTTGAAAATGAGTTTCGTGCGTACGCGACATATTGTGCGTACAGAATGTTTCGTGAGTGAAGTACGTGGTTTAGATTTGTTACGCTATCAGGATTTACAGTGGAGGTTCGAATGGATTTGCAAATTGGGGGAGTAATGATACAAATTATTTTGGGATATACGGAATTAATTGAGTGACCGTTGAACAAAAGGGAAGAATGGAGGAATGTGGACACATTGGCTAAGAGAGTCTAAAGGTGTGGGGGAGTGTTGGTTTTTGGAAACCTTTAGTCCTCTCTATATCACATTACTATGCTGCCATGCTGGGCTGGTCACCGCGCAGCCATAGCAACATGTATGGAAAAGATATTGCGTTGTCATGCTGCGTTGGTCACATCCCAGTCATAGCAGCTTGTGTACTAAGTACTAAGACTATTGGAACGTACAGAATTGGACTTCAAGTGACGCGAAGAAATGTACGGTGGATCGCGAAGCGATTCGATGATTAATGTTCGAAATATTAATTGGTCGTACGAAACATAATGCGGCGGTCGACATTTGGTGAATTGGATGCCACCGGAGCTACGGACGGCGGCGGCATCAGTTTGGACATTTTGGTGAGGGACGCGAAATCGCGTCCATCATATGATACTTAATTTGGACGGTCCAGATTCATTTGACAAATTCGTAAGGCTTATAAAAATGTAACAATGTTTTTTCCTATGTTTTCATTATTAGTGTAGACTGTTGGTACACTCACATAAATAGAGATAGTTGATTGATTACGTACGGCTGGTATGCCTCCGTACAGTTAATAGTAAGCTGTAGTGTATATTTGTAGGAGTTAATCATTTTGAGACTTAGGAACATTTTGGACAGAAACTGTTTCTGCTCCTTTTTGGGATTTTCATCTGAGAATTGCTCTCAGTTTTATCGGCAGAATTATCTGAAATTTTGCATGTGTGTTCCTCCTTGTGTTGGAAATATTTAGGCAATTTTTCAGACCTATTGTATATCTGATTTGCTTGGGGATTCATTGTGAAGTTGGTCATATTTATCAAAGTTTTGGCAAGCTGTTTTTTTGCAACTTTGACTGAGTGTTGTGATTATTCGGTTTGGTATTGTTATATGAAAATTGGTGGGAATACTTAGTGGCCTAGGAAGTCTCTGGTTGAGTAGTTTTAGCTTGGTTTGGTTATTTTGTAGAATTCTGAGTGGAATCAAAGGAGGTTGTTTTGGGGTAGTCTGTGGTGCTTCTGAGGGTACATTCATGACTGAAAATGGCTATGAACAACAAGATCCCTATCGAATCTTTGGTGGAAGAGGACAAGTAGGTGGCGGATTTGATAGACACGGGAGAGGAAATTCTCGAGGAGGATTATGTCACTTCTGCAAGAAACCGGGACACTCTATGGCAGATTGTGTCAAACTTGCAAATCTTTGATTTAAAGATGGTCAAAGAACCTCAAGGGATGGAGGAGAGAAAAATGCTTTCCTGAATCAAGATCATGATGAGGAAGTGGAAGGAAAAATTGAACCGGAAGAGGAGCTTGAGGAGCTTCTTCTTAATCCGAAAAACACTGAAAATCATGTCGACATTCCACAGAGACAAGTGTACTTTCGGAGGTAAGAGGGATCCACCCGAGGATGGGTGGATCATAGACTCAAGGGCTTCAATGCATATGTGCAAAGATAACGGTGGTTCACTAAACTGAGAAAGATCCCAACAGTTGAGATAGAGTACGGAGATGGTTGAGTAGAAACCACAAGTCTTGTTGGAACTGTTGACTTGAAGGATCTAGTTGATGGAACGTTCTTTACATTCCATAGCTTAGGAAGAACCTAGTCTCAACAGCTGTCCTAGATGAAAAGGAGTTTGAAAGAGGAACTAGGAAAGGAATCTTCACAGCTAGCTTTGTTAATGAGGTTTATTTCATAGCTGAGAAGGGCAGTCAAGGAATGTCTATAATTGTTCTTTGCAATGAAAAGAGTGTTTCTACTCGTGTGCAAGTGAGATGATGTTTTGGCATAAAAGGTTGGGGCATGTGCATCTAGATAGATTAAAGAAAATGAAAAAAAAAAAAATAGTGGAGGGTATTACTTTTGAGGATGATGAGACCTTTGATGATTGTAGTGGATGTGCCCAAGAGAAGATTCATAGACTTCCATTTCTAAAGGCAACCACATTTACGAGAGAGAAAGTATTAGATCTAGTTCACACTGATGTTTAGGGACCTGCTAGGTATGCTTCACATGGGGAGAAAAGATGGATGTTAACCATCACAGATGATTGGTCTAGATAGACGAAAGTATACTTTCTTAGACATAAGTCAGAGGTATTAAGATCTTTGAAAGAGTATAAAGTATGAGGTCAAAAGCTACATGAAACCTGAATAAAAGAGATAAGAAGTGAAAATGGGAAAGAATACACCTCAAGGGGATTTGAATATATTTTAAAGAAGAAGGAATTCATCATGAGAAAACTCTTCCATACAATCCGGAACAAAATGGAGTAGCAGAAAGAGTGAATAGAACTTTAGGAGATATGTCCAGAAGTATGTTAACCGATAAGATGATAGGGCTGTAGTTTTGGGCTGAGTCTATGAACTATGCTAATTTCATAAAAAATAGAGTCCTAACTTCAGCAAATAAGGAGGAAACTCCGTATGAGAGGTGGACAGGAAGAAAGCCTGATTTGTCTAGTTTGAGAGTGTTCAGAAGTCAAGTTTACAGTTTGGATTCCGATAAGACTGAATGAAGTTAGAGGGAAGAGGGAAACCACAATATCTTGTAGGATATGATGAGAGCACAAAAAGATATCGGGTGTATGACTTGAAAAAGAGAGATATTATTTTGGTAAAACACATAGTGGTGATGAATGAAGTGAAGTCCATTGATCCATTAAAATACAATAAAGAAGCCGAAATCAGATTTGAAACGGATCAGTTTTCTGACTTTGACTTTGAAAATGAAGAGAAGGAAGAGGGAGAAAAAGAAAAATCTGCAGATCTACCAAAGGAGGAGGAAAGGACAACATGCGAGGCAATGCCACAGTACGAAGTGGAAATCGATAAGGATTTTGATGAGACACCGGAATTGGAAGATAGGGGAGCTGAAAATCTTCCTAAACGTAACCCAAGGATGCCTTCCATACCAGCTTCCAATTTTGAAGGGGGAAGAAGAAGTAGTAAACGACTTCAAGAAAGACAAGTAAATAACCAACTCACAAAGATGTCTCACCCAAATGAACCTCATACATACTTAGAGGCCATAAACACCCCAGAAAGTAGCCGGTGGATCACAGCTATAAATGAAAAAATGGCCTCTATCATAGAAGCCAATACATTGGAGTTGGTAGATTGTCCACCAGACCGAAAACCGATCGGATGTTAATGGGTTTTTAAACTTAAATTAAACCTCGATAATACCATTGAGAGGTATAAAGCTAGGTTAGTTACAAAAGGTTATACTCAGAAAGAGGGGATAGACTACGAAGAAGCCTTTGCACCTGTAGTCAGATTTCTTTCGGTTAGAATCCTTTTAAGTATAACCGCAGCGGAGGATATCGAAATACACCAGATGGATATTAAAACGACCTTTTTGCACAGAGAGTTGGAAGAAGAAATTTACATGAGGCAACCTAAAGGATTCGTCGAAAGTGGGGAAGAAAGCAAGGTTTGTAAACTGATAAAATCACTCTATGGGCTTAAGCAAGCCCCGCGTCAATGGAATATAAAGCTAGACGAATTTTTGACCGGTTTGGGGTATATCAGAATTAGTTCAAATCTTTCTATATATTTATTTGAGGATGAGAATGGAGTGATATTTATTGCTATTTATGTGGATGATTTGTTGGTCGTAAGCAAGTCCTTAGATAAAATTAACAAACTAAAACGGGATCTTAGAAGTAGTTTTGATATGAAAGATCTCGGCGAAGCAAAATACATTTTGGGAATTCAGATGGAGAGAGATAGAGGGAATAGAATTATAAGACTCACTCAAAAAGAAACAATCGGTAATATGCTAGAAAAATTTCAAATGGAGAAAGCAAACGGATGTACTACTCCCATGGATTTGAAGAAAGTGAGTGAGGGGAGTGAAGAGGGAGGAATATTGATCATTAATGATGAGATGGATGAGATAGAAAGAAAATTTATGGAAAATATCCCTTATCGGCAGATTGTAGGCAGTTTAATTTATTTTATGAACTGTACCCGTCCGGATATAGCTGCAGCTGTAGGTGTCCTTAGTAGAAATCTAAATGAACCAAGAAAGAGAGACTGGGAGGCTGCCAAAAGGGTGATGAGGTATCTGGTGGGGACAAGGGAATTATGGTTGCATTTGGGAGGGGAGCACACTGACATCACCACTTGGAGTGATGCCAGTTTTGTAGATGTGCCTTCAAGGAGGTGTACGACTGGATATGTGTTGCAAATTGGATCCGGTGCATGTTGTTGGAGTAGCAAACAACAAAAAGTAGTTGCTCAGTCCACTATGGAGGCTGAATACATGGCTTCCTGTGCTGCCACCAAAGAACTAATGTGGGTTAAATCTCTTCTTGAAGAACTTGGGTTCATGAAGTCTGGAACTCAAAATATTTTTTGTGATAATCAAGCTGCTATCTCTATTGCAGCTAATCCGAAACATCACTTCAAAGCTAACCATATGGATATTAGACTAAGCTTTGTCAAAGAGAAGGTTGAAAATAAAATTATTAAACTAGTTCATAAAAGTGATAGAGAAATGATTGCAGACATGATGACAAAACAAGTGTCTTCCCCTAAGTTGATTTATTGCAGAGAAAACTGTGGATTAAAATTGAAAAGTGACTAGGAATTAAAGGGAGTGTTAAAAAGAGGTAATTAATAGTTCACTTCTCTATTTTAGTTTTACCTTAAAGAAAGAGAGTGAGGATCAAAGGCACGCCATGGCTGCCTCCATATTTAGAAAGTGGCAGATTTTGAAGTAGAGGATATTCTACTAAAATGTTGCCTAAGTCTAGATTTGAACCTGATCTGTGAACCAGTATGTAGAAGTATGCTTTAACCACTAGGGCGTTATCGAAACGATACACGTGACGAGTTTCAAAGATATATAAACATTACCGCGACAGCTAATTAACAGCAGACTAACGAAAAGGAGTAATTCATGCATGTACGCGAATCTGAACCGTGTAAAATATGTTTTGATCGGACGGTCGACAATGTAGCTGCCACGCGAAGTGAGCTTTTGGCGTCATTTGGAGATAGCGTCACGCGGTGCCACGTGGCGCCACATTATTTGATTCCGGAGAAGACGGGAGGAGGAACCATGGCTCCCGATTTGACTGGTGTCATTTTGTAGACCATGTCATACAATGGTCGTAAAATAAGTACATCTCCTATTGTACCTTCTTGTACTATATAGTGTTCCTATTGGACTAGGGTTTAGTAGAAGGTAGCCGTGAATAGACAGACCAAGACTTAGTGATATTTAGGTTTCTCTCTCTAACATAGCTTGTAACTATAAAGGTCATCTTTGACAAGCCATAACGTACTGCTCAGGGGAGCAAATTGAGTGATTTTTTTTGCGTTTGACTCAACGAAGGCTTGTCCTCACATGGGTGAGGGTGGTGAGAATATTTGTGTGCCTGGGAAGCACTTATTCAGTGGGAAAGTAGAAGGGGAAAATATTATCTTAGAGGCTTTACATGGGCTGCTCATTCTGTGGGTCAATGGAGACCACACAATATCAGTCGGGAATGGTGCTTATTGGTGGAGCAGTAAGCAGCATAAGGTCATTGCTTTGTCCACCATGGAGGCTGAGTATATGGCATCTTGCTGTGCTGTGAAGGAATTGATGTGGGTCAAATCTTTGTTTGGTGAATTGGGGATCTTAAGAGTGGAATTTAAAAAATATTATGTGATAATCAAGCAGCAATTGCAATTGCTGCTAATCCTAAACATCACTTTAAAGCAAAACAAATGGATATCAGACTTAGCTTCGTCAGGGAAAAGGTTTAGAACAAAATAATAAGTCTATAATATAGCCCAGACAGTTAGATGGTGGTTGACATGATGACAAAACCTATGCCAACTCCTAAATTAATTTTATGCAGAGAAAAATGTGGAGTAAAATTTAAAAGTGACTAGAAAATAAGGGGAGTGTTGAAATGAAAGATTTACTTAGGTATTTTCTAGGTTACTTATTTGATTTAAGTAGAAGCGGGAAAAAGTAGAGGCAGACTGCTTCTAACTTCTCTCTCTAGCCCCTATACTTGTCGTAGTCAATAAAGGCTGGAGGGGAAGCTAAAGCCATGGCTGCCTATGCTTCCCTTAAAAATTGAAGGCAATCCTCCTTGGTAAACTTATCAAAAAGGTTGACGGACCCAGGGTTTGATCTTGGTACCTACCGTTTGTGAATTTGCCTGTAGCCGGTAGCTTTGGCCTATAGACTAGGACCTGTGCTGAATTATTTAGGGGACGATAGCTATCTAAAGATGTGAATATATAGAAGTTCATTTAACTGACAAACAGACCACAATCACATAGAGATAGATAGATATAGTTACGTCAAAAAATACAAATGTTTTTTAAACGGCCCTGAATTAAAGCCGATACCAATCGGACGGCGGAGGAAGAAGTCGGGATTACGGAATGGACGATTTGGCGGCTGCGGTCACAACCACACCGGATGACACGTGGCAACATGACATTGGATAGCGGCATCTCCGATACATACCATGACAAACCCTGATATGACAGGCGTCGTCTTCTTGGCCATGTCGTACAGTGAAAGTACAGATACTTTGGGCCAAGTACCTTTCTATACTGTACACTAATTTGATTGGCTCCGTACTTCAGTAGTAGAGGGATTAGAGAGGGGTTTAGGACTTCGGAAAATTAGAGGTAGCCGCCTCTCTCTCTCAGAGACCTTTTGTATAAAAGGTCATCTTTGACCATTGATAATTAACTGCTCAGGGGAGCAAATTGAAGGATTCTTTTTGCGACACACTCAAGGGAGTCAGCTCTTCCAAGGGGTGCTTTCTTGTCTGTCTGTATTCTATCAAAGTGTCAACAATACTTGCACAAAGACTACTTGATTGAGGTTATCGTAGAGGCTTCTATTAAGCTGTCTACTCTGAGTACCACTTAGATTCTCATACTCACAAAAATGAATCCCTTCCACTATCCCCATCTTTTTCATCTCTTTTAACTTATCTAGATTCACATGCCCAAGCCTCCGATGCCACAACATTATATCATGAACTCCAGCATAGTAAAGTTTCTTCTTTTCATAGATTAAAAGCAGCCTAAACATTCCTTGGCTACCTATTTCAGCAGTGAAATACAATTTTTCCTCAAAACTAGCAGTAAAAACTCCTTTCCTATTGTTAGTGTCAAAATTGTTATCATCTAACACAGAGGTAGAGATGAGGTTTTTGTTTAACAGCGGAATAAACAACACATCTTAGAATGTAACAATAGATGTCTTTCTTTCCATTAAGACTTTCAGATCTACGGATCCTACAAAAGTAGTAGTGACTATCCTTCATTCCCGTACTCTATCTCTACAATGGGAATCTTTCTCATTTTTGTGAACATGCATTTCTCCTTACACATGTGCATGGAGGCACTTGAATCCACAATCCAACCTATTTCACCTTTCAGTCCACTGAAGGCACTTCTCTGCTTACATGGAATTTCCGCCTCGGTTTTTGCCTCAAACTCCTCATCCAACAAGAGCTCATCATCCTCGTCCTCGGATTTCTCCTCAAGCACCTGCGTCACAAGGGCCTTTTTCTTTCCTCTCGGAGGTCCACTAGTCTACCCTTGCTTTAGCTGAAGTTTGGTTAGCTTAGTACACTCTGCCATACAGTGTCTTGGTTTTTTGCAAAAATGACACAACCCCTTTGAGACCCTCAATCCGGACTCATCGGATTGATTTCTTTGTCCTCCTCCTTTAAAGTTTCCAACCTGGTTTTTGCGATCCTTTTTCCTTAAATTAGTCCCCGCTGCCAAAGCTTATCCACTCCTTCCTCCCCTCCGGATCTCTATCGTATTCTCTCGAACGAGAATCATCCCTACCACAAAATTCCAAATCCACCTGGAGTCCAACAAATCCTGCACACGGTTGACTATGTTCTCGTAGTTATTGGGTAACTTCATGAGCGGACAGTTTACCGTCATCTATTTTGTTTCTACCTGTCCAACACTCTCTAGTTCCATAAATAGGGTTGCAAGCTCATTTCAAGAGTCTAGCATCTTTCCCCCTTTGTAAACATATGCATCTATCCTTTGATCAACCAATTGCTGATGCTAAATAGTACCACTCCGGTACATCTCTATGAGGGCAATCCACATATTCAATGCCCTTTCTACCTGCAAATGAGGAGATGCAAGTCCTTGAGTAAGATGCCTGAGGATGAAGTGCTTTGCCGCCATATTGTTGTAGTCCCATGTATCAACATCATTCTCTTCATTCCTCGGAATAGGTGACATGAACGTTGAACCGGCTGCGATAGGTGTTGCTATTGGTGTAACTGTCTCTTTTTCTCTTTCCCATTTTCCATCACAATGCTCTCCCCGTCCTCCAAATCCTCCGGTGGAGCAAGATTTGCTTTTCTCGTAAACATGCTTCCTCAAAACCCTAAAGTAATGGGTGAACTGGATGGACGCCTCACTCGTCCACTCACTATCCCCCAAAACCTCTTTTCACATAGAGCTCCTGTCATCATACTCTCCCAGTATATGAAGCCAGTTCCATTAAAAATGGGTACTATAGAGGGTGGGCGCATAACCTGCAACTCTAAGACCTCCATTGGTCCTTAGAGTAGGCAGCTCACACGAAGCCCCTACGATAGCACTGACCCCTTTGAGTTTCAACAAGAATAATTGCCACCCTTGCAGATAAAAAATTCTACCACCTTCACCTCTATGAAGACAAGACTCCCTTGAGTCAATAGCAATCAAAAATTTCGAATTTGCTCCCCTGAGCAGTAAGTTATAAATGGTCAAAAATGACCTTTTTGTATAGGAGCTCTTTCAGAGAGAGGCGGCTACCCAAAATTTGCTTTAGTCTTAATCCCCACTATAAACCTTCTACTACTGGAGTACTGATCGAATCAGAACAGTGAATATTACAGAAAGGTACTAGAGCCGAGGTATTTTTGGTACGGCCATTGTACTACATTGCCATTTTGTGGACGCCTGTCATATCCCAACTTGTCCTCATTCTTTGTGGATATACCGTGATCCAATGTGATGCTCCCACGTGTCATTTGGTGCGATAATGACCATAAACCGCCAAATATTCCATTCCGCGTATTCGGCGCTCACCATGGCCCTCCAATTCAGGTCGGCTTTTAATATAAGCCGTCAAAATAAATGTATGCCACATTTGTTTCGTATGATATTTCTCGTACAACGCGTTCTATGTTCTTAAGTCTGTCGCGTTCGTTAAATGAGATGTTTTGCAACTATGAGACCTCCATTGGCCCTCAAAGTAGGCAGCTCACATAAAGCCTCTAGGATAATCCTGACCCCTTTGTGTTTCAGCAAGAATAACTGCCACCTTGGCAAACAAAAACTCTAACTACCTCCACCCCTGTGAAAGGAAGTCTCCCCTGAGTCGATAGCAAATAGAATCTCTGAATTTGCTCCCCTAAGTAGTAAGTTATGGTGGGTCAAAATTGACCTTCTGTACAGAAGCTCTCTTTGAGAGAGGGTCCTATCTACCAAATTTTTCTAAGTCCTATCTCTCTCTCTACTGATATGGCACCAATCAAAACAATGTGTCATATAGAAAGTTACAGGGGACATGGTCAAAATGTCCACACGTGTCAAGTCTGGATTCGTTCCTGTAATCCCCGGAGATTCCGTTTTCCATGGTAGATGTGCCACGTGTCATCTGATATGGCGATGACCACAAATCGTCAAAATCGAATTCCGCGATCTTAGAGTCCTTCACGGCCGTTTGATCGAAACCGGGTTTCAATCGTAGCCGTCGTAAATACTTGCGAGGTATATGTTTTGTTGTCAAAACAAACTGCGCGGTATCCGTTTCTTAGCCGTACCGTATTCCGTACTTTACAGAAACAGTATCTATGTTTTACTTCTATAGTTCCGTTAAATGAATTAGTCTTCGTGTATTTATATATATATATTTATCAAACCCTATATCACCTAGCACTGGTCCTAGACTAATAGGATAAAGCTACTAGCTATCGGCTAGTTTGACGGACAGTAGGTACCAAGTTCATATCGTTGGTCCGTCAACTATCTTTTTAGTAAACCTACTAAAACAATTGCCTGTCTCTCTCTGGACAGCACAGGCATCCATGGCTCTAGCTCCCTCTTCTACCTTCAGTAACTGCGAGAAGTCTGGGAGTTGAAGAGAGGAGTTAGAGGCATACTGCCTCGGCTTCTTTTGTGCATTTCATTTTAGACATGGAAAATACTAAAGAACCATTAATTTCTACATGTTCATCCTGTAAATATTTAAATAGCTGTCAAACCCAATAAATCTCAGCATTGGTCCTAGACTATAGGGCAAAGTTACCGGTTGTCGGCTACTCTGACGGATAGGAGGTACCAGGATCAGATCTTAGATCCGGCATCCCTTTTTGGTAAGGATGACCTGTTCTGCAATTAATCTCTTTCAAAGGCTTAGGCAGCCATGGCTCAAACTCCCTCTCTGGTCTTCAGTGACTACAACAAATGTGAAGACCTTACAGAGAGGAATTAGAGGTAGGCTGCCTCAGCTTCCTTTCTGTCTTTTGTTTATACAGCTTATGACCTATAAAATATCCAAAAAAAAAACACTAATTTTTGTTGTTCTATGACAACTGGTGCAGGTGGAGCTTCAGCAGTAGTAGTAGAAGTAGACATAGCTAAAGCAGAAGCTTTTCAAGAAGTCCCCACAAAAGACCTATATTTCACCACTTCAATATCTCACAGTATATTGGACTTTACCACACTGTAGATCCAGACTCACAGACCCAATTAGCACACAACTCAACACATAAGAACCTCAGCATACACACTGCTAACTCCCAAAGTTACAGCCAAATTGACCCAGTTGACCATAAGATACAGGAACTGCAAGTTTCCCAAAAACAGCCTTTTGGTTTCCCTTATCCCAAAACTGGATACAATAACATTTCTAAGTCCTAATCTTTATACTCTGAGAGAGCATCTACTGCCTAATAGCCAATCAGATGTCAGTACCCTGAATAGTAGTATTGTACGATAGTACGACAAGGTACCCTAGTGTACTTCCAAAACCTAATTCCAACTAGCCTAAAAAATAAATAGTGAAACATTATATTCTAAAGCGCTACACTACAAAAATAATCTCTTCAGGTATTTACAAATATGATGCCGTACATATAATGTTGCTTGCTTAGTCAGCAACCTAAAATACTTCCAACCTGATGTGGTAAACTTGTACGACTACCTGGGACGCTTACGAAGCTCCTCGTCATCTGTGGGCCCCCTCAGAATTTCCCGCCGTTAGTCTGATGTGAATCAACGTCTGGTATTTGTTTTTTGGTATCAGTGTTCCCAGATGTCAGGGCTAATTTCCGTCCGCTCGATCCGAAGAATTCAGTCGTCCGATAGATGACTTGTGGCCATGACCATTCCGCATTTCCTGCACTGTCTAAAAAGCCGACGCGTGTATATGTGATCGTACTAATACTCTTTTAAAAACATTCTACTGTCACACTATTTAAGGTTAGTATTTCAGTTCAAACTTCATAAAATATTCTAAGTACTTAATCTTCCCTCACAGCTCTATAAACTGAAGACAAAGCTTTCAAAAACAACACTCCCCTAAAGCTTTAGTCTTAGTTACTCAATTAGACCAATAGTCTTTATGCAAAACTATAATTTAGGTGCAGGAAGAGCTTTGGTTAGCATATCTGCTACCATATATTGATTCGGCAAATAGCACATTTTAATGACCTTTGCAAGCACATTTTCACGGACAAAATGCAGTCTGATATCCATATGTTTGCTCTTAACGTGATGGTTGGGGTTAGAGGCTATGGCAATTGCTGCCTGGTTGTCGCACCAGATGACTTCAGGACCAGATTGCATATGTCCCAATTCTTGCAAAAGTGCTTTTACCCATAGGAGTTCCTTGAGAGCATAACTTGCTGCCATGTATTCAAACTCCATAGTTGACTGGGCGGTGACCTTCTGAAGTTTGCTTCTCCAGCAACAGGTACCATTTCCAATCTGTAGAACAAATCCAGTGGTGGATTTTCTGCTGGGCATGTCTCCATAACTCGCATCACTCCAAGTTTTCAGCTTGACTTCTCCTCCTCCGAGGACAAGTTTAAGATTCCGAGTTCCTGCGAAGTACCTCAAGACTCTTTTTGCAGCTTCCGAATCTGCCCTTTTTGGGTTTTAAAGACTCCTACTCAACGCTCCAACAGCTGCTGCCACATCCGGCCTAGAACAGTTCATAAAATAGATAAAAGATCCAACTACCTGCCTATATGGCTTTGAGGCCATGAGCTCCTCCTCCCCTGACTCTAGCATCTCATCAACTAGAAAGCCTGACTCAGAGTCAACTCCCACTAATTTTTGTCTGTATTCCATAAGGGTGACACATCCTTTAGCCTCTTTCATATCAAACTTTTCAAGCATGGAACTTATAGCCTCCTTTTGAGTTAACATGATTTGCCTCTTGCTTCTATCTCTCTCTACTTGTATTCCTAAAATGTATTTGGCCTCACCGAGGTATTTCATCTCAAACCTTGATTTCAGTGCTCTCTTGATCCTTGTTGAAATTTATGTGTTTTCTAGGTCTAAATTGGAAAAATAAATAGAGTGTTGAAAAGAGGTGACTAATAGTTCACTTCTATATTTTAGTTAGAATGTAAAGAGAGAGAAAGAGAGGACCAAAGGCACGCCATGGTTGCCGCATCATTTAGAAAGAGGCAGAATGAACTAGAAAGTATTTTACTAGTTTAAGCAAAATACTATCGCTTGCCGGATTTGAACCGGGGTCTGTAGGCTACTAAATAGACCCACGTCTTATCCATTAAGTCACTATCGAAACGATACACGTGGAATGTTTCTCTCATATTTAGCAATTGATTCAAAGGACTAATTTGCAGCAGACTAACGAAAATGCACATTAATCAATTCATGCATGGAAGGGAATCGAAGCCGTATAAATACAACTGATCGGACGGCCACCATTACAGCCGCCACCAGCAATAAGCTTTCGGCGGCCTTTGGGAATAGCGTCACGCGGTGCCACGTGGCGCCACATTATTTGACACCAGAGAAGATGGGAGGAGGAACCATGGCTCGCGATTTGGCACATGTCACCTTGTAGACCATGTCGTTCAATGGCCGTACAATAAGTACATCGCCAATCGTACCTTATTGTACTATATAGTGTTCCTATTGGACTCGGGTTTAGTAGTAGGTAGTCACACGTAGGCAGACTAAGAGTTAGTGATATTTCGGTACCTCTCTCTAAGTTAGCTTGTAACTATAAAGGTCATATTTGACCAGCCATAACTTACTGCTCGGGTGAGCAAATTCAGTGATTCTTTTTGCTGCGGAATCAGGGGAGTCTAGGCTACACAGGTGACCGTCTACTTCCTTATGTAGCCTGCATTCCCTTGAGTTCGCAACACGAAGAATCACCGAAATTGGTCAACTGAGTTGACAGTTATGGCTGGCCAAATTTTGCCTTTTATACAAGATGCTCTTTGGGAGAGGCTGCTACCTACCCAAAATATTCTAAGTCTTAAACCCCTCTCTAAACCCCCTAGTACCGAGGTACGGACAAATCACATTAATGTATAGTACATAAAGGTAAAAGTGCCGTTGTACCTTTTGTACAGCCATCGTACGACATAGGTAAAAAGTGAACACATGTCATATCTCCGCTCTTATAATCCATGAAATTCTTTCTTCCAAATCTTATCTCTCCACGTGGCGCCAGGTCATGTCACGTAAGGAAAAACGGTACCATACAGGAAGGTACAGGTGACGGAGTACTTTTTGTAGGAACATTGTACGATATTGCCATGATGTGACATTTATCACATCCGGATTTGTTGTGTTCCGTTTTGGAGATTTCGCAACCTGTATGATGTCGCCATGTGTCATTTGGAGTCGTGAGGTCTACAAATCGCCAAATTGTCCTTTTCGTGATATTACCGCTAACCACGGCCGTTTGATTTATATCGTCATTTAATACGGACCATCGAAATAAATGTCCGTACTATTTTTTTCGTCCAATACTAAAAGTATTATGGTTTCTATGTCCTTTATACTGTAATCCAGTTAAATGAAAGTTCCTACAAGTAACTATTTAAATACCTAGCAAACATTGTATGTCCTATCTTTAGTCTTTGACTTAATGGATGAGGCTAACCGCTACGAGTTACTTGACGATCGGTAGGTATCAGGGATACTTCTTGGGTCTGTCAAAATACCTTTTTGGTAAGTCCACCAAATCTACACCCTATCTCCATAGAGAGACTTGTAGAAATTAATGGTCCGTTTAAAGTATTTTCTAGGTCTAAATAGAAATATTGAAAGAAGCTGAGGCAGTCTACTTGTAACTTCTCTCTCCAACTCTCAAACTAGTCACTGAGAAATTGGAGAGGAGGCTAGAGCAATGGCTACCTAGGCTATCTAGAGAATTACGGGAAATATATATTAGTTTATTTACCGTTAGGGGTTTATTTACTAAAAGGATATATGCTGCCCCCAGAATTTGATCCTAGTACCTGCGGGAAGGTAAGCACCCGGTAGTCGGTAGACTTATCCGTTAAGTCTAGACCTAGTGTTACATACTATAGGGTTTGATATTTATTTAAACATTGCCCCGTAGGATAATTCATTTAACTGAAACTATTTACGGGATACATAGATCCAATAATGTAGAAGTACGGATTACGGTACGGATAAAAAATGAATACTGCGCATTTGTTTCTTTAGCGAAACGAATACCGCGCATGTATTTATTACGACTACGATTAAATGTGAATATAATCAGACGGCCGAATGAATGCCGAGATCGCGGAAGAGGATTTTTGGTCATCGCCACATAGGATGACAGGTGTCGGGATAACATTGGATCGTGGCAACTCCGAGGATTAAGGGAGCAAATCGTGATATACTACGTGTCGACATTTAGGCCATGTCGTACATAGTCTGTACAGAAAGTACACCGACACTTGTAATTTTGTTTACGGAAGTTTAATATCATTGGCTTCGTACATCAGTAGATAGAGTCTGTGAGAGAGATAGGACTTAGAAAAATTAGGAGATAGGACCCTCTCTCCCACAGAGCTTCTGTACAAAAGGTCAACTTAGACCCTCCATAACTTACTGCTCAGGGGAGCAAATCCAAAGATTCTTTTTGCTATCGACTTAGGGGAGTCTTACCTTCACAAGGGTGAAGGTGGTCAGAGTTATTGTCTGCCAGGGTGGCAGTTGTTCTTGCTGAAACACAAAGGGGTCAGAGTTATCCTAGAGGCTTCTTGGAAGCTGTCCACTCTGAGGACTTATGGAGGTCTCAAAGTTATATGTTATGGGCCTAACCTCTAAGTTACCAAACTTTAATGGAACTGGCTTCATATATTGGGAAAGTATGATGATATGAGCTCTATGCGAAAAAAGGTTTTGGGGGATAGTGAGTGGACGGTTGAGGCGTCCATAAAGTCTTGGAATCCCCCTAGGGTTTGGAGGAAGAAAATTCATCACGAAAGAGGATCCACCTTCAACGAACAAAACAAAGGAAGGAGAGGTGGTGGACAAAGGAAAAGAAAAGGAGACGACCACACCAATAGCAACTGGTTCGACATTGATGTCACCTATTCCGAGGAACAAGGATAATGATACTGAAACCTGGGACTTCAACAATATGGCGGCAAAGCACTTCATCCTCCGCCATATTACTCAAGGACTTGCATGTCCTCATTTGCAGGTAGAAAGGGCATTCGATCTTTGGATGACTCTCATAGAGATGTACCAAAGTGGTACGATTCAGCAACAACAGTTGGCTGATCAGAAAGTTAAGGAGTATGTATTCAAAGGGGGGAAGATGTTGGATTTTTGCAATTAGCTTGCTACATTCTTTATAGAGCTAGAGAGTTCGACAAAAGATTTTAGTGAAAAAGTAAAGGTTAACTGTTTACTAATGAAGTTACCCAATGAGTTCAAGAAAATAGTCAACCGTGTGCAAGACTTGCCAGACTCAAGGTGGATATGGAACTCAGTGGTAGGAATGATTCTCGTTGAGAGAATACAATTGAGATCCCAAGGGGAGGAAAGAGTAGGCAAGCCTTGCCAGCTGGGTCCGACTGGAGGAACAAGAATTCTCGGAGACCGATCAGAAATTACGGGGGGGGGGGGAGCAGAAAACTTAAACCGACGAGTTCATACCAAAAGCTCCCAAGGATTTTTGCCATTTCTGTAAGAAACCAGAGCACTATATGGTGGAGTGCAAAAAGCTAAAAAAACTTTGGTTAAAAGAGGGGCAAAACGGTGGAACCCCGAGAGGAAAGAAAAGGCCCTTGTGACACAGGTACATGAGGTGGAATCCGAAGACGAGGACGATGAGCTCTTATTGGATGAGGAGTTGGAAGCGACAAATGAGGTAGAAATTCCACGAAAGCAAAAATGTGCTTTCGGTGGATTGAAAGGTGAAGCAGGCCGGATTATAATTCAGGTGCCTCCATCCACATGTGTAAGGATAAACACCTGTTCACTAAGATAAGAAATATTCCCACCGTAGAGATAGAGTACGGGGATGGGAGGATAGTCACTACTACTCTTGTAGGATCGGTAGATGTAAAAGTATTGGTAGAAGGAAAGACATCCATTGTTACATTCTCCGATGCATTGTTTATTCTGGAGCTGAACAAAAACCTCATCTCTACGTGTATATTAGATGATAAGGGTTTTGATACTAGTACTAGGAAAGGAGTCTTTACTGCTAGTTATGAGGAGGAAGTTTATTACACCGCTGAAAAAGGTAGCCGATGTTTAGCCTGATTTTAAACAATGAAAAGAAGAAACTTTATTATCCTGGTGTTCATGATATTATGATGTGGCATAAAAGGCTTTGGCATGTGAATTTAGATAAGCAAAGAGAGATGAAAAAGATGGGAGTGGTGGAAGGAATTCAGTTCAGTGAGAGTGAGAATCTAAGTGATTATAGTGGATGTGCTCAAGGTAAAGCACACAGATTGCCCTTTCCCAAAACAGCCACCTTTAGGGGAGAAAAAATTCTAGATCTAGTACACACATATATTTGGGGACCAGCCAAATTGCCCTCACCGGGGGGGAAGAGATTTATGATGACTATCATTGATGATTGGTCTTGGTATTCCAGGGTGTAATTTTTGAAAAACAAGTTAGAAGCTCAGGATTGTTTTAGAAAATATAAAACATGGAGCGAAAAACTCCATGAAACTCTAATCAAGAGAGTAAGGAGTGACAATGGTGGAGAGTATACTTCTAACCAGTTTGAGGATATTCTGAGCGAAGATGGAGTTCAACACCAAAAGACAATTCCAAAAAACCTAGAACAAAATGGGGTAGCTGAACGATTAAATAGGACTCTAGGTGATAGTGCTAGAAGTATGTTGTCGGATAAGAAGATAAGAAAATGTTTTGGGCAGAAGCATTGAACTGCGCTAATTACCTCAAAAATAGAGTTCTTACCTCAACCATAAAAGATCAAACACCTTATGAGAAATGGACCGCCCGAAAACCAGACATATCTCACTTAGAGGTTTTCGACAGTCAAGTATTCAGTCTAGATACTGATCGGTCCAATTGGAAGCTAGATCCTAAAGGAAAACCAAGATTTTTTATCAGGATATGATGAGGATGTTGAAGGATATAGAGTTTAGGATCTAAAAAGGGATGATATAATCTTAGTAAAACATCTATTAGTTATGGATGAAGGAAAGTCCGTGGATCCCTTCAAGTATACAAAGTCAATAAAAATCAGATTTGAGTAAGAATATTTCGATGACTTTGAGCTTTCTAACTATCCAGGTTTTAGAGAAGATGACATTCTTGCAGGTACAAATCAGACCGAAAGGACTCGGCTGTGGAAACTCCAGTGACAACTCTACCCGAAATAGATGACGTGATGGAAATTGCTTCGGAATCAAGGGATAGGGGAGAAGCCGAGATTGTTCGAAAAAACCCACGAGAACCATCTATTCCGCCAACAGATTTTGAGGGGGGAAGGAGAAGTAGCAAAAGATTACAAGAAAAACAAGTTAATAACAAGGTAACAAACTATCTCATCAAGATGAACCTCAAACTTATGGAGAGGCGATGACTTGTCCAGAAAGGAACCGGTGGAAGACAGCCATCAATGAGGAGATGGCCTCAATTATGGTAGCTGATACTTGGGAGCTGGTGGACTGTCCACCTAACTGAAAACCAATCGGTTGTAAGTGGGTTTTCAAATTAAAACTGAACCCGGATAACACCATTGAGTGTTACAAAGCCCGATTACTGGCAAAAGGATTTACAAAAAAAGAAAGAATCGACTACGAGGAAACCTTTGCCCCGGTGGTCAGATTTCCCTCCGTCCGCATACTTCTCAGTCTAGCAACAGCGGAAGACATAGAGGTGCACCAGATGGACATCAAGACAACCTTTTTGCATGGAGAATTGGAAGATGAGATCTTCATGCGATAACCCGAAGGATTTGTGGAGGAAGGAGAGGAGAGAAAGGTATGCTGGATGATTAAATCTCTTTATGGTTTGAAACATACGCCTCGACAGTGGAATAAGAAACTTGATGAGTTTCTTACTGGTCTGGGATATTTCCGGATCAGCTCAGATCACTCAATCTATGTTATTGAAGATGAGGAAGGTATTATACTTATTGCAATTTATGTTGATGATTTGCTTGTTATAAGTAAACCAATGGAAAAAATTAATAAACTGAAAACCGATCTTAAGGGGAGATTTGAAATGAACGATATGGGGGAAGCAAAATATACTTTGGGAATTCAAGTAGAGAGAGACCGAAAAAGAAATATTATAAGATTGACTCAAAAGGAAGCAATAGGGAACATGCTTGAAGAATTTCAGATGGATAAAGCTAATAGTTGTACAACTCCAATGGAGTTCAAGAAGGGAAGTGAGGGGAGTGAGGAAGAAGGAGTCATAGTCTTAGACGAGGAATTATCTCCTTAAGAAAAGAAGTTCATGCCGACTATTTTTTACAGGCAAAAAGTGGGAAGTCAAATCTATTTTATAAATTGTACCCGACCAGATTTACCTGCAGGAGTGCTGAGTAGAAGTCTAAATGCTCCCACTAAGAGGGATTGGGAGGCAGCTAAGTGAGTCCTTAGATATTTGATAGGAACTAGAGATCTATGGTTGCATTTGGGTGGGGAGAATACTGACATCACTACTTGGAGTGATGCCAGTTAGAGTGATGCTCCGATGAGGAGATGCACTTATAGATATGTATTATATGTGGGTGATGGGGCTTGATGTTGGAGTAGCAAACAACAAAAATTTATTACTTAGTCCACCATGGAGGCTGAGTATATGGCCTCTTGCTCTGCTATAAAAGAATTGATGTGGGTCAAGTCTTTGCTTGTTGAGCTTGGTCACCTTAAGAGTGGTGTGCATTATTTTTTTTGTGATAATCAGGCAACAATCGCTATTTCTGCCAATCCTAAACATCATTTTAAAGCCAAACACATGGACATTACACTCAGCTTTGTTAGAGAGAAAGTAGAAAAGAAAATAATCTGTTTAGAATACCCACCAGATAGTGAGATGGTAGCAGATATGATACCCCAAACCTGTGCCTTCCCCTAAGCTAATTTTTTGCAGGGAGAAGTGTGGTCTGAAATAAAAGATTGACTAGAAAATAACGGGGGTGTAGAAATTAATGGTCCATTTAAAGTTTTTTCTTGGTCTAAATAGAAATATAGTTCATTTAACTTCAACTGTTTACAGGAGACATAGATCCAGTAATGTAAAAGTACGGATTACGCTAAGAATAAGAAACCAATGCCGCGCATTTTTTTCTTTAGTGAAACGAATACCGCCCGTGTATTTATTATGGCTACGATTAAATGTAAATTTATTCAGACGGCCAAAATTAATGTCAAGATCGCGGAAGGTGATTTCAGTGGTTTTTGGTCATCGCCACATCGGATGACACTTGGCGGAATGACATTGGATCGTGGCATCTTCGAGGATTAATGGAGCGAATCCGGACATACCACGTGTCGACATTTAGGCCATGTCGTACAGTGTTTGTACCAAAAGTACACCGGCAGCTGTACTTTTGTGTACGGAACTGTAATCTGATTGGCTCTGTAATCAGTAGATAGAGTATGTGACAGAGATATGACTTAGAAAAATTAGGAGATAGGACCGACTCTCCCAGAGAGCTTCCGTACTAAAGGTCAAATTTGACCCTCCATAACTTACTGCTCATGTGAGCAAATTCAGAGATTCTTTTTGCTATCGACTCAGGAAAGTCTTGATTTTACGAGGTGAAGGTGGTTAGAGTTATTGTCTACCAGGGTGGCAGTTGCTTTTGCTAAAACACAACGGGGTCAGGGTTATCCTAGAGGCTTCTTGGAAGCTGTCCACTCTGAGGACTTAAAGAGGTCTCGAAGTTACAGGTTATGGGCCCACCCTCAAGGGTACTAATCTTTATTGGAACTGGCTTCATATACTGGGAAAGTATGATGATAGGAGCTCTATGCAAAAAAAGGTTTTGGGGGATAGTGAGTGGTCGGTTCGGACGTCGATCAAGTCTTAGAATCCCCCCAGGGTTTGGAGGAAGCAAATTCACCAGGAAAGAGGATCCACCTTCAACGGAGGAAACAAAGAAAAGAGAGGTGGTGGAAAAAAGAAAGGAGAAGGAGACGACCACAAAAATAACAACTAGTTCGACATTCATGTCACCTATTTCGAGGAACGAGGAGAATGATACTGAAACCTGGGAATTCAACAATATGGCGGCAAAGCACTTCATCCTACGCCATCTCACTTAAGGACTTGCATGTCCTCATTTGCAAGTAGAAAAGGCATCCGATCTTTGGATGGCTCTCATAGAGATGTACCGAAGTAGTACGATACAGTGTTGAAAAGAGGTAATTAATAGCTCACTTCCCTATTTTAGTTTTGTTTTAAAGAAAGAGAGTGAGGATCAAAGGCGCGCCATGGCTGCCGCCATATTTAGAAAGTGGCAGTTTTTGCAGTTAAGGGTATTTTACTTAAATGATGCCTAAGTCTAGATTTGAACCTGTGACCTCTAGATTCTCTATAGCCTAACGCCTTAACCATTAAAGCGTTACGAAACGATACACGTGACGGGTTTCATAAATATGTAAACATTAACGTAACAGCTAATTAACAGCAGACTAACCAAAAGGAGCAATTTCTACATGTACGCGAATCTGAACCGTGTAAAATATGTTTTGATCGGACGGCCGGTATTATAGCCGCCACGCGAAGTGAGCTCTTTGGCGGCATACGGAGATAGCGTCACGCGGTGCCACGTGGCGCCATATTATTTGATACCGGAGAAGATGGGAGGAGGAACCATGGCTTCCGATATGACGGGTGTCACCTTGTAGACCTTGTCGTACAATGGTCGTACAATAAGTATATCGCCCATTGTACCTTCTTCTACTTTATAGTGTTCTTATTGGAATAGGGTTTAGTAGTAGGTAGTCATGAGTAGGCAGACCGAGACTTAGTAATATTTAGGTACCTCTCTCTCTAAGAGAGCTTGTAGATATAAAGGTCATCTTTGACCAGCCATAACTTACTGCTCGGGTGAGCAAATTCAGTGATTCTTTTTGCGTTTGACTCAGGGGAGTCTTTTCCTCACAAGGGAGAGAGTGGTCAGATTATTTGTGAGCTTGGGCGGCGCTTATTCAGCGGGAAAGTAGAAGGGGCAAATATTATCCTAGAGGCTTTACATAGGCTGCTCATTCTGTGGGTCAATGGAGACCACAGAATTTCATACAGCAACAACAGTTGGCTGATCAGAAAGTTAAGGAGTATGTATACAAAGGGGGGAAGAAGTTGGATTTTTCCAATTAGCTTGCTACACTCTTCATAGAGCTAGAGTGTGCGGGAAAAGATTTTAGTTAAATAGAAAAGGTTAACTGTCTAGTGATGAAATTACCCGATGAGTTCGAGAACATAGTCAACCGTGTGTAGGACTTGCCAGACTCAAGGTGGATATGGAACTTAGTGGTAGGGATGATTCTCGTTCGGGAGAATACGATTGAGATCCGAAGGGGAGGAAAAAGTGGCTAAGCCTTGGCAACTGCGACCGATTGGAGGAACAAGGATTCCCGAAAATTGGTTGGAAACTATAGGGGGAGGGAGCAAAAAAATCAGACCGACTTGTTCAAACCAAGAGCTCCCAAAGGTTTATGTCTTTTTTGTAAGAAACCGGAGCACTATATGGCAGAGTGCACTAAGCTAACCGAGCTTCAGTTAAAGGAGGGGAAAACCGGTGATACCCCGAGAAGAAAGAAAAAGGCCCTTGTGACACAGGTACATGAGGCAAAATCCGAGGACGATGACGATGAGCTCCTATTGGATAAGGAGTTGGAGGAGTAAAACGAGGTCAAAATTCCACGAAGGCATAAATGTACTTAGGGTGGATGGAAAGGTGAAGTATGCCGGATCATAGATTTTGGTGCCTCCATGCACATGTATAAGGATTAGCACGTGTTCACTAGATAAAAAAGATTCCCATCGTAGAGAAAGAGTACGGGGAAAGGAGGATAGTCACCTATACTCTTGTAGGATCGGTAGATTTGAAAGTGTTAGTACAAGGAAAAACATCCATAGTAACATTCTCCGATGTATTGTTTATTCCGAAGCTGAACAAAAACCTCATCTCTAAATATGTATTAGATGATAAAGGTTTTTTTACTAGCACTAGGGAAAGAGTCTTTACTGCTATTTTTGAGGAGGATGTCTATTTCATTGCTGAGAAAGGTAGCCATGGGATGTTTAGGCTGGTTTTAAGTAATCAAACGAAGAATTTTTATTTAGCTGGTGTTCATGATATTATGATGTGGCATAAGAGGATTGGGCATGTGAATCTAGATAAGTTAAAAGGGATGAAAAAGATGGGAGTGGTGGAAGGTATTCAGTTTAGTGAGAGTGATAATATAAGTGATTGTAGTGGATGTGCTCAAGGTAAAACACAAAGATTACCCTTTCCTAAAAGAGCCACCTATAAGGGAGAAAAAATTCTAGATCTAGTACACACAGATATTTGGAGACCGGCTAGAGTGCCCTCATCAGGGGGGAAGAGATTTATGATGACTATCACTGATGATAGGTCTCGGTATTCCCGGGTGTATTTTTTGAAAAACAAGTCAGAAGCTCAGGATTCTTTCAGACAATATAAAGCATGGAGTGAAATACTCCATGAAACTCTAATTAAGAGAGTAAGGAGTGACAATGGTGGAGAGTATACTTCTAACCAGTTTGAGGATTTTCTGATGGAAGATGGGGTCCAACACCAAAAGAAAGTTCCAAAAAACCCGGAGCAGAATGGGGTGTTGTTCCGCGACCACTGGAGCAGGTGGAGCAGCAGTAGTAGTAGTAGAAGTAGACATAATTCAACACAGAAGCTTACCAAGAATCCTATCAAACAGTTGTTTTCTACAGCTCAATTAAGTTGCCACAATGGTCCAAAAACAGCTTCAAACTATATCACGGTATAATTTATCACAAAGTGTGACAACTCCCAAAGTTTCAGCACAATTGATCCAACATACACCAAGATATGCAACTCAGAAGTTTCCTAGAAACAGTTTGCAGATTACACAATCTGGAAGTCTGGATACAAAAACACATTCTAAGTCCTAACTCTTATACTCTTAGTGAGTATCTACTTTTAGTTGTCCTATTACATAGTGATGTACCGCCGATACAGGTGTTCCTAAGAGATATGTCAAAATATAAAACTACCACTGAGATCAAATTACTCCTAATCACGCTAAAACTAATTTACGACTGTATAACTAATTTTACTGAGAATCCGTACTAAGTTTTTGTACAAATACTCGCCGCCGGCTAGTAACGTTTTATCGGATATGTCCACTCAGTTGTTGTAAAGATATATGTTGATAAGTCATCTGAGAATTTCGTCAGTTGAATCGATCATGTTCAACCGTAGCAGCGCAGTCCAGTTCCTGATTACATTCGACTATCTGCAGCTTCGCAACAACTGCGTTGTCTCATACCAAAAATAGCCGCATTTGCGTTTGTCTTGTTACGTCGCAGGATGCGTTCGTCCGTACGAACCAAATCAAGAATGAACTGCAACTGCGTTGTTCCAATAATGGTGTCGGTACCATTAAAACATTCACTGTGCTTTAAGTGACGACGTGTGTCCCTATAGGTTTTGTTTCCTGCCGTCCTATAAATTTTTTGAGACTTAAGATCTCAAAAACCAACACTCCCCTGAAGCTTTAGACTCATTATGCCAACGCAGCTGCGATGTCGAACTAGCGCAGCATCGCAGCAAAGCAACGTAGCAATTTTAGCAAGTCACCTAGTCCCACTACATCCCTACTGTCGGACTAGCGCAGCATGGCATTATAGCAGTGTAGCAACTCAGCTATTCACTTAATCGTACTGCATCCCTACAATAGTTCAATTTAGAAGCAGGAAGAGCTTTAGTGAGCATGTCTGCAATTATTTTAGCATATGGTAAAGAACATAATTTAATCACTCTAGAGAACACTGTTTCTCTTACAAAGTGTAATCTTACATCCATGTGCTTGCTTTTGAAGTTGTGACTCGGGTTAGAGGCAATGGCAATGGCAGCCTGGTTATCACACCAGATCACATGTGGACCAACTTGCATGTATCCTAGCTCTTGCAACATGGATTTCACCTATAAGAGTTTTTTGAGGGCCGAGCTTGCTGCCATATATTCTGACTCCATTGTTGATTGTGCCGTGACCTTTTGGAGTTTGCTGCTCCAACAGCAAGTCGCGTTCCCAATTTGCATTAGAAATCCCGTGGTGGATTTTCGGCTTAGCATGTCGCCATAGCTTGCATCACTCCATGTTTGCAGCTTCACTTCTCCTCCACCTAGTGTGAGTTTGAAGTCTTTGGTTCCTGCCAAGTATTTTAAAACTCTTTTTGCGGCATCACGGTCAGATTTCTTCGGATTCTCTAGACTACTGCTCAGGTACCCAACTGCTGCAGCAATGTCCAGACGGGTACTGTTCATGAAATATATTAGACTTCCCACTTTCTGTCTGTAAGGTATTAAAGCCATAGGATCATCCTCCCCTGGCTCAAAATTTTCACTGACAATAACACCCGGTTCTGTTTCTTCCCCTTCTAACTTATGCGGAAATTCTATTGGTGTTACACTTCCTTTTACCCCCCGCATTCCATATTCATCTAACATGTTCTCAATAGCTTCCTTTTGAGTCAATTTTATTAATCTGTTTATTCTGTCCCTCTCTACCTGGATGCCCAAAACATGTTTTGCCTCACCGAGGTCTTTCATCTCGAACCGTGAGTTTAAAGCAATTTATATTTTGTTGATTTTTGCCATTGATTTGCTAACTAGTAGTAAATTATCTACATACACTTCTATGTACACTATTCCATTCTTACCTTTTAAAACATAGACATAGTGATCAGAGCTTATCCTTTTAAATCCTAAACTAGTTAAGAATTCATCAAGCTTTAAATTCCATTGCCTTAGGACCTGTTTTAGGTCGTACAAAGATTTTAGCAGTTTGCATACTAAGCGTTCTTTTCCTGGTTCTGCATACATTTGAGGCTGCTGCATGTAAATGGTCTTTTCAAGTTCTCCATGAAAAAAGGCCGTCATTACATCCATCTGATGTATTTCCATATCATCTATAGCAGCTAGAGATAGCAAAATCCTAACTGTCGAAAATCTTACAACTGGAGAAAAAATTTCTTCAAAATCAATTCCTTCTTTTTGATTATATCCTTTTGCAACAAGTCTAGTCTTATGTCGTTCAATGGTGTTATTTGGATTTGACTTCACCTTGAATACCCATTTGCTACCAATCGCTTTTCGATCCGGAGGAAGGTCCACAAGCTCCCATGTCTGAGCCTCCATGATCGACTTCATTTTATCGTTTGCCGCCTCAATCCACTGATTCCGCTCCAGTGATGAGAAGGCTTCCCGGATGGACAGAGACTCCCCTGAGGCTGCCGAGTAGGCGAAGTGAGAGCTTGCTTGGAGGCGGCTACTGGATCTTCTTCCCCCTGGAAATTCTGAGGCTGAAACTGTCGAATCCCTTGCGCTACGTTGGTTGCGCTGGTTGCGATCTGTAGGCAGTGACTGTTGGTTTGTTTCCTGGTCGTTGCGCTTGTTGCGATCTGTAGGCAGTGACTGCTCTCGGTCCGCTTGTTGCGAAGCTCGATTATGTTCTGAATCCTGCGTAAATATTGGTGAATGTTGCATCGGTGGAACAATATTTTGAATGCAATCTAGAATGACATAATCCTGTACTTTCTGCTGCCTCTACTGCTCTGTCATTTTAAATAAGTCTATCGAGTCTAGTTCATCTTTGACAACTATGTTTCTTGCTACAATTATTTTCCGCCTCTCAAATACAAAGACTCTATAGCCTTTAGAATGATCATCATACCCTAACAAAATGCGCGGCAACCCCATAGGTTCCATTTTCCATTTATCTGTAGACGTATCCAAAATAAAGCATTTACATCCAAAAACTTTGAAATGACTGACATCCGATTTTCTACCCGTCCATATTTCGTAAGGAGTTGTTGCTATTGATTTTGAACTTATCCTATTTTTGATATAAACTGCACAGTTTAACGCTTCAGCCCAGAATTTCGGATCCACGTTCTTATCCACAAGCATGGACCTAGAGCTTATTGTAATAGTTCTATTTAGTCTTTCCGAGACCCCATTTTGTTCCGGAGAGTATGGAACAGTTAGTTTGTGAGTTATACCTTCCTTGAGTAAGAAGTTTTCAAACTCTTTTGAAGAGAATTCCCCGCCATTGTCCGATCTGAGCTCCAAAATCGGCAACCGTGTAGTTTCTCCGCACACACTTTGTAGTGTTGAAAATGAGTGAAGACTTCACTCTTAGCCTTCATGGAGTAGACCTTAGTAAACCTTGAAAAATCATCAGTAAATGTAACCATATATTTCATCCCCCGGCAGATGGTACTTTTGCAAGGCCGAAAACATCATAATGAATAAGCTGCAAAAGTTTAGTAGTTTTATGCTCAGACTCTTGAGGAAATGGTAATCTGTGTATTTTTCCTAGTGCACAACCATCACACGTTTTAGGTGTCTGATTTGACAGAGTGACTTCTTCTATTTTGCCAGCATTAACCATCTTTTTCAAACTGTCATAGTTCACATGGCCTAATCTTTTATGCCAAAGCTCATCTGAGGATAATGCACCGGAATACAAAACATCATTTTCTTTATTATCGGGCATATTCATTCGATTCATTTTGCTGGCATCTCTAGTTCCTGTAACTGCAATTTTTCCATTTTTGCTAACATCTTGCTTGCCATGTTTCAAATTGACCTCAAACCCTTTACTTTCTACCAAAGAAGTTGAAAACAATTTTTTCTTAAAATCTGGTACATAGAGAACATTATGAAGAGTTCTTTCAACTGCCTTGCCTTGTTCATCAACTAGCAAGGAGACATCACCTACAGCCCGTGTTTGCACACTCATTCCACATGGATAGTAGATATTTTTCTCCTGTGTTGATTTCAGATTTTTAAAAACTGCCTTGTTCCAACACATGTGGGCCGACGCTCGCGTGTCCTTTATCAAAAAACAGAGTGATCACATCATCTAGTCAAAGTTGCAGAAAAACAGTTTGCCAGAACTTTGATTAAACAGACTAACTTCACAATGAAGTAAAACACAGACCATGCATTCAATAGACCTGCAACTCTGTGAAAATATAAATAATGTAGAGAGAAACACACACGCAGAGTTTCAAACAATTCTGCGAATAGATCTAAGAGCAATTCTCAGATAAAATTACCAAAAATCCCCATAAACAGTTTTGGTCCAAAAAGTTCTTTAAGTCCAAAAATGACGAAGTCCTACAAATATACACTAGAGCTCACTACTAAACGTACGGAGGCATACCAGCCGTACGTAACCCGAATACTTATTGACATGTCAATATGAATAGATCTACACTAATACCTAATACACATAGGACAAAACATTGTTGCAAATATTTACAAACCTTACAAATTTCATCAAACGAATCTGGACCGTCTAAGATAAATATCATGTGATGGACGCGATTTCGCGTCCCACTTAATTACTTTTTCACGTCCCTTTAATTTTCCTCGTACATCTACTCCCCCAATCCGCAAACCATTCGAACCACGACATGTCCACTCAGTTGCTGTAAAGTTATATGTCGATATGTCATCTGAGAATCTCATCGGTTGAATCGATCATATTCAACCGTAGCACCACAGTCCAGTTTAAGATTACATTCGGCTATCTGCAGCTTCGCAGCAGCTGCGTTGTCTCATACCAAAAATAGCCGCATCTGTGTTTGTCTTGTTGCGTCGCAGGCTACGTTCATCCATACCAACCAAATCAAGAATGAACCGCAGCTGCGCTTGTTTCATCTGCGTCGCAGCTGCGCTGTTCCAATGATGGTGTCGGTACCATTAAAACATTCACTATGATTTAAGTGACGACGCGTGTCCCTATAGGTTTATTTTCCTGCCGTCCTATAAATTTGTTGAGACTTAAGCCTTCAATAACCAACATGGGGTAGCTGAAAGGTTTAAAAGAATACTAAGTAATAGACTAGAAGTATGTTGTCGGATAAGAAGATAGGAAAAAGGTTTTGGGCAAAAGCAATGAATTGTGCTAATTACCTCAAAAATAGAGTTCTTACTTCAGCTATAAAAGATCAAACACCTTATAAGGGATGGACATGCCGGAAACCAGACATATCTCACTTAAAGGGTTTCGGCAGTCAAGTATTCAGTCTAGATACAGATCGGTCTAGTTGGAAGCTAGATCCTAAAGGAAAACCGGGATACTTATTAGGATATGACGAAGATGTTATAGGATATAGAGTTTATGATCTAAAAAGGGAAGATATAATTTTAGTAAAACATCTAGTAGTTATGGATGAAGGAAAGTCTGTGGATCCCTTCAAATATACGAAGTCAATAAAAATCAGATTTGAGTCAAAAAATTATGATGACTTTGAGTTTCCTAACTATCCAGGTTTTGGAGAAGATGACATACTTGCATGTACAAATAAGACCGAAAAAGACTCGGCTGTGGAAACTCCAGTGACAACTCTACCCGAAGCGAAAGACGTGGTGGAAATTGATTCGAAATCAAGGGATAGGGGAGAAGCCGAGTTTGTTCGAAAGAATCCACGAGAACCATCTATTTCAGCCTCAGATTTTGAGGGGGGAAGGAGAAGTAGCAAAAGATTGCAAGAAAAACAGGTTAATAACAAGGTAACTAAACTATCTCATCAAGATGAACCTCAAACTTATGGAGAGGCGATGATTTATCAAGAAAGAAATTGGTGGAAGACAGCCATCAATGAGGAGATGGCCTTAATTATGGCAGCCGATACTTGGGAGCTGGTGGATTGTCCACCTAACCGAAAACCAATCGGTTGTAAGTGGGTTTTCAAATTAAAACTAAGCCCGGATATCACAATCGAGCGCTACAAGGCCCGACTAGTGGCAAAGGGATTTACACAAACAGAGGGAATTGACTACGAGGAAACCTTTGCCCCGGTAGTCAGATTTCCCTCTGTCCGCATACTTCTCAGCCTGGCAGCAGATGAAGACATGGAAATGCACCAGATGGACATCAAAACAGCCTTTTTGCATGGAGAATTGGAAGAGAAGATCTTCATGGCAGCTGATTAAATCTCTTTATGGATTGAAACAGGCGCCTCGACAGTGGAATAAGAAACTTGATGAGTTTCTTACTGGTCTGGGATATATCCGGATCAGCTCAGATCACTCAATCTATGTTTTCGAAGATGAGGAAGGTTTTATATTTATTGCAATTTATGTTGATGATTTGCTTGTTTTAAGTAAATCAATGGAAAAAATTAATAAACGGAAAACCGATCTTAAGGGGAGATTTGAAATGAAGGATACGGGGAAGCAAAATATATTTTGGGAATTCAAGTAGAGAGAGACCGAAAAAGAAAAATTATAAGATTGACTCAAAAGGAAGCAATAGGGAACATGTTTGAAAAATTTCAAATGGATAAAGCTAATAGTTGTACAACTCCAATGGAGTTGAAAAAGGGAATGGAGGGAAGTGAGGAAGAAGGAGTCATAGTCTTAGACGAGGAATTATGTCTTGAAGAACAAAAGTTCATGCAGACTATTCCTTATAGACAAGTAGTGAGAAGTCTAATCTATTTTATGAATTGTACCCGGCCAGATTTAGTTGCAGCTGTAAGAGTGCTGAGTAGAAGTCTAAATGCTCCCACTAAGAGGGATTGGGAGGCAGCTAAGAGAGTCCTTAGAAATTTGATAGGAACTAGGGATCTATGGTTGCATTTGGGTGGGGAGAATACTGACATCACTACTTAGAGTGATGCCAGTTATGGTGATGCTCCGATGAGGAGATGCACTTTTGGAAATGTATTATATGTGGGTGATGGGGCTTGATGTTGGAGTAGCAAACAACAAAAAGTTATTGCTCAGTCCACCATGGAGGCTGAGTATATGGCCTCTTGCTCTGCTGTTAAAGAATTGATGTGGGTCAAGTCTTTGCTTGGTGAGCTTGGTCACCTTAAGAGTGGTGTGCAAATTTTTTTTTGTGATAATCAGGCAACAATCGCTATTTCTGCCAATCCTAAACATCATTTTAAAGCCAAACACATGGACATTAGACTCAACTTTGTTAGAGAGAAAGTAGAAAACAAGATAATCAGTTTAGAGTACAGACCAGATAGTGAGATGGTAGCAGATATGATGACCAAACCTGTGCCTTCCCCTAAGCTAATTTTCTGCAGGGAGAAGTGTGGTCTGAAATTAAAGATTGACTAGAAAATAAAGGGAGTGTAGAAATTAATGGTACGTTTAAAGTATTTTCTAGGTCTAAATAGAAATATAGAAAGAAGGCGAGGCAGTCTAACTCTAACTTCTCTCTCCAATTCTCAAACTTGTCGCAATCACTGAGAAATTGGAGAGGAAGCTAGAGCCATAGCTACCTAGGCTATCCAGAGGTTTACGGGAAATATCTATTTGTTTATTTACCGTTAGGGGTTAATTTACTAAAAGGATATATGCTGCCCCCAGTATATGATCCTGGTACCTGCAGGATGGTAAGCACCCGCTAGCCGGTAGCCTTATCCGTTAACTTTATAGCTATTGTTAAGTACTATAGGGTTTGATATTCATTTAGTCATTGCCACGTAGGATAATTCATTTAACTGAAACTATTTACGAGATACATAGATCCAGTGATGTAAAAGAACGGATTACGGTACGGATAAGAAATGAATACCGCGCATTTGATTCTTAATCGAAACGAATACCGCGTAGGTATTTACTACGGCTACAATTGAATCTGAATTTAATCGGACAGCCGAAATGAATGTCGAGATCGCGGAAGAGGATTTTGGCGGTTTTTGTTCATCACTACATCGGATGACACGTGTTGGAACAACATTGGATCGCGGTATCTCCGAGGATCAAGGGAGCAAATCTTGATATACCCTGTGTCGACATTTAGGCTATGTCCTAAAATGTCCGTACAGAATGTACACCGACAGCTATACTTTTGTGTACGGAAGTGTAATATGATTGGCACCGAACATCAGTAGATAGAGTCTGTGAGAGAGATAGGACTTAGAAAAATTAGGAGATAGGACCTTCTCTCCCAGAGAGCTTCTGTACAAAAGGTCAACTTTGACCCTCCATAACTTACTGCTCAGCGGAGCAAATTCAGAGATTCTTTTTGCTATCCACTCAAGGAAGTCTTGCCTTCACATGGGTTAAAGTGGTTAGAGTATTTGTCTGCCAAGGTGGCAATTGTTATTGCTGAAACACAAAGGGGTCAAGGTTATCCTAGAGGCTTCTTGGAAGCTGTCCATTCTGAGGACTTATAGAGGTCTCAGAGTTTCATGACTAGGAGCCATGGATCTAGCTCCCTTTCAAGCCTTCAATGACTACAACAATTTTGGGGGTTTGGTGAGGGGAGTTAGAGGCAGACTACCTCAACTCTTTTTCTATCCCAATACAGACCTAAAAAATACTCAAATATCAACAACACCCAAATGTGGTTAGACACCAACATGGCTGCCAAAAAATTCATTCTGAGACACCTCACTCAAGCTTTAGCAACTCCGCACCTTCACGTTTAGAAGGCCGAGGAGTTGTGTGTGAGTTTGATAGAGATCTATAGAGGTGGTAGGATTCAGCAGCTCCAATTTGCAAAGCAAAAATTTGGAAATTAGACTAAAAAAGGGGGAAAGATGTTAGGCTACAATAATGATCGTTCAAGTTTATATATAGAGATTGAGAGTGCCGAATGGACAAGTACAATGAAAATGAAAGTTAACACTCTCATCATGAAGTTACTCAACGAGTATGAGAACATAGTGTACCGAGTATAAGAAATGACTGATAGTTCATGGAAGTGGAATACAGTGGTCCGCATGATACTTGTGCAAGAGAACACGATTGAGATCAAGAGAAGAGGTAAGAGCATTTAAGCTCTAGCCGCCGAAGGGGACAGGTGGAGACAGGACCCGAAAAAGATATACAAAAGAGAAAGAGTTTAGCCAGGAGGACTAAGGCCCCCAAAGGGCTTTTGACATTTTTGCAAAAAGTCAGGAAAGTACACGGATTGTGTCAAGTTGTCGGAGCTAAGGCTCTAAGAGAACCCTGGAAGGGGTTTTTTCGGAGCGAAGACAAGGCCACTTGTGGTCACAAAAGTAGGAGAAATCGACGACGAGTCCTCTTAAGAGGATGGGGAGCTTTTTCTTGTTGAGAGTCTGGAGGAGAAGGAGATCCCTCGGAGACAAAAGTATGCCATTGGAGAAATTCGGGAAGCTTCAGAAGAAGGATGGATCATCGACACAGGTACATCTATACATATGAGTCGTGACAAGGACCTCTTTACTAAGCTAAGGAAAATTCCTACTGTAGAAATAGAGTATGGGGATGGAAGAGTGGTTACAACAGATCTAGTGGGATCACTAGACCTGAAAGTCTTAGTAGAGGGTAAAACTTTTATACTCACTTTCTCACATGTGCTCCATATTCCTCAGCTGAGTAAAAATCTTGTCTCTACATGTGTGTTACATGACAAAGAGTTTGATTCCTTCACTAGGAAGGGAGTATTTACAGCCAAGTATGGGGATGAAGTTTACTTTACTGCAGACAAGGGTAGCCAAGGAATGTTTAGGCTTAACTTGAGTAATGAAAAGAAGAGTGCTAACTATGTTGGTGTCCCAAAGTTGATGATATGGCATAAGTGGTTGGGTCATGTGCATTTTCATAGACTGAGGGAAATGAAGAAGCTTGGTGTAGAAGAAGTCATTCACTAAGGGGAGAAAAGGTACTAGATGTGATCCACACAGATATCTGGGGACCAACAAGGGTACCCTTAGTTGGAGGGAAGAGGTATATGTTGACAATTATTAATGACAGGTCTAGATACTTTAGAGTTTATTTCCTAAAAACAAAGTCTGAAACACCAACTTACTTCAAAGAGTATAAAGGTTGGAGTGAGAAACAGCATAGAACCCCCATTAAGAGAATAAAGAGTGATAATGGGGGAGAATATACCTCTAACCGGTTTGAGGAATACTTAAGAGATGAGGGAGTTCAACACCAAAAAATTGTACCACATAATCTGGAACAAAATGGGGTAGAAGAGAGGTTAAACCGAACACTTGGAGATAGTGTATGCAATATGTTGGCTGATATGAAAAAAAGGAAAGAGATTTTGGGCAGAAGCCATGAACTGTGCCAACTACATTAAGAAAAGAGTCCTTACCTTAGCAGTCAAAGGTATGACACCTTATGAGAGATGGGTTGGAAAGTAACCGGATATCTCTCACCTTAAAGTATTTGGTAGCCAAGTTTACAATTTAGATACGGATAAGAAAAACTGGAAATTTGATGCTAAGGGAAAACTCGGATATAATGTGGGATATGATGAGGATGTCAAGGGACATAGAGTCTATGACTTAGCAAAGCAACATATCATTCTAGTCAAACAATTAATTGTCATGGATGAAGGAAAGTCAATTGACGCCTTCAAATATACCAAAAAGATAAGAATCAGGTTTGAGTTCGAAAGTGAGGAGAACTCTAATTTTCCCAAAAAAAATATGAGTAAGAAAGTGATTGCACATTCAAGGGAGATCTTGAAACTTTAAGACCTTCATAAGTCCTCAGAGTGGACAGCTTCCAAGAAGCCTCTAGGATAATCCTGACCCCTTTGTGTTTCATCAAAAACAACCGCCACCCTGGTAGACAAAAACTCTGACCACCTGCACCCTTGTGAAAACAAGACTCCCCTGAGTCGATAGCAAAAAGAATCTCTGAATTTGCTCCCCTGAGCAGTAAGTTATGGAGGGTCAAAGTTGACCTTTTGTAAATAAGCTCTCTGGGAGAGAGGGTCCTATCTTCTACTTTTTCTAAGTCCTATCTCTCTCACAAACTCTATCTACTGATGTACGGAACCAATCAGATTACAGTTCCGTACGCAAAAGTACAGTTGCCGGTGTACTTTTTGTATGGACACTGTACGACATGGCCTAAATGTTGACACGTGGTATATCCGGATTCGCTCCCTTAATCCTCAGAGATGTCGCGCTCCAATGTCATTCCGCCACGTGTCATCCGATGTGGCTATGACCAAAAACCGCCCAAATCCTCTTCCGCGATCTCGGCATTCATTCGGACGTCCGATTAAATTCACATTTAATCGTATCCGTAGTAAATACATGCGCGGTATTCGTTTCGCTAAAGAAATGAATGCGGGGTGTTGATTTCTTATCCGTATCGTAATCCGTACTTTTACATTACCGGATCTAAGTATCCCGTAAACAATTACAGTTAAATGAATTATCCTACGTATTAATGTTTAATTAATTATCAAACCATATAGTATGTAACACTAACTCTAGACTTAATGGCTAAGGCTACCGGCTACTGGTTGTCTACCAACAGGTAGGTACCAGGATCAAATCGCGTTGCCGGCACATACCTTTTAGTAAAAAAACACTTAACTAATATATATTTTCGTAAACCTTTCGATAGCCTAGGTAGCCAAGGCTCTAGCTTCCTCTCCAATTTCTCAATGACTGCGACAAGTTTGAGAATTCGAGAGAGAAGTTAGAGGTAGACTGCCTTGCCTTCTTTCTATATTTCTATTTAGACCTAGAAAATACTTTAAACGTACCATTAATTTCTACACTCCTCTTATTTTCTAGTCAATCTTTAATTTCAGACCACACTTCTCCCTGCAGAAAATTAGCTTAGGGGAAGGCACAGGTTTGGTCATCATATCTGCTACCATCTCACTATCTAGTCTGTACTCTAAACTGATTATTTTTTTTTCTACTTTCTCTTTGACAAAGCTGAGTCTGATGTCCATGTGTTTGGCTTTAAAATGATGTTTAGAATTGGCAGAAATAGCGATTGTTGTCTGATTATCACAAAAAAAAAATTGCACACCACTCTTAAGGTGACCAAGCTCACCAAGCAAACACTTGACCCACATCAATTCTTTTACAGCAGAGCAAGAGGCCATATACTCAGCCTCCATGGTGGACTGAGCAATAACTTTTTGTTGTTTGCTACTCCAACATCAAGCCCCATCACCCACATATAATACATTTCCAAAAGTGCATCTCCTCATCGGAGCATCACCATAACTGGCATCACTCTAAGTAGTGATGTCAGTATTCTCCCCACCCAAATGCAACCATAGATCCCTAGTTCCTATCAAATTTCTAAGGACTCTCTTAGCTGCCTCCCAATCCCTCTTAGTGGGAGCATTTAGACTTCTACTCAGCACTCTTACAGCTGCAACTAAATCTGGCCGGGTACAATTCATAAAATAGATTAGACTTCTCACTACTTGTCTATAAGGAATAGTCTGCATGAACTTTTGTTCTTCAAGACATAATTCCTCGTCTAAGACTATGACTCCTTCTTCCTCACTTCCCTCCATTCCCTTTTTCAACTCCATTGGAGTTGTACAACTATTAGCTTTATCCATTTGAAATTTTTCAAACATGTTCCCTATTGCTTCCTTTTGAGTCAATCTTATAATTTTTCTTTTTCGGTCTCTCTCTACTTGAATTCCCAAAATATATTTTGCTTCCCCGTATCCTTCATTTCAAATCTCCCCTTAAGATCGGTTTTCCGTTTATTAATTTTTTCCATTGATTTACTTAAAACAAGCAAATCATCAACATAAATTGCAATAAATATAAAACCTTCCTCATCTTCGAAAACATAGATTGAGTGATCTGAGCTGATCCGGATATATCCCAGACCAGTAAGAAACTCATCAAGTTTCTTATTCCACTGTCGAGGCGCCTGTTTCAATCCATAAAGAGATTTAATCAGCTGCCATGAAGATCTCCTCTTCCAATTCTCCATGCAAAAAGGTTGTTTTGATATCCATCTGGTGCATTTCCATGTCTTCATCTGCTGCCAGGCTGAGAAGTATGCGGACAGAGGGAAATCTGACTACCGGAGCAAAGGTTTCCTCGTAGTCAATTCCCTCTGTTTGTGTAAATCTCTTTGCCACTAGTCGGGCCTTGTAGCGCTCGATTGTGATATCCGGGTGTAGTTTTAATTTGAAAACCCACTTACAACCGATTGGTTTTCGGTTAGGTGGACAATCCACCAGCTCCCAAGTATTGGCTGCCAAAATTAAGGCCATCTCCTCATTGATGGCTGTCTTCCACCGATTTCTTTCTTGATAAGTCATCGCCTCTCCATAAGTTTGAGGTTCATCTTCATGAGATAGTTTAGTTACCTTGTTATTAACCTGTTTTTCTTGCAATCTTTTGCTACTTCTCCTTCCCCCCTCAAAATTTGAGGCTGAAATAGATGGTTCTCGTGGATTCTTTCGAACAAACTCGGCTTCTCCCCTATCCTTTGATTCCGAATCAATTTCCACCACGTCTTCCGCTTCGGGTAGAGTTGTCACTGGAGTTTCCACAGCCGAGTCTTTTTCGGTCTTATTTGTACATGCAAGTATGTCATCTTCTCCAAAACCTGGATAGTTAGGAAACTCAAAGTCATCATAATTTTTTGACTCAAATCTGATTTTTATTGACTTCGTATATTTGAAAGGATCCACAGACTTTCCTTCATCCATAACTACTAGATGTTTTACTAAAATTATATCTTCCCTTTTTAGATCATAAACTCTATATCCTATAACATCTTCGTCATATCCTAATAAGTATCCCGGTTTTCTTTTAGGATCTAGCTTCCAATTGGACTGATCTGTATCTAGACTGAATACTTGACTGCCGAAAACCTTTAAGTGAGATATGTCTGGTTTTCGGGTGGTCTATTTCTCATAAGGTGTTTGATCTTTCATGGTTGAGGTATGAACTCTATTTTTGAGGTAATTAGCGCAGTTCATTGCTTCTACCCAAAACCTTTTTCTTATCTTCTTATCCGACAACATACTTCTAGCACTATCACCCAGAGTCCTATTTAATCCTTCAGCTACCCCATTCTGTTCCGGGTTTTCTGGAACTGTTTTTTGGTGTTGAACTCTAACTTCCCTCAGAAAATCCTTAAACTGGTTAGAAGTATACTCTCCACCATTGTCACTCCTTATTCTCTTCATCGAAGTTCCATGGAGTCTTTCGCTCCATGCTTTATATTGTCTAAAACAATCCTGAGCTTCGGACTTGTTTTCAAAAAATACACTCGGGAATACCGAGACCAATCATTAGTGATAGTCATCATAAATCTCTTCCCCCCCGATGAGGGCACTCTAGCCGGTCCCCAAATATCTGTATGTACTAGATCTAGAATTTTTTCTCCCTTATAGGTTGCTTTTTTAGGAAAGGGTAATCTTTGTGTTTTACCTTGAGCACATCCACTACAATCACTTATATTATCACTCTCACTAAACTTAATCCCTTCCACCACTCCCATCTTTTTCATCTCTCTTAACTTGTCAAGATTTACATGCCCAAGCCTCTTATGCCACATCATAATATCATGAACACCAGCATAATAAAGTTTCTTCTTTTCAAAACTTAAAACCAGCCTAAACATCCCATGGCTACCTTTCTCAGCAATGAAATAGACATCCTCCTCAAAACTAGTAGTAAAGACTCTTTCCCTAGTGCTAGTAAAAAAACCCTTATCATCTAATACGGATGTAGAGATGAGGTTTTTGTTTAGCTCAGGAATATACAATACATCGGAGAATGTTACTATGGATGTCTATCCTTCTACTAACACTTTCAAATCTACCGAACATACAAGAGTAGTGGTGACTATCCTCCCATCCCCGTACTCTATCTCTACGATGGGAATATTTCTTATCTTAGTGAACAGATGCCTATCCTTACACATGCGCATGGAGGCACCAGAATCTACAATCCAACCTGCTTCACCTTTCAATCCACAGTAAGCACATTTCTGCCTTCGTGGAATTTCGACCTCGGTTTTTGCCTCCAACTCCTCATCTAAAAGGAGCTCATCGTCCTTGTCCTCAGATTCCGCCTCATGTACCTGTGTCACAAAGGCCTTTTTCTTTCCTCTCGGGGTACCACCGGTCTGCCCCTCCTTTAACCGAATCTCGATTAGCTTAGTGCACTCTGCCATCTAGTGCCCAGGTGTCTTACAAAAATGACATAAACCTTTGGGAGCCCTTGGTCCAAACTCGTCGGTATGATTTTTCTGCTCCCTTCCCCCATAGTTTGCGACCGGTTTCCGGGAATCCTTGTTCTTGCAATCGGTTGCAGTTGCCAAGGCTTAACCAAACTTTCCTTCCCTTCGGATCTTAATTGTATTCTCCCGAACGAGAATCATCCCTACCACTGGTTCCATATCCACCTTGAGTCCGGCAAGTCCTGCACACGGTTGACTATATTCTCGAACTCATGGGGTAACTTCATTAGTAAACAATTAACCTTTTTTTTTTCACTAAAATCTTTTCCCGCACTCTCTAGCTCCATGAAGAGTGTAGCAAGCTCATTGCAAAAATCCAACATCTTCCCCCCTTTGTATACATACTCCTTAACTTTCTGATCAGCCAACTGTTGTTGCTGAATTGTACCACTTCGGTACATCTCTTTGAGAGCTATCCAAAGATCGGATACCCTTTCTACCTGCAAATGAGGACATGCAAGTCCTTGAGTGAGATGGCGTACGATGTAGTGCTTTGCCGCCATATTGTTGAAGTCCCAGGTTTAAGTATCATTCTGCTCGTTCCTCGGAATAGGTGACATGAATGTCGAACCAGTTGCTATTCGTGTGGTCGCCTCCTTCTCATTTCTTTTTTCCACCACCTCTCCTTCTTTTGTTTCCTCCGTTGAAGGTGCATCCTCTTTTTTGGTGAATCTGCTTCCTCCAAACCCTGGAGGAATTCCTAGACTTAATGGACTCCCCAACCGTCCACTCACTATCCCCCAAAACCTTTTATTGCATAGAGCTCCTATCATCATACTTTCCCAGTATATAAAGCCAGTTCCATTAAAGATTGGTACCCTAGAGGGTGGGCCCATAACATGAAACTCTGAGACCTCCATAAGTCCTCAGAGCGGATAACTTCTAACAAGCCCCTCGGATAATCCTGGCCCCTTTGTGTTTCAGAAAAAACAACTGCCACCCTGGTAGACAAAAACTCTGACCACCACCAACCTTGTGAAGGCAAAACTCCCCTGAGTCGATAGCAAAAAGAATCTCTAAATTTGCTCCCATGAGCAGTATGTTATGGAGGGTCAAACTTGACCTTTTGTACAAAAGCTCTATGGGAGAGAGGGTCCTATCTTCTATTTTTTCTAAGTCCTATCTCTCTCACAGACTCTATCTACTGATGTACGGAACCAATCAGATTACAGTTCCGTTTGCAAAAGTACAGCTGCCGGTGTACTTTTTGTATGGACACTGTACGACATGGCCTAAATGTCGACACGTGGTATATCCGGATTCGCTCTTTTAATCCTGGGAGATTCCGCGCTCCGATGTCATTCCGCCATGTGTCATCCGATGTGGCGATGACTAAAAACTGCCGAAATCTTCTTCCGCGATCTCGGCGCTAATTCCGGTCGTCCGATTAAATTCACATTTAATCGTAGCCGTAATAAATACATGCACGGTATTCGTTTCGCTAAATAAATAAATGCGCAGTATTGATTTTTTAATTGTATCGTAATCCGTACTTTTGAATTACCGGATCTATGTATCCGTAAAAAATTACAGCTAAATGAATTATACTACGTATTAATGTTTAATTAATTATCAAACCATATAGTATGTAACACTTGTTCTAGACTTTACGGCTAAGGCTACCGGCTACTGGCTATCTGCTGGCCGATAGGTACCAGGATCAAATCTCGTTGCCGGCACATACCTTTTAGTAAATAAACCCCTAACTAGTAAATATTTCCCGTAAACCTCTGGATAGCTTAGGTAGCCATGGCTCTAGCTCCCTCTCCAATTTCTCAGTGATTGTGACAAGTTTGAGAGTTGGAGAGAGAAGTTAGAGGTAGACTGCCTCGGCTTCTTTCTATATTTCTCTTTAGACCTAGAAAATACTTAAAATGAACCATTGATTTTTACAGATCCAAGATACAAGAAAGCTACTGGATACCTCACATATTCCAATGGAGTTCGAGGAGACAGAAGTGGAGGAACCGGACCCGATTTCCATGGAAAGGGGAGACGATGAGACAGTAAGGAGAAACCCAAGACATCCCTCTGTTCCTGCTTCAAAGTTTGAGGGAGGAAGAAGGAACAGCAAAAGGATACAAGAGAAACAAGCTGCCCGTAAGATAACTAAGCTATCTCATCCTAATGAGCCTCAGTCATACTTGGAGGCAGTGAATAGCCCAAAAAATGACAAATGGATTAGAGCCATAAATGATGAGATGGCTTCCATCATGGAAGCAAATACTTGGGAGCTAGCAGATTGTCCTTCAGACAGAAAACGTATTGGCTGTAAATGGGTATTTAAACTAAAATTGAACCCATATAATACCATTGAAAGATATAAAGCTTGTTTAGAAGCAAAGCGGTTCACCTAAAAGGAGGTGATTGACTATGAGGAGAGGTTTGCTCCATTTGTTCCGTTCCCATCAGTAAGGATTCTCCTCAATCTAGTAGCAGCGGAAGTCATGGAAATTCATCAGATGGATACTAAGGCCGCCTTCCTTAATGGTTAGTAAGAGGAAGAAATCTTCATGCGAGAACCAGAAGGGTTTGTGGAGGATGGGGAAGAGAGCAAATTCTGCAAGCTTATGTAGACTTAAGGAAGCTCCCTGACAGTGGAATAAGAAACTTGATGAGTTTCTCACTGGTCTGAAATATATCCATATCACCATTGACCATTCTATCTATATGTTTGAAGATAAGGATGGTGTGATCTTTATTCCAATTTATGTGGATGATTTGCTAGTGTTAAGTAAGTCTTTTGAAAAGATCAATAACTTAAAAAAAGATCTTTGAAGCAGATTAGACATGAAGGATTAAATGGAGGTAAGATATATTCTGGGAATTCAAATGGAAAGAGATAGGGGGAAAAGGATCATTAGACTCACTTACAAAGAAGCATTAGGAAATATGTTTGAGAAATTTCAGATGGAGAAAGCTAACAATTGTACCATTCCCATGGACTTCAAGAAAGTAAGTGATGGAAGTGTAGAAATAGGAGTGATAATATTAGATGATCAGATGAGTCCAGAGAAGAGAGAGTTTATGAAGTCTTTTCCTTATAGACAAGTCGTAGGAAGTTTCATATGTTTTATGTATTGTACAAGGCCGGACATAGCGGAAGCAATAGGAGTCCTCAGTAGGATTCTTAACGATCATAAGAAGACAGATTGGGAGGCAGCCAACAGAGTCATGGGATAACTGGTAGGAAACAGAGAGTTATGGTTGCATTTGGGAGGGGAGCACACTAATATCACTACTTCAAGTGATGCCAGTCATGGGGATGCACCTATGAGAAGATGCACTTCTAGGTATGTGTGTATTGTTGGAGTAGCAAGCAACAAAATGTGATTGTTCAGTCTACTATGGAGGTTGAGTACATGGCCTCTTGTTATGCTGTGAAAGAGTTGATGTGGGTCAAGTCTTTGTTGCAAGAAATCGGGTATATGAAAGAGGGAGTGCATGAAGTGTTTTGTGATAATCAAGCTGCCATTGCAATTGCAGCAAATCCAAAACATCATTTAAAGGCTAAGCATATAGACATAAAACTGAGTTTTGTGAGAGAAATAGTTGAGAATAAGATTGTAAAACTTGTGTATAGATTGGATGAGGAAATGGTGGCTCATTTGATGACAAAACTAATGCCTTCTCATAAGTTAATATATTGTAGAGAAAAGTGTAGATCAAAACTGAAGTTAAAGTTAGACTAGAAAATAGGGGGAGTGTTGAAATTACTAGATTTATAAGGTATTTTTAGATCATTAAAATAGAGAAAAAGAACAGAGCGGACAACTTGTCTCTACCTCCTCTCTCTACCCACCATACTTGTTGTAGTCACTAAAGGATAGAGAGTGGTGGAGCCATGGTTGTCCTATTTCAAGCAAGCAGGACTAAAGAGTGACTTATGTCACTCTCAACAAAAGGTTGAGTCCGACAGGACTCGAACCTCCGACCGGCAGCGCAAGGCGTAGCCGTCAGCTCTAACCGGTTTGTCGTAGAAGTTCGTTAACATACATAGGGTGTGATATATATTTAAAGTGTGTTTTAAACCTAAATTCGATTAACGGAACAACAAATGTTAAAGCATAGAAATAGGTATTATATATAGTGCGAACATTCTTCTCGCACGAAACAAATGAATTAGATATTTGTTACGACGGCTAGTATTGAATATCGGTTTATGATCCGCGGCACATACCACTATAGAAATCTCGAAATGGTCACTTTGGCGATTTGTTGACGTGGCGTGACTTGACGAAACGCGGAGAGATAACATTCGGTCGAGGGAATTTCGGAGAACAGAAGGACGAGTTAAACGCGAACACGCGTCCACTCAATAGTCTTGTCGTACATAGGTCGTACAGAAAGTACACCGGCAGTAGTACTTTTTTATACTCTACAGTCATTAGATTGGTTCGTACTTCATTAGATAGGGGTTGTGAGAGGTGTTTAGGACTTAGAGAATTTTTGGTAGGTAAGGGACCTCTCTTCCTTAGAGAGCTTCATATAAACTTCGATTTTTTTCCACTCCATAACATAACGCTTGGTTGGGCGTTTTCAGTGATTCTTTTTCCTACGGACTCACGAGAGTCTACGCTGCACAGGGGTGCAGTTAGATTGTCTACTTGTCTGCTTGGGTAGCATTTGTTGCCATTGGAAGTGGGTAAGTTAACAACTATCTAGAGGCTTCCTGAATTCTGTAGTCTATTGGAGGACACAGAATTGCAGGGCCTTCCTCTCACAAATAGATCATATATAGCAGCCTTTGTTAACATGTCGGCTAGTTCTTCAAATGTCCCTTTATCAATAATATACTTAAGTTCTTTCTCAAAACATGGTTTCCACTTTTCATTCCAATCACATGATGCTACAACTTTTGAATAGGACTTAGGATCCCCATTTAGAGGCTCATTCAGTAATTGCTATAAAAAGAACTAATTTAACCTAACATTTGATATAGAATTAACATACTTATTTTTAGCATTCAGATGAAGAGTTAATCTCTCAAGGGCTTTCTTTTTATTCCCTATTTTACTTTTCCTAACAACAACTTTTTTTCAACAACATCTTATTTCTTACCTTTTTCACTTACAAATTGCAAACTACATTCACTTTTTTGTCTATTAAGAGATCTTTCACTAGACTTAGAACTTTGACTTCCATTCTCACTTTCCATGCTTTCAAAATTTGATTGGGAATATTAAGATCTCTCACCACCTTTAACACATTTTTCTTTTTTGATGGAATTTCTTCTTTCTCCTATTCGTCAATCTTTTCATCAATTTTGAGCTCCTCCAAATTGCTCTCTACCTCAAAATCCAAACCTTAATCCTTGTCTTTTGTGAACTCCGTTGCTTTTGCCAAATTTTCATGAAACTCCACATTCCTGGATTCAACAGTCATTTTTGTAGCCGGATTGTAGATCGTCTATTGACTCAAATTTGCACTGTATCCAACAAAAATATCCTTCTAAGATACAAGACTGAATTTTCCAGCTCGTTTCTTTCTTGATGTAGACATTGGCTCGGCATCCCCAAATCCTCAAATGTCAAACAGATGGAATCTCGCCACTCCACAATCCTTTAGGCGTCTTATCTCTAAAAACTGAAGTTAGTGTCTGTTACAGATGTAATTTGTTGTAAGAACAACTTCTCAGCACAACCTCACACTACGTTTCGTGCTATGTAACATACCTTTAACCATCTCCTAAATTGTCCTCTTTTTATTCTCAGAAATTCAATTAGACTCAAGAGAGTATACTTTAAATTGCTGATTAAAGCCTCTTTTCTGACAAAAACTTTTAAAAGCAACAATTCCCTTCCATTAGCTGATCTAACTAATTTTATTTTTTTATTCGATTCTCTCTCAATCATTACATCAAATTTTCAAAACTTATATAACGCTTCTGACTTATGTTTCAACAAATATACCCAACTCTTTCAACTATAATCATCCACAATAAAAAGCATATACTTGTGTCCCCCTAGACTTATTGGTTTGACATCTCCACACAAATCTACATGAACTAGTTCAAAGAGGGCACTAACTCTATCCTTCATATATTTTTCAAGATTAGACTTTCTAATTTGTTTCCCTTAGCTACAACCATTACAACCTTGAACTTTCTCTCCATATACACACTCTAATCCTCTCGCTTCTGCATTTTTTATCATATACCTTATATTAGACTCATAAGTATGACATAGTCCACGATGTTATAAACTTAAATCACTTTTTTCATAACTAACAACACTGATTGAAATT